>CAMAPF010000041.1:0-600000 GCA_945859915.1 Cuscuta epithymum
TCCGTACTAGCTGGAGAAGGTTCACGTATTGTGAAATATATATAGGAGTATTCATTCTTCAATCTATTCTGCACAGCCCTAACTGAATTGCTTGGCGATTTGAACAGCTAGGGTTGAAATCAAATCGAAAGATTTAGGAATAAGAATTGAGGACAGAACCGGTGACAGCTAAAATTTGGTGATTTGGATGATGAGAAAAGGTGATCTCGTGAAACGTGACAAAACCTAGCTCTTTTCCTCTTCCTTTCTTCTTTCTCGGTTAATCCTAGTTCCTACTGGATATTACTTGTGTTTTAAATAATCCATGGGAGCAAGATGAAGGTCGAAGGCATAAAAACATTGTACAAAGTGCAGTATAACCATTATCTAGTGCCAATTTACCTTTTTATGACATCGACACTGTTTTTGTTATTCACATATAACACTAATATTAAGAGGCAGAAGTTTGTAGCATATGATATGCATATAATTTTTTATTAACGGGCTCTACCCGCTTCCTGACCTTCAACCTTGTACCTACCGCCCACCGATCAAACAACGGTTTAACAACTTTGCCTGTAATCACAAAAATTCTGGATGCGTAATCATCAATATGTTTACCTCGCTCCGGACGAATTGGTCTTCAAAAAGAAGGGACTGTCGTTGAAATTCCTCATCTTTCAGGTAGGCTCTGCGGAATCTTCTTCCTGCGATGTAAAATACATCTGCTACTTTGTTCGAGACACAGTCAGATCCTACGTCTGTTTCAGTCTTCGGTTTCTCCTCGGGCGGAGGATAGAACGGTGTAGAAACTCCCAACTCCAACGAACCTCCGTCTATTGCAGCCATCGTACAGATTACAGACTCGATTTTTAGGGTTGCGGTTCCACTATATGAAAAGGGCCCAAATAGGGATGGCAATGGGGCGGGTTTGGGGCGGGGTACACTTCCCCATCCCCGCCTCATGTCTAAAAAGTTCCCCCATCCCCGCCCCATCCCCGTTACTCCCGGACCCGCCCCATCCCCGCCCCACCCCCGTTGTCCCCCACGGGTGCCCACGGGTGTCCCCATATAAATTTAATTTATCGTATTTGCATATACTTTTAATCTCTTATTATAAATATGTGTAGTGCGATTTCAACGAGAATGATGTTTAACGTGGGAACACTCACATTTAATCCAATGTGCTACACAATAGAGCCATTCTAGTGCACATTTGGACTTTGCTCAATACAAGCTAATATAAATAATCACGGTGTCACTTTTGAAAAAATCATGCTAGATACGAAAAAGTTCATTGTGCAAGCCCATTGTGTTTCACATTGGGTGTAAATGTGGTGTTCGCACGTTCTCACGTTAAGCGTTGTTCTTATTTGATCCTAAACATATATATATCTACGTGCACACAGTAATATATGATACACACACGCAACACTGCAGTATTGTGTTTGTTAAAAGTTAATACCACCAATTTTAATAATTCTTCATTTTGAATAAGTTTTGTGAATTGAAGACAATTAAAGTAAAAATATAGGTAAACATATTATCATCATGTACGTTGTTTCAAAATTCTCAACATTTATTATACAATTAATTACATACTTCGTATTATATTACATATAAATGTGTGTGTGTTTATTTACTCACTTTTTCACTCTTAAAACTCATATAACATTTATGATAAATATTTTTAATCATTACTAGCCTTATTATTATTATTCTAGTATAATATGTATTAATTCATTAATCATGATTAAACCGTATACAATTATGTATGTCTATATGTATATGCATTTGTTATATACTACATATAATTTAATTTAATATGTGTGTACATTATTTATATATATGTGGATATATATGTTTAAGTATATATTTATAACGGGGACGGGGCGGGGACGGGGCGGGTGTAGCAATACCCATCCCCCGCCCCATATTTTAACGGCGTAAAAATATCTCACCCATCCCCGTCCCCACCCCCGCCCCAAGCCCCGCCCCAACCTTCGCCCGCGGGGCGGTTCCCCACGGGTCCCCGCCCCCATTGCCATCCTTAGGCCCAAACACGTCGAGTATTATGAAAGTGTCATGCCTTCTATTACATTATTATTACTAGACAAAGTACCGCATATTATGTTTTAAATTATCTAGAATTGGATAATAAGTTGTTTTAAATTATGTTTTACTATGGCATATTATGCGTTACTTTTGACAAAACAAATAGAATTTATATATTGTAAGTTTTAGTATATACATAGTCCTAGTTGTAGGAAAATTCAAATCGTATGAAAGAATGGATAGAAAATTAAAATAAATGATAATGTATAAACATAAGTTGACAAATCGATGAGCAACAGTCATATATGTTGACAATGAAAAAAACAATTTCACAAATTTCGAAAAACTTCTTTATATACGACATTATTTGTGGTGTTGATAGCGCGGCCCTCATCATCACGTATAAGAATCTTCAACCCATTCCTTGAGGTAACCCTTGACATCACCACATACAATTGACTGTGCGTGAAGACAGATTTTGGAAGATATATGCCCACTTGATCCAGAGATTGTCCTTGACTTTTGTTTATCGTCATGGCAAATGAAACAATTATTGGAAATTGCCTGCGCTGAAATCTGAAAGGAATTCTACTATCCGACGGGACCAATGATAGTCGTGGAATCAAAACCTTTTGACCAATACTTTTTCCGGTTATAACTTTCGCCTCCAAAACAAATTTACCTAACCTAGTAATAATCAGGCGAGTTCCGTTGCATAAGCCAGAGGACTGATCAAGGTTTCTCATTAACATAATAGGAACACCAACCTTTAGTCCCAATTTATGGTTCGGTATCCCTGATGCATTAATGGTGTTTAGAAACTCTTGAGTATGCATTTCATCAGATTCAGCGCTAATGTTACCCTCAAGCGAGCATGGGCTGTCAAAACTCAGATATGTTCTCATTTCTTTGGGCATCAATGAAATCATATAATTATTTATAAGCTCTACAACATCATTTGTGGGTGTCAAAATAGCTCTTTGCTGAAAATATGATGGATCATCAATATTTTCTAGAAATGACGGATAAGTGCTAGCAACAATTGAGGCAATAGGATCACCTGACGTGGTAATAAGCATATCATCAGGTATATCAATGACGACCTCTCCATCTTTGACATTCCCAATATTTCCATCTCCTATTTTGAGCACCAAATCCGAGAATCTTTTCAATTCCTCAACATTACAATGTGAAGAACCACATTGTAAAACACCGTAGTAAAACAGTGACTACTCTTCAAGTAAAAGGCCCCAATAACATACGAATGATATCGACTGCACTAATATAATAAAAATAAACTGACGTCATTTTTGTTGTCGCAACAAAATGACGCAACTTAAATTATTCGAGTACTTAACAAAATTGCTGCCAAAATGGCAAAGAACAGAATAGTTCTAAAATACTTAAAGAAAACTACCATTTGAAATGTCACGCCCCGGCCCTACCGGACACGTCAACAACCCGCCATACAGTACGAATAGTCAACCGCAGTCCAACTCATCCATACTATACAAGGCGTCTTGAATATCATTCACACATAGTACATCCATAAACAAGCATAATGTAAAAAATAATCATTTAAAGCAGCGGAAATATTTAATACAAGTGTTTATGCCACACTTTGACAAACATGGGCATACAAGCCCCCCAAATAATTAGGGTTAATTCCCTCAATAGGAGTAAAACATTGAATGAATTCCTAAATAAGAGTCCAATGTTTAGGAGGTCTTTAATAGGAGTAAAGACGTAGTGGCTGGACCATATTACCCTTAATGAAATGATATTTCACTTTAATTCAATTAAAAGGGGAAGTAATCTTTGCAACCCTAATGGATCTGCAGCCCCACACCCAAATACACACCCGCATGAGAGCTGTCGCTGCCGCCATCGCAACAGAGCCCCCGCCGCCATCTCAACGAACCCCCTGCCGCCATCTCAACGGAGCCGCCGCCGCCTCCTCCTCAATGGAGCTTCCGCCTCCTCAACGGAGCTGCCGCCTCCGCCTCCTCAACGGAGCCGCCGCCTCCGCCTACTCAACGGAGCCGCTGCGGCCGCCTCCATGGAGCCACCGCCCGACGAATCTCCTGACCCTGTCTGACAAGTCCGGTGTCGCCTCCCGACGACGTCGCGCTCTGCCATGCCTTCACCTCCTCTAGCAAGATCGTTCTGAACAGTAAAAGGACTTACAGATTAATGCCATATTATAATAATAATGGCATTGATGTTTAAAAATAATGGCATCGATCTCTCAAAAAAAAAATGGCATTGATGTTCAAAACATGACACTCACCCCATAAATGGCACTGGCAGTCCAAAAATTTGGCACTCATAACCCAGAAATGGCATTGGCAGTCCAAAAATTTGGCATTCACAAAACATCATATTAAAACTAATGTTGCCATTTTTCATAAAATTAGTGCCATAAAAATGATAATATTGGGTAGAGAATATGGCACTATAATAATTACTTTATTTCAAAGGAGCTAGTATCACTCTCATCTTCATAAACAAAATGTCATTAAAATGAAATTAATTTTTTAAATAAAAAAATCAAATTGAAAATGATGAAGAAAAATCAGATGTTGTTTTTGGAACACAAATGAATTGAAATCAAAGCAAAACGTCAGATTAAAAATCTAAAAATCAAAAGTTGGATAAAAAATAAAAAACCAAGCCTCAAAGTTCCAGATCTGAGTTTTCAGATTGTAGATAGAAATGAAAAAAACAAATGAAGAAGAAAACAGAGGAATAAGGAGGATTTCGTAGGTTGGAGGAGGAAGAGAAGAAAAGAAAAGAAAAGAAAAGAAGGAGAAGAAGAAGAAGATGAAGAAGAGGAAGGAGGAAGAAGAAGAGATGAAAACCTGTTATCCATTTTACAATCTGAAATCGACAAGGAGATCCAGCGATGGTGGAGGCGAAACAGACGAAGAAAGGCGTTGGAGCTGGAGGCATTGGAGTTCAATCGGCCGCACAATCGAAAATGGGCAGCGAAGAAGGAATGGAGGCGTTGGAGTTCAATCGACAATTCTGGGAGCAGAGTGGCGTGAAATGGGTTTGGGGAAAGGGTTTTTAATTGAGAGGGGTATATTAGTAAATGAAGTCTTATTTAAGGAATAAAAAACTTAGACTCCTATTTAGGAATTAATCCTATGTTTTACTCTTATTTGAGGTAATTTCCGAAATAATTATTCAAAATAAAATCCATGAGCATTAATTTAAATGTTTTAAAAACAGAGGCGGAGGAAGCACGAACCATGTCTTCTCTCCTGAATCTTCCCGAAGCAACGGGCACCGGTAGCAAGCTCAACTCCTACCTGAAACTGTGAGGTGGCCTCCCCGTGAAGGGGAGGTCAGTACTTGGAAGCATTTGACAAGTACAATGACAACTATACTAAGTATAATCAATGTTTCAATTTCTAAGACCCTCAAATAGAGTGATATTAGATTATAGGCCATAACCTTGGGTTGCCCTCTTTGAAAATATACTTACTTTATAAATAAAGTCAAGTAGTCGGCCCGTAGGCCCATATGCATTTTGAAAGTCCGTCCCGTCCCCCTTTTCCCCCGTGACTATTTGTCACGAATGTCATGAACCTCTTGTAAATGTACTCATAGTCATTTAGGCTTTACCCTATTACATAAAATAAAAATCATAGAGCCTCGCTCGGTTATATTACTATATCATGCTAGAGCCATGCTCTTAGTCTCCCTACATTGTGCTAGAGCCTTGCTCCTAGTCTCCCTACATCATACTAGAGCCCCGCTCCTAATTTGTCTACATTGGCTAGAGCCCCGCTCTTAGTCCATTTACATTATACTAGAGCCCCGCTCTTAGTTAATTTACATTGGCTAGAGCCCCGCTCTTAGTCCATCTACATTTTACTAGAGCCCCGCTCTTAGTTGACTTACATTGGCTAGAGCCCCGCTCTTAGTCCATCTACATTGTGCTAGAGCCCCGCTCTTAGTTACCATTTCAACATGCTAGAGCCCCGCTCTTAGTCACGTTAATCAATCCCTAAGCAATTCCTATGCCTAGAATCGGTTTAGATTGAGTAACCTTTAGGGCCTACTCCTATTATACTTAGAGCTTACACATCTCGACCTTAAAGTATCTCTTAGGACTACTCAAGGTATAATTTCTCACAACCCAATTCATTGGATTAATCTATTGTTTCTCATATTAACATCTCGGCTAGTATTTCAATACTAGTTGAATAAATTTAGAACAACCAAGTTCTTAACCCATAGACACACCGTGTATTTCAATTTATCTTCCAATTCAAATATAATTACTTCCCAATATCAAAAATATCACTTTTACCCGTTCATGAATTCTTTACATGAACCAAGGTATATTTTATCACCATATTCATAGTTCACTCAACTATCATGCCATCATACTTATAATCACATATCCATACACAATTCATTCGCAATTTGCATATAATACCTCAATTACTCATAAGCAATGGTATTCTCATTTAGGCATTATGAATCATTAATAATCCATGAATAATATAACCTTAAAATAACCTTGTCCTCAAGGTTGAAAACTCGCGGATTGGGAGCTGAAATTTCCAGACATAGTATAGACTGGAAAATATCCTTCTTCTCTTTCCTGAACCCTTTCCTGTCCAGTTATTACACAGAATTCATGCTGCTTGAGGTCCAACTCTTCATCCTCCTCAGCTAATATTACCCGCAGCTGCTTAAAGGGGCAGTCATGAGTTGGTGTAAACGGTTTCTTACACCTAAAGCATAATCCTTTTGCCCTCAGTTCTGCATATTCTTTTGGCGGCAGTCGAGTGAACTGAGAGCGTGTCGTAGGCTGCCCGGACAGACTTGATTTCGTCCCCGGAGGCTGTCCACTATCTTTTGCAAAGCTGCCCCCTGAGCCTTGTGGGCTGCCACTAGTGGCAGTCAACGAGGGACCCATGTTTGCCCTTACAAAACTGCTGGAACGTACCCCTGAAGAATGATAATTCAGGCTGCCACTTTCTCCACTTTGGACGGATAGATTATACTCCACTTCGCGAGCTAATTCCATAGCCATCTCCAGGTTGTTTGGTCGAAGCAATCGCAGCGAGCTTCGGATGATCTCCTTAAGACCGCTCATGTAGTATCCCAAATAGTGCTCATCCGGTAACCCTAGAACTTGGCTTGCTAGTTGAACAAACAAGGTATTGTAATCTTCTATAGACCCTGTTTGCTTGACTCCGGACAATCGTTCATACTTATTCCCCTGAAATCGAGAATCAAATCTGGCCACCAAGGCTTGCTTGAAATCCTCCCAGGTCATACCGGGTTTGCGTGATTTCAGCCAGGTTACCCAATAGAGAGCTCCGCCGTCCATGGCTACCACAGCGGCAGCCACCTTTTTCTCCGGTAGGGTGTCGTTTAATTCAAATTATTGTTCTGCCCTAGCTATCCACCCGATCGGGTCTCCTCCATCAAACGCTGGCAGTAGCGTGTGAACTGGGTCGCGCAGCACCGGGTCGCGCGGCATTGGGTCGCGCAGCATTGGGTCGCGCAGCACCCTATCCGCGTGCGGAACAGCCACGGCGACTCCCACCCCAGCCGCGGCGGCCTTCGGCGAGACAGGCGGCACCAGCGCCTGAGTCAGCGCGGCGAGCGATGCAGCGATCTCCGCCAGCTTTGCACCGTGGTCTTTGAGCGTCTGGTTCATCGCCACCAGCTTCGTGCCATGATCTTCGAGCGTGTGGTTCATCCGGGTTTGCTCAGCCCCTAGTCGAGCCACCTCCTCCCTTGTTCGGCCTTGTTCGTTCTCCAATTCCGTCAATCGATCATTCTGAGATCTTGTCATCTTGGCGGGACGGGATCCGGCAGGTCGGACCAATTGATAAGAACAGAAAAGTAAAATCAACGGGGTGAACCGTTGCCCAGATAATCAATGATAAATTAATACCGTTGCCCAGAGCCAAAAGGCTAAACCAAACTTTCATTCCAAGATGATAAGAATGAACCCTGGCGAGGGGTATAAATAGCCTTCTACAAGCAACCCTAATCAAGCCCAAATTAATTAAATCCTAATTAGACCCATACTACTCTACTAACTATTCTACTAATAAAAGGCCCAAACCAAAACATAACATTAACTTAAAATAATAATAAATAATAAATAAACAGCCCGTAACCGGCCCACGGAAGTGGGCCCAATCCCGGTCCCGCCACATGCTCTTCCCGCTTCATATCAGAAATCAATCTCATTTAGATTATGACCAAATCCCTCCGTGATTTAAAAACAAACTGGTCACATACGCTCTGAATTCTAGCAACTGACAACACTTCCAATCATTTCAATTTCTTTAAAGCAGGGATAACACTCATTGCATCTATCATTAAGCATTCGTTGATGTAAAGCTCCTTAAGAAATCCACCCAGTGAATTTGATATAATTTCAATACACCTGTGTGTAAGAAGAGAGCACTGTCCTAAATTAATTGACTGCAAAAAAGGTGCTGAAGCTACAATTGATGTTATTGCACTATCAGTTATACGGCATGCTCCCTTTATCGATAGAATAGTCAAATTCGGAAAACCAACTGAAGATCTTGCAAAGGTTCTATCCCACACATAATCAGTCATGCACTGCCTACAAAGGTCAAGCTGAAGAACCTTTTTCGAAACACAGTGTGAAGAAGCTTCAAGAACTAAGCAAGAGCATAAACGTTTTAAAATTTTAATAACAATCTCTCTTTCATATGAGACTTGTTTTGGGGATCATTTCTCCCTAATATGAAAAAGGTTTGAGACATAAATTTGGAGATCAAAAGGATGTCAAACTGGCCATAAGAATAGTAACTATGAAGTTTATTTTGGCACGGAGGGAGTATCCATAATCACTAAGTCAGGTCATAACATCGCATGAACATTTTAAAAAACATTAAAAATTGATAATTCTAATCTCCCCCGGGATCAAATGTCTAAATCTGCTAAAATAGTAGCTTGGTCCAATTCCACTTTAAATTCAAAGATTTTCTTTGGTTCCGGATTATAAAATTCTCTGGGCCATAAAGTTCTTCTTTGACGTCGAATTTCCTGTCCCTCAGATATGGCATCCACTTGAGTGGGCTCACTGGCAGCTAGTGGCGTAGAATTGCCAACTTTAGCTTCCCCTTTTTCTTCTACTTGCACCATCCCATGAATTGCCATCTCCCAGCATATTGTTCATCTCCACTTCTCCAGAACCCCCCAAATCCAATTCCATCTCTTCTGAAGTAATGCCTTCTTTCGGCACCCCAGAAAACTCATCAACTTCCTTGATTTCTTGATTTCCAACCACTTCCTGGCTTGTCCTTTCCGTCTCTCTCTCCATTGTTACACCCTCCTAGTAAAAAAGTTGATTTGCATCCTATCAATTCACTTGATTATTTGGGACAGAGCAAGAAAACGGTAGGCTAAGTTTAAAGCATAAAGAACATTTCCACAAATCACATATGTATACCAGAGCAAAACCCTTGAACTTTTTCTGTCGCTATGATCTAAAACAAATGAAAGATTCAGAATTGGCTTAGTTACCATCAAACTTTAAATAAACCCTAAACATCCCAGACATGCAAGTAGATGCAACTAGAAATACACACCCATGTGTGATTACAAGCAAAAGAAAATAGACAGAACGGAAAACTGAGAGAAGACAGGGTTTTCTCTGGTAAATGGTACCTTGTAACCTTGATAGTGGTGAGGATTGGAGAATTGATTTGGAACTCCAAAGAGAAGTTCTTTGTAAACAGTGGCACCTTGTAACCTCGTAACCGATGGTTGGAACCGAATGAGTGAAGAAGGTGTTGGAAAATTATTAAGTATTTCAAATAAACAAAATTCATTTAAAATGTTTTTTTTTTATTTAATTAATATTTAGAACAATAATGTACGGATAACACTTTAGCCAGATTTAGTTTGTTGAAATGCTTGAGTGTTGACCGAGTATTTTGGGAGCATGGGTGTGTTGCTTGGCCACCCACAACTCTCTCCTAAGTACGTGGATCACCTAGCATCCCCAACAACTTTATTTTATTAAATAATTTACATGCTTCACATCTCTATTTAATGGACTTACGTGATCGAAGACACTTGATAGAGTATCTAATTAAGTCCGAATACTTTAAACTATACATATAATATTACGCTAAATAAACTGCTGGGTTACATAATCAATACTTCTATCCTCGTAGTTCTGTGTCCGGCAATTTAGCTGAAGAGCCCGTTATATCTTGGGGGAAGATTTCCAGCCACCGGAAATACTTTCTTTAGGACAGCGACTAGCGCGTCTCGGGCTGTTTTATTTTTCTAACATTGTTTTGCAGGTTACGACGATTATCTCCAACAATCTAAAGAAAGTAAATATCGTCGGAAACTGCCGCTCGCCCCTAATTGCCGGAGAAGTCAGTCGCCAGAGTGCCAGATATCCGTCGGCCAGAACAGGTTGCAAGTGAGATGATGAGGATGGACGCAAAGTCGTTGCATAATTGTACCGTTACTTCTTGACCGTTCTGGTGGTTGTCGTCCGCGTCATTTGCTGCTAGCCCCCTGTATTATACGTTCTATGCCCACATGCCTGCTGCGAATGAAATTTGGTATCTCTATCAATTACTTTAGTTGCATTTTTTTATATCTTCGGGAATCTGCATGTGTTATCTTATGGCAATTTGTGATAATTTTAATTGTTACCCTATTCTCAATGAGCCTTGTTTTAATCCCAAGTGTTGTAATTTATGTCATTTTATGTGATAAAAAGACAACTATGAGAAACAATAATCCACTTAAATCAAAATTAAAATTGATTAAAAGTGATGAAGATTTTATAGCAGTTGTTTCTCAAAGTTGTAAAATAAATGATGTGAATGAATGAATGGTAGACTCCGGGGCTACCAAGCACATTTGCAAAAACAAAAGTGCTTTAACCTCCTATATATCTTATTACTATTATAGGAGATGATGAAAACCTTGTGTACCTGGTGGACTTAAAACCGCTAAGGTGCAGGGTAAAGGAAATGTTATTCTTAAACTCACATCGGAGTACACTTTATCACTAAATGACATGTTTTTGTGCATGAGATTCGGACAAATTAATTTTGTTTCCGTTTCTCTCTTGATATAAATTGGGGTTAAAATATCCTTTGATTATGACAAAATTGTCATGACTAAAGATGTTTTTTTTTTGGGCAAAGGCTATTGTAAGAGTGTTTGTTCTGTGAAATATAATGTTTATGTATTAAAGTATGATAATGCTCTCACTTAATTGATTGATTCGTATGATTAATGGGATGTTTTGGAAGTATTAATTACATGTGGTAATATATTCTATTGTTGCTATTGATGTGTTAATTCCTATGGTGTCTAAATTACTTGTTGATAAATTCTGTGAGATTTTGTTACTGTGGTGTTAATATCTAATTTATAATTGTGATGACCGAATTGAAAATTCCATTGGTAGAGTAATATGGCTGAGTGGAAAATTCAAATCGGTTTTGTCTTTTTGCATGAAGGTGCAGTTCTGTTTTTTGTTCTTATTAAAAATTGAAATTTGAATTAGTTAAAGACTAATTATACGCTACTGCATGCTTGTAACGCAATCAGCAAATTGCTCATGCACGATTTAGTGCGGTGATTGGTTTGTTAAATATATTGACTTTGTTAGAAGTTATTGAATGGTCATAATTTTTAATTCGTTAAGTACGATGTTATTGCATGCACATTTATACGTTTTTCGGGAGTCTTGCGTTGAGTTTTTTAAATTGCGTATGCTTTAGTCTATTTTGTATGAGGGCATGGTTCTTTCTGGGTTTGCACGTTACGAAGTTTTATTGGCCTAATTAATTAATGATTATCTCTTGTAGTTGATCATGCAAAAGGTTTTATTAACTCTAGCTACGTGGTTGCATGGATAAGCCTGAAGTCAGTTTTGATAAAATTTTGAATTGTGCTTATTATACGTGTAAATGTTTACCCAGTTATATGCCGCGTTCATATCTTGTTAGCCGCATGTTATTATTCCTCTAAAATTATTGTTCACATTGATTAATGTACGGTGAGCTTAATGTTATACTCCATAAATATATTTAAAATGTGGGGTTATTTTAAACTCATTCTAACGTAAATGAGATACCATTAATTATGGAATAAATTTGATTGGGATTATCCGTTGTAATTAATTGATACAATGATGATATGTTTATTGAGAAATAACCATTGTACTAGAGCAGTACAATGATGTTATATGAGAGTTATCCATTGTATTACAATGATCTTATATATTTTATTAAGAGTTATCCGTTGTATTATCGGGATACAACGATGTCATTTGAGTTGAATATCACACAAGTGATTTTCTATTTTCAAATTGGTGAAATAAACTATGTGAAACCCGGCTGAATGTCGGAAGATTGAGCAAAATTGTGGAAACACAAAAAGTGTATTTGATGAGCTAAGCCATTGTATTAAAGTAATACAATGATGATATAATTTTTAGATGATATTGTTGTATAGTCGACTGCAACGATATCATATGAAATGTATGAAATATAAAGTTGTCATATAACTATGACGAATGGAGTCAATAGTCTCCTTTGGCCGAAATCCTAGGATATTATATGTTATACACCGAGGGAAATGGACTGTCACTTGATAACAAATAGGGATGGTAACCCAACCTGTGTGATTGGAGATCCCATGAAGCAGGTTCATATGGGTAATAACAAGTCTTCTATTTGTTCCTGCTAGTCTATTATGTCCATTTCTAGGGTGAGGCTAGACTGCATTCACTGTGAGGGTGAGTTAAAACTCTTAATGATTTTCATAGCCTTATGGCTGGTGTGTTAAGTGCAGAACACACTTGATGAGGTCACCTATATGAGTGTGAGGTGGGGCCGCCTCCATGAAGCATGACAACGCTTCTAGAGCACTCAAGAATACCAAGCACGCGCACGGCCTAAAGGCGCACCACGGCGTTAACGCGAGGAATTGTGGGGGGTGAGACATGGCCGTTAAGACCCTGACTTACCATAGTAGCTTACTGGTTCATAGAAACTATATGTTTCACCAGAAGCTCGGTTTGTAAAGACTTAATCGTCTCGGTTTGGTTCATAGTCTTCGGACACCAAACTTAATGTCTCGTTCCCGTTAATCCAGCAGATTTTCAAAATTATATTTTTTTAAGTTCAAATGTTTATTTGAAATATGTGGGGGATTGTTGGAAAATTATTAAGTATTTCAAATAAACAAAATTCATTTAAAATGTTTTTTTTTTATTTAATTAATATTTAGAACAATAATGTACGGATAACACTTTAGCCAGATTTAGTTTGTTGAAATGCTTGAGTGTTGACCGAGTATTTTGGGAGCATGGGTGTGTTGCTTGGCCACCCACAACTCTCTCCTAAGTACGTGGATCACCTAGCATCCCCAACAACTTTATTTTATCAAATAATTTACATGCTTCACATCTCTATTTAATGGACTTACGTGATCGAAGACACTTGATAGAGTATCTAATTAAGTCCGAATACTTTAAACTATACATATAATATTACGCTAAATAAACTGCTGGGTTACATAATCAATACTTCTATCCTCGTAGTTCTGTGTCCGGCAATTTAGCCGAAGAGCCCGTTATATCTTGGGGGAAGATTTCCAGCCACCGGAAATACTTTCTTTAGGACAGCGACTAGCGCGTCTCGGGCTGTTTTATTTTTCTAACATTGTTTTGCAGGTTACGACGATTATCTCCAACAGAAGGGTCTAAGATTTAGATAATCCGAACGCATGATGATCGCGTTTATATACTCACTGGAAGGTATCATGCATACAGCCAATAAATGATTATGATGATGATAACAATAACAATAACAATGACAATAATCATCATAATATATCATCAGAATAGTAATAATAATAACTATGATGATGAATATATAAAGTCAGTATAATACTCCGTGAACACTAGTGTGATCATGAGAAACGTTGAAAACGAGTTAGTGTTAGAAAGTTTTACAGATGTATGAATAGTGTACTTCATATGGAAAAGAGAGGTCATCTCTCGTATAGAAAAGTGCAGATACACCATTTTCAGTGAGCGGCGAGAGCCTCGTGTGCTTGCAAGTAGGCCTGGACTCGGGCCGGGCGGCCCGACCCGGAACCGGCCCGGCCCGGCCACTGTAGCAACCGGCCCGGCCCGGTGGCCCGGTCCACCGGCGGTTCGGGTCGAACCGGCCCGGTGGTTCCCGGTTCCGGGCCCGGGCCTTCCATATGGTGAACCGGCCCGGCCGGTTCGGGCCCGGTCCGGGCCGGAATTAATTTTTTTTTTTATTTTTTTTTGAAAATTTTTTATGTTTTGGGTTAGATTAGGTATTTTGGTCCATTTGAGATGGTTTGGGGTGGTTTGGGGTTGAGAAAGAGGGGTAGGGGATTAAATAAAGAAGCCAAAAAAAAAAAAAAATAATAGGGCGGGTGGCCCGGCCCGGAACCGGCCCGGTCTGGCCCGGAACCGGCCCGGAACCGGCCAACCCCGGTTCGGGCTCGGGCCTATATATACTGAACCGAGGCCCGGCCGGGCCCAGGCCCGAGGCCCGAACCGGCCCGGTTCAGTCCACCCCTACTTGCAAGTGAATGGCAATGGGGAAGCCTGAATTTTCCAGATTGGTTGTTGGGGTTTATAATCTATATAAACCTTTTTATATTGGCCATTTGTACGAAAAAATATATTTGAAAATTAAAGGGATAATCTCATAAATATGAGCAAAAATGTTGGGGAATTTCAAAATACATTTCTATGTTTTTCTACACAAAATAAGAATAACATGACAGTATTCACTGCAATTTTAGTCTTTTAGACTTGTTTGCAAAATAGTTACAATACTAGGCATTAATGTGATAGTATTTACTATCATTAATGACGATATTTTTCAATAATAGCAGTACTCAGTCCTATTTCAGAAATAAAAACATACTCCATAATACTCTTATTTTTGTATTGCAAAACGTTTTTGCTTCTATTTATGACAATTTCTCATTTGAAAAAGCATTTAAAAATAATGCTACCGCTTCATATTGAAATGTTTGTTTTTGCACAATTTTAAGTAAAAAGTATTAGGGTAATGAATAGTGTATAATAAGTGAAAGATATGGTGAAAGAGTGAAGAGGAGATAAATATAGAAAACTTATCAACTTTGGGGTTGTGTAACGGCACTCACATTATCATCACTAAACTTGGATCACATATTCTTGAGGATCAGATGATGTTAGGAACAAATGTAGCACAAAAGTTTCTTATTTCGAAACTCAGCTTGACTCCATTTGACCTAAAGTTGTCATTCACATTTGAGCGTAGACAGTTTCATTTGATACTTAATTACACGATGAACATCAACAAAAGTCAGGATAATCTTTAGAGAGGGTTGATGTTTTCTTACATCATCCGGTTTTTACCCATGGACAACTTCACGTCACGGTCTAAAGAGTACGTCCCCATCTTGGTTGAAGTTTATTATATGTGATGAAGACGGAAAATTGACCAAGAAGATTTTGAATGTAGTTTACAAAAAGTATACAATAAACAGTAATTTTTTTATTTTCATTTACTTTTGTTAAAAATAGTATATTAGTTGTTCTATCTTTATCACAACATTTCTGTAAATCCACAAATATTTTTTGCTTACTAACTGCATCACGTACGAAGGACAGGTGAAAAATCTAGTTTAGTAAAAATTAAAATGCATCTCAAAAAAAAATTGTAGCAAACATTTTAGGGAAAAAGTATTTTATAATACACCCCCTCCCCATTCCTAATTCATAATAAATGCAACATTTTCAGTTTCTGACCTTATTATTTACTAGGTACTCGTATTACATTACGAAAAGGTAATGCAATATTAATTATTATTCAAGCATTAATGCATTTTTAGTTTATTTTTTATTTCACGAACCGTAATTTGTTACATTAAGATGTGTTTTAAACAATAATATAATATAAGATTTATTTGATCATTCTTAAGAATTGACCCTAATTTATAAGAATTCACGAACCGTAATCTTTCGTACATCTGACCGACAATTTCTCCATATGAATTGACCCTTTTGTTTTAAACATATAGTTTGTCCCTTGCTGCCCAAAATTATTAGAGTTACATAAACATAAGCGAGACGGTCTTCGCTTATGCACACCTCCTATGGGAGCTTGGATAAGCTATGGGTGCAAGGATGAATTCTTATAACAACCTAAAAGTAAAGTTTTGTTCGTTTGAAATACACTCAATTTTCCAACATCATATGCATCAGTTCAAATTGCACCCCCGCCCAGTCCTTGTTGCTGTTCAAGTACTAAAAGACCTTTTCAAGGTTGTAATTAAGAGAACGGTGTTACCAACTCTAGTGCCTCATGATGTTTCACATGTTGTTCAGCCATTAAAGAATTAGGACATAATTATTTCTATGATTGGGTAGGGCTTAAATTATTTAAGATAGACTGTGCTTATATGCTAGAAAAAGATTGGGTTGTCTCACATGAACTCAAGATACGGAGTATATATATAAGTTACTAACTGTTTTTCTCTTTTCAAATCAGAGTTAGAAGTAGGTTATTTATTTTTTAAAAGGATACTTGTTTTTTTTATGCAAATGTATGACATAAATCTAATTATACTCATATAAAGTCAGATATTTCAAATATCAACAAGAAATTTTGGCATTTTTGTACTAAATCAAGGAATAAATATAAAATTCAAGTAGTTTTGAAAAATTTATTGATAAACTTCATATAAAATGATATAGGTCAATGTTTAAAGGGGGAAGCAATAGTTAAAAGTCATTTTTTGTTGTTATTGTACGAAACATAAATGTAAATAACATGTTAATATTCAAAAAAGTAAAAAATAAATATTTTGAATTGGAAAAATAAAAATGTATATAAGGAATTATAATTACAATAATTATTATAACAAGTCACGATAAGTATATTATTATTCATAATGACATTCATGGGATGTTATTAGTTTTACGTAGTACCGAGTAATATTTTTCCGGCTAAAGGGTCAAATAGGTACATGAACTAACTTAAAGTGTTCAATTAGCCCCTTATATAGGAGGTTCTGCCCGGCCGTCGCCAATTGAGGCGGTTCCCGGTGGAATTTTTTGATGAAATTTTTTGAGCATCTTCTTCATTAAGTCTAGTTTACCCATACCAAATTTCAGCTAAAAATTCAACCGGGAAGGCAGTCAAATGATTTTTTGAAGATAACTGCGCAGTTACACAGCGCAGTACATTTCGGAAAATCATTTGACTGCCTTCCCGATTTAATTTTTAGCTGAAATTTGATATGGGTAAACTAGACTTAACGAAGAAGATGATTAAAAATTTTCATCAAGAAATTCAACTGGGAACCGCCCCAATTGGCGACGGCTGGGCAGAACCTCCTATATAAGGGGCTAATTGAACACTTTAAGTTAGTTCATGTACCTATTTGACCCTTTAGCCGGAAAAATATTACTCGGTACTACGTAAAACTAATAACATCCCATGAATGTCATTATGAATAATAATATACTTATCGTGACTTGTTATAATAATTATTGTAATTATAATTCCTTATCATGAAAATATTTGTTGAATCGCCTAAAATCAAACGATCACTACAAAAAAAACACGAGATTGGCACGGAAATCTGGCACCGATTACTGATTTTTCGTGCCAAATATAGCTCGTGCCAAAGTTTTTTGGCACGGATTTGGCATAATCCGTGCCAAAATCTCTGTCAAAATTCTTGTCAATCCCGTGTTTTTTTAGTAGTGGATGTTAATAATAAACACACATGCAAAACAGCGATTAACAAGGTGTGATGATCTAGTGATTTTGTTGTTTGCTAGTCTTTTGATACATGCACATTCACTGCTACACCTAAGTACGGGGTCAATTTATGACAACACATCTCTACTTACGTGAGAACATTTTGGCTTCAAGTAAGAACAAATCCAGATGAGGCGGAAATGTGGAGACCATTACAAGTTCTAGTTTGGACAGAAGAAATGGGACACATGAAGGTTGAATTTGGGATGAATTGAAAACAAGAATTCTTAAATATACTCGAATGAATAAAAGATATTCATCATATCCGAGTATTGCTCTTTGATCGAAGAATCCAAAATCATCTTACAAAATCAAGATAATTATTCAATTATATTAACTAGACGACAACCTTGGTATTCTCCCCGTGAGGAAATTTTTCATCTCTCAGATTCTATTCAACATTTTATTAGTAACGATATGAATTAAATTTCTTATGAGAATATTAATCGAAATAGGACTAAAATAGTTTGAGAATTCCAAAATAGGACTGTCATGTTTTTATTCCCAAAATAGGACTAATTACTGTCAATGTTTTGACAGTACCAGACTTCAAACATGGCGGTATTTTACAAAATTGGCAGTAATTACTTCTATTTTGGGGGAAAAAACATGACAGTCCTATTTTGAAATTTTCAAACTGTTTTAGTTTTATTTCAGGAATCTTGCCATTTCTTATGTAAAAAAATACACCTAAGTAAAAAAAAATTGAGTGAGCATTAACTTGAGGAACATACCTAAACTTAAACTGGGTAAAATCTTGTGAGGTAAATGATGATGCCTATATAAAAATGCATAATCATCATAATAGGTTAATCCATATGATTGAACTAAAAAACTGTTTGGATTGAATATATGCTAATTTGTTAAATGTATTTATTTTACTTGTAGGTTAACTTATGATTCAAAAATTTATCAAACGTTCTCTCTTAAGATCAAATTACGTTACCTTTCCTCATTTTGACTATTTCTCTGGATAGTTTAAAGCTCAACGTCCAAGCAAATATTAGTATATTACCCAATAGAATTGAACAAAAATACTGAAATTATGAACGCTAATATATACATAGTTGCAGGATCGTCTATTAGGGTGTGCAAAAAGTGTTATAGGCTTACAACACAAGGCCAGGCCTCCCAATTTTGAATGCCCGAAATTTTAAACATATAATCTATATAATATAAACAATGATATTTTATTTATGATTAAAATGTATTTCCTATATATTCAAAATTGTGTAATGTTTTATTGCAAAAGATCTAATTATTGTAATTAACACATGACCCTCCTAACATTTGGAACAGCCTTGCATAGTTCATTATATTGCCAACTTCACGTGGTTTTCTCAATTACGTCACTATCATGAAAGAAATAATTATCCCAACTGAAATACGCAGAAATAAGTCATTCAAATGGAAATGCTTCTCAAATGAGGTCGATGAGGACTATCTTCAATCTTATTTCCCCATACTGATATTTGTTTCCTTTACCATCCAATTCGTCATATAACATATTCTATATCATTCCCCAGTCATTACATATCATTAGTCACTTCATGTCATTTAATTTCAAGCGCACAACTGTTTTGTGTGATTAAATCTATCTAAAAATCCACACTTTGTTCACATAAAACAATAGTCTATGCGCATACAATTATTATTTGTGCACACATGCAATGTACACAATGAGATTGGTTTAATTTGCACGCTAGTGTTAGGCGTCTTTTAGCGTACCTTTTTTGCACGAAAATTAAGGTTCGTCGACATAGATCAGAGTTGTGTGTGAATATAGAACTCTTGCCTTACATAGTTACATGTGCCCAGCCCACTGCACATGCAGCTTTGTGTGTCAGTGCATCACTTGTCTGTGATCGATATTTGTGTACAAAAGATATACTCCCTCTGACTGTGAATTATCTTTCAACTTTCTTTTTTCGTTCATCTCAAAATAATCTTCTCTTTCCTTTTTTATCAAAGAATATGCGGTTCCATCACTTCTTACATATTCTTATACATTTCTCCCTCATTTGCACATTTTCTACCACACGATTCTCACTTTTTTAGTCCTCGTGTAAAACCTTATTTGGAAGATAATTCAAGGATGAAGCCATGAAGGTAGTAAGTCTTTGTATACACCTAGCAAATTTGTATAGCCAAATGTTAACTACATTTGTATAGCCAAATGTTAATCTAAAGTCACAATGCCATCATCACCAATCATCATTCCATCAACCACTGATATGCTTATATTTTACACACTTTTTAGGCTTAGTTTGTTAATAATTTTAGTTAATAAAGTTGTATCTTTGTACATATTTTTATTATTTGATGTTAGTTTGTGTTAGTGCAATTCTATACGGGTATTTTATATTTTCAGGTACTTTTGATGCTATTTGGATACATTTGAGTGTGAACAAGAGAAGAAAATAAAAGTTCAAGTTGGAAGACAACAAAAGTGGAATCTCCTTCAAAGCAAATATGGAGTACATTGAAGAAAGGAAGCAAAAAGTGAAAAAAGTGGAGGTGAGATTCGAACCCAAGCTACCAAGGTAAATTGAGGGCTCCTGAACCAGTGAGCTGAACGTCAAAGTTGAGATAAGTGAGCTGAAGATTTATTTAATTACATCTCATCTCAGCAAGGAAAAGAAGAAAATAAAGAAGTCTAAGCACGAGTTCGAACCCACGAACTCCGAGGCCATGAAATGTCCAAGCATCAACTCCCGCTGCGCCAAAGTCACTTGTTGATTTCCTTCATACGTCTTTTGGTATATAAACTCATCGTTTCCGTAAATTCCAGCCATTAATGATTAATCATCTTATCATTATAAGGGTCTGTTTGCAACAGCTTCTGCTTTTAAAAAAGTGCTTTTTTTAATGAAATGGGGAGAAGTGATTAAATAAAAGTTGATGATGTTTGGGAAAAAAGTGATTTCGAAAAGTAAAAGTGGGTAGTGTTTGGTAAAATAAGTGCTTTTTGTGTAATAGAAAAAGTAAAAGCACTTTTGACGCGGAAGCCGAGAAAAATAAAAGTTGTAGTGTTTGGGAAAATAAGTGCTTTTTTAAAGCCAAAAGCTGAGAAGTGCTTTTTTAAAAGCAGTTGCAAACCAACCCTAAGGCTTAATCCATCTCCTTCCACACATAATCTCGAGCCAACTTCTCTCTACACCTCCCAGAATCATTTTCTCCTCCTCTCTTCATTCTTCACCTTCAAATCATCAACCCATCTTCAACCACAACTAATCACTTCCTTATCCAAGGTTAAGTCAAGATTAGCACCAAAGCTTCAAGGATTGTCATCTATCACAAGTTTGATCTTCCTTATCTCATTAAATCTTGTACTTTAATTATGGATTCATCTATTTCTATGCTTCCAAACATGTATAGCTAAATAAATTTGGGGCTAGAAATTGGTTAATTAATTGTTCTTATCATGTTTTAATTTGTATTGATTTTAATTGTTAAGTTTGTTCTATTTAGATTGTTGTGTCCAGAAAATTAATTAAGTTATGTTTGTGATATATATATATATATATATATTATGAGTATTCAATCATAAACATATTGTTTGTTAAATACACAAATGAACACTTTCTGAACACACTGTTAAACTTCTTTTACTTTGTCCCAGATTGAAGTTTTACGGGAGAATTTAATTATTTAATTATATTATTTACACCACGGGGTTGGGTAAATAATATAGTTAATAATTAAGGTTGTCGTTGCACTTAAACAACCAGTCTCATTTTGGCCATCACTGGGAAATGTTGACTAGTTACTTATTTTAGATGACTTGTGTTGGGTCCTAAAATATTTATCTACAACTTCTCACAATCTATCTAAGAATAAAATTAGCAATTATGTCTCTCAATTAAATATTGAACAATTAGTTACCAATTTCTACCCCTACTTGCTATTGGTTGAACTTTGTGTTGATAAAAATCTCTCATCTCAATCACTTTTATTTTATTACTTTTCCAAGCAACCAAAAAAATCAAAAGAAACGCACTCCCAACTTAAATCCTTAGTTTGTGCTTAATTATTTTATTTCCCGCTTCTCTGTGGTTCGACATCCTACTTCCTTGGGTAAAAAATAATTGTGTGCCCATTATATGCTACACACCAACCACCAATCACTTCTCGATCACTCCCATCCTCAATATTGCAAGTCACATTATTTACCGATCTAAGTTGAATACAATACAACTTTTTGTAATATCTAGTTATTAGGACTATATTATTAAGTTTATTTAGTAGTTGTTTTTATTATAGAATATGTATTTATAATTATCTTTTTTATTACTATTAATAAATTAAATTAAACTATTGCCATTGATTAATTTTTTACGTAGTAGCTTATTTACAACTTCATCCACACTTTATCTTGTATCAACAAAAGACACAGACATAATGTTTTTTGCCAATTTTACTTGTCTGCTTTAATTTTCCAAACTTACAAACTTATATCAATATCAATACTTTTTGCCAATATATTTATTAATTATTTAACTTTATTTTTATTCATGACTTAGCATGAACTTAAATCAGATCTTACAAAATTAATCTTGTATACTAATTTATGTTTAAAAATATCTCTGACAAGATCTCAAAAAATAATACTCCCTCCGTCCCGTTATGATTGTCTCATTTTACTTTTTCGGTCTGTCTCACTATGATTGTCTCATACCTTATTTGGTAAAATCTGTGTGGTCTAAAACATTCTTACTTTATTCTTACTTTATCAATTCAATATCAACCACATAAACCTATTTTTATTAATAACCGTGTCACTTTCTCTTGTCCCAAACTTAGGCGGTAGTATAAAATAACATTGTTACTAATTTGTGAAATAACAAGTTTATTCATATTATCAATGTTTTCAGGGGCGGCCCTAGGCCCAAAAAATTGAAAAACAATTAGATCCAGCTTTAGTTCATTATAATAAGTGTGAGTAGACTATTTTCCAGGTCCTAAACTAATAATTTTTCAGGTTGAATTTCTTGAGGTTCTTTTGGGTGGATTTTTTTTTTAAACTATGTGCGTGTTCTCTTTGGAGTATAGATTATGTCCACAAAATTTCAATTGAAAATTCAATTAGATGTCAGTTAAATAAATTATTATTATTTAACAAAATTTCATCTTGTTCACTGGTCCCTGACCGGTTGATGACCTGCTATTTCAGGTTATTTTCTTATCTTTGCAAAACATTATACCATAAAACTCACATTTCACAAAGATGATATTTTGCAAAGATAAGAAAATAACTTGGAATAACAGGTCATTAACCGGTCAGGGACCAGTGAATGAAAATATGGTGCAAAGGTGGGATTATTCTTTTTTTTAGTATTATCGTCAAATACTCATTATATTAAATCAAAATATCATGCGCCAAACGGCTATAAATACAATCCGGAACCGCCACATACTCCATAACATGATCTGGTGAACTAACATGCGCTTTAGCTAAGGTGGGATTTTTCTTGAATAACGAAAATGTGGGACTATTGTAAGAAGACTGTTAAAAGGTTATTATTTTCCATTTTCCCTTAATTTTACTATTGGGAAAATTATACGGAGCATATAGTTGTATGTGTCAGTTTCACCTTTATAGTTCTATAATTCATATGTTTTGCCTCGTAATTTGATGAATTTAGAATAATGTGAAGTGCTACTTTCTAGCCAATAAATAATCTGCAGAAATGAGATCATCTTTCTTGTTTCTCACCTTAAAACTAGCAAAAATATAAAAATATGATATTCAAACAAGTTTTTTCTTAAACATTGTTATCATTGAAAGTATAATTGTAGAAAAATACAGTTTGAGCCCCTTTATGAAAATTAAAAGCTACGTAGTTTTGTAAATATGAATATATAAATTAGTAAATTTTATTTAAATATGTTTTTAGTCATTGTAAATATGGCATTTCTTGATTTACATCCCTACAGATTTTATTTGTTTTTCATATCCATAATTGATGCTACTTTTCTTTTTAATCTCATCACCGATCACATCAACCTCTGTTTGATAACAAAACAATCCTAACTTCTCTAATTCTTTGTCATGTCATTAAAAAGGTACTTTTAGTTTCTAGAAGATCATTTATACTTGTTTTAAAAACCATTAATGTGTGGACCCTTGGGCCCAAAAAGTATGAATTGGAGTAAGATGCAAAGTCAAATTCTCCGTACCATATTAACCTCCAAAAAAACTATAAAATAGCGAATTTAAAGTTTCCTAATAGACTTATGCAAATGACATTAATTTATTTTCTAAATAGAGACGCATGTAGCCATCTAGGACTCTAGGAGTTGAAAGAAACAAATACATTAATACTAGTTAAATCTATGAATTCAGTGTAGTCCGAGTATTGTATTACTTGATTATAATCCTTTCCACTTCCAAGAGTTCTCTTAACTGTATGTAATGCTTCTGTGCCTTAGCAGGAAGGGGGCTGTGAACTGTATCTCTGTCCCAAAAGCTATAGCATACACAATCAACAATATGATCAATCAATACTTTGATCCTAAAATTTCTACTCAAATGAAAACAGTGCAGGATATACATTCTCCCAGGCTCGCAGCTATACAACTAACTATGTATGTTATGTACGACCAAAAGAAGCAAGCCCAAGGAAAAATAGCTTTATCTTTTCAATCAATCCAACATATGACAATAGGCTTGATCAAATGCTCTGACCAGGAAATGGCATGAGAGGTGAATAGCGCAGTAAAACATCCGGTGGTTCAAGTTGGTCAATGTTGTCCATTATGGGTGCTAAATTCAACCCAACAATTTGCACTGTCGAGTTTGGGTGACCGTGCACGTATGAAGCTGTGATCTGTTAGAGAGACAACTATGCGGTCAATTTTAGTTTTTTAGGATTATAGGTGCATCAGTTTGTTCAAAAACATCTTCTGGTAAAGCTGACCTGTGTGCAGCCGAATAGTTTGACCAGCTTCAGGGGGCAGCTGTCTAAAATCAGCCCTAGAGCCTCATCACTTACTCTACGACACCAAGATAAGTCCAAAAATACCAACTCTCTTGCACATTTGGCAAGTGACAATGCAGTGTTGAGGTTTACCTACAAAATCTCAAAAAAAAAAACTCTGCCATGAAAATGGGAGTAATTAATTCAATAAACAGACAACATCAGTTTACAAAACAAAACTGCACCATTTGGGAATCCAGAGGTTTACCTTGGAGCAATTATTAAGGGAAAGTTCCTTCAGACACTGTCCAGAAGCTTCAATGTACGCAGCAAGAGCCTCATCACTTAGAATGTAATGAAAACGCTAAGATTAAAAGACGAAAATCAACATTTGCAACATAAAATGAGTCTTGCATTTAAATATCAAACAGTAAACATAAGAGACTAATGTAACATTCAGTAAGGCATGAGCTGATCATAAACAGATATGCCACAAAATGCTAATAGAACATTCAGCACAAGTTAAACTGGGCTTCATTTATAACAAGGAATCACTCAATTTTAATGTACTATGCAGATTTGAATGAAATAAATTCAGACTCCGTAGCAGATTAAAAGACAACCACATCATAGGAATCAATGACTTATAGAAACAGAATAATGGCTGCTAATGCACAAGTTCTGAAGATGAATCCACAGGCTGTAAAAGAACTGACCTAAAATCATTGCGTTGAAGATAGAGCCTTTGAATTGATCTACAACCATTAGTGAGAAACTGTATTCCTCTATCTGTCAATTTCTGTAGGTTTGAAATATTTAATGAGCGCAAATTTGCACATGCATCTCCTATAGCCTTCATAGAAGAGTCAGTCAAGTTGCTGCAGCAGCAAAAGGGGAATAGCTTGGTTATGATACAAAGAAAGAAGAGATTGGTGTTGAAGAAGTCGTTTAGGGCTTGTCTGGTTCTCGGATTTGGGAGGAGTAATACTATTTTTTAAAATTATTTTTACATTTAGATTATTCAAGTGAAAATAAAGATAACAAAATATAGAGAACGTGATCAAAATAATCATATCATCATTTCTAGTAAAACAAACTAACAATGGAGATATATTCAGAATTTCAGATAATAAGAATCAAACCTCGCCTCCCACAACAACAACAACAACAACATCCAAGCCTTAGTCCCAAACCTCGCCTACCATTCCCTAAAAATTGTGAAACTAAACAAGCTCTTAACCAGACCAGATTATGAACTTACTCGCAGTCAAAGAGATCAAGCTCCTTCAGATTTTGACCAAATCCCTCCATAATTTCAGAAACAAACTTGTCACATACGGTCTGAATTCTAGCAACTGACAACACTTCCAAACATTTCAATTTTTTTAAAGCAGGGATAGCACTCATAACATCTATCATTAGGCATTCATTGATGTAAAGCTCCTTAAGAAGTCCACCCAGTGAATTCGATATAATTTCAATACACATGTGTGTAAGAAGAGAGCACTGTCCCAAATTAATTGACTGCAGAAATGGCGCTGAAGCTACAATTGATGTTAATGCACTATCCGTTATACGGCATGCACCCTTTATAGATAGAATTCTCAAATTCGGAAAACCAATAGAAGATCTAACAAAGGTTCTAGCCAACACATGATCAGTCATGCCCTGCCCACAAAGGTCAAGCTGAAGAACCTGTTTCGGGAAATTGTTCAGAAGGTTAAGGACTTAAGGCCTCCTTTAAGCACTAGGTAAGAGGATAAACATTTTTAAAGCCATCTCTCTTTCATATTTGATTTGTTTTGGGGTTTATGATGTCTGACAATTAATTGAGGTAATTCTCCCTAATATGAAAAAGGTATGAGACATAAATTTAGAGATCAAAAGGATGATAAACTGACCATAAGAATAGTAACTTTCAAAATATATTTTGGCACAAAAGGAGTATCCATAATCATTAAGACTGGTCATAACATGGCAAGAACATTTTGAAAATTCTTTAGAATTAATAATTCCATTCTTTGCCCCCCCTCCCCCCGGGTCGAATGACTAATAAGCTTTAAAAATAGGTAAATGGGAAAGGAAAAAAAGTATTAGAAGGATTTTAAATAAAAGTTTGACACAAAAATATAGAGATTGAAAGAAAGTTAAATTGACAGCATGAAGTTTATTTGGGATATAAGGAGGATCAATGATATCTAACCGAGGTCATAAAATTACAAGAACATTTTTAAAACATTGAAATTTGATGCAATCTCTTCTCTCTCACACTTCCAAATCAAATTTTGAGTAACATTAAAACAAGGTTAAAATGAAAATAAATAACAAGTTACCATCAACATTTTCCCATCAAAGTCAAGGAATGATTTAGAAAGTTCAATCTCAGTCAACCATGAACAGTCTTTTATCCTGATCTCAGTCGGGGATCCCTTTAAAAGAAGGTTCAGCATATGCTTATTCATTCTCCTCGAATCACATAACAAGTCAGTGAGTCTTTTCCTCAGATTACAAGGGATTCCCTCAAGCGAAACCAAAGCTCCCGCATTTTGTGCAAGAGTTTTCAAAGAAAGACTTAGTAGTGTAGGAACACGAGGGGTAGAATGATTAAGGTTAAGGACAGGATTATGAGATAAATTCGTTTTCTTCTTTAGGCCTCGCTCCTTGACCATCTTCAGTGCTGTAGAAAAGGGATCAAGAGAGCTTCCTAACTCTTCAAACATTTCTATGGGTGGTGACTTTTCTTTCAACCCAGAAGAGGATAGATCGTTATCCACTTCCTGATGATTGGACCGCGCAATTCGGCGTGCCATGTCACTTGTAACTGTATGAGCTCTATCTTTATATGCATATCGCCTTACCACACCTACTTTCCTTGCAGCTTTGTTAGCTGCCTCCTCCCTTGCTAGTTTTACTAAGGCTGAAACTGCTAAAAAGGTATCTTGGTCCGATTCCAAATGAAATCCAAAGCTTTCCCCCGGTTCCACATTATAGAAATATTTGGGCCATATGGTTCTTCTTTGATATCCATTTTCCTGTCCCTCAGATATGGTATCTTCCTCCGATTCCGAATCAGATTCAGAGCTTTCCTCCGATTCCAGATTATGGAATTGTCTGTACCATAAAGTTCTTCTTCGTCTTCCAATTACCTGTCCCTCAGGTATGGCATCCATTTGAGTCTGCTTACTGGCAGCTAGTGATTGCGAAGAACCGTCAACTTTAGCTTTCCCTTTTTCTTCTATAGTGTATCTCCGTGCACCACCCCATGTATTGCCACCTCCAAGCCTACTGTTCATCTCCATTTCTCCAACCCCAGGAACAAAACTTCTATATGTAGGTGTGTTCTTAACTTCTGGTTCCCATTCCATCTCCATTCCATCATCACTAGATATTTCATGTACCTCATGTGTATTCATTTGTTCAACTTGTTTTCCCTTCCCTTTAACTTCAGCCACAACTATTACATCATCTTCATCATCTTCATCTGATGATACTCGCATTCTCCACCCTGTCTTCCGAGTATGATGTTCACAATCCAGATTAACTGCACCATCCTTAGCAGGGTCAGTTTCTTCAAACCCTGTAAGATGGTTATTGGCACAAAAAATTTCAGAACCCCCCATATCTGATTCCATCTCTTCTGAAGTAATGCCATCTTTTGGAGCCCCAGAAACCTCATCAACTTCCTTAATTTCTTCATTCCCAACCACTTCATGGCTTGGCCTTTCCGTCCCTCTCTCCATTTCACAACCTCCTAGTCAAAACCTTGATTTGCACCCTATCAATTCACTCGATTATTTCAGACAAAGCAAGAAGGCTCAGTTAATCAGTTCAAAATTAAAGCATAATGAAAATTTCCAGAACTCCTATTTGAATTAGTCCGACTTCTCCAGAAATCACATTTCTAAACCAGAGCAAAACCCTTGAACATTTTTCTGTCGTTATAATCTAAAAACGAATGAAAGACTCAGAGTCCACTTAGTTATCCATCAAATTTTAGATAAACCCTAAACCCCCTCATACATGCAAGTAAAGATACACACCCATGTATGATTACAAGTAAAAGAAATGACGAAAAACTGAGAGAAGTCAGGGTTTTCTCTCGTAAATGGTACCTTGTAATCTTGAGAATATTCAAGATTGGATAATTGATTCGGACCCCAAAGAGAACAATGTTTCGCACCGAATGAATGAAGAAAGGCGTAAGAATTTGAAAATCCGAACACATGGTGATCGCGTCGGGTTTATATACTCACTGGAAGGCATCATGCATACAGTAATGATGACAATAAAATACTCCGTAATATTATCATAATATTCCGTAATATTAACAGAATAATACTCCGTAATCTCAAAAAAAAAAATTAACAGTAAAAGATGATATATACAGAGTATTGAGTATAAGAAAAGTATAATACATTAATACTCCGTAAATACGACGGAGTAGTTTGATCATAAGAAACGTTGAAAATGTGTACTGAATATCAAAATATTGGGAACGAGAAGTGATCGTATAGAAAGAAAGGTGCAGATACAGCATTTTCGGTGCTTGCAGAGTTGCAGCAGGAGGGTAGGCCTGAAATTGGCAGTCAATTTGGTCTTCGTATTTTCATGACAAAATCAATTAAGTCCGCATACTTTTAAAAAGATCGAACAAATCCTTAAACTTTATAAAAATGTTCAATTAAGTCCATTTGCAAGTTACTTGTCATGTCAGCAGGTCACTCGCTGACGTGGCGCACATGTGACAGCTCAGTCAAGTAGTCAACAATATTTTTGCTGACGTGGCACACGTGTGGAAGTCCAGTCAGCCATTTGCTGATGACGTGACGCACACGTGGATCGGCATGTGTGTGCCACGCCAACAAGTGACATGTTGACATGACAAGTAACCTGCAACTGTAATTTATTGAACGTTTTTACAAAGTTCGGGGATTTAGTTGATTTTTTTAAAAGTATGAAGATCTAATTGACTTTTTCATAAAAGTTGGAGGACCAAATTAATAGTTCTCCCTTTTTTATATCATAGAATCCTTTTTATTTGGTCGTTTCATTTGTATGCTATTTTATCATACACCCCCCATTCTAAATATTCCGGACTCATACTCCATCTGTCCTACTAAACTTGACTCAAGTTGACTTGCACATAGATTAATAAAGTAAAAGTATACATGTGGTTGAAATTTGTGCAGAGAAGAGAGAAATAATTTTAATTACATATTCCTTACTTTAAATGAAAATGACAAAGTTCTTTAGGACGGTAAAAAAAATTGACCAAGTTTCATGGGACAAAGAGAGTAATTGATCATAAATCCAACATTTTGAGTTATTCACACTTTCAAGAAAATTTGCCATTTTCTGAGTCTTCACCTGCGATGTGCTTCAAAGTTCAATTAACAACACAAGCTATGAGTTGTTTTGTAATTCAAATGTCTAACCGCTAGTTATATGTTGTAAAAAAACAGCCATTTATATTGATAAGGAGTACCAAGTAAAGATCTCTAACGAGGGGAGAGAGGAGCGGCAAAGGGAAACCTAGCCGCCGCCTCCTCTTCCTTCATTCTTTTCTTCTCTTCTTTTAACTTCAATCATGGAAAAAGATTCGTTTGATCAGTATTTTCAATTTTATCTATAGGTTTATTTTCTAACGTTGTCTAGAGATATTATTTTTGGGGGCGAAGTGTCGCTCGCCAGATCTATATTCCCCGCCATCATCGGTCGGGTGTTGTTGTGTGCTAGTGAGAGGTTTGTATTGGCTTCTTTATCAATTATGAATCAGGATTTCTTTAGCATTGATATAGAGGCTGATCGCCCCCCTCCTGAACCACCGCCGATCCAGGAAGATGACATTGGATGGATTGCTTTCTTTCCGGTGGCTGGTCAAACCGGAATAATTTCTGCACTTGGCTCCTTACTGGTGGCTGGAAAAACCGGTAAGTTCAATAATTCCTTTTCAGCGGCTGGTCAAGCCGAACCCATTTCGAGTAGCATGAACAGACACAATGCGTTACGAGTCTACATTATTGCAGGGTTAGCGAACATGAGTGCTTTTATATGGCGTTTTTGTTCTTTGTCTCACCCTAGTGTAATATTGAATGTTATGATTGTAATGCTTCGGCTTTTAGTTGTTATGTTTCTTGTTAAGAACTGATTATCAATAAAATGGTTATTTGATTTAAAATAACAGCCAAGTTATATTTAGTGCCGATAATATCAATAGGAATAGGAAATCTCATAAATAAAGAACAAAGTGAGGAGAACTATGTTCAGGTGGTTGCAGCTTGTATCACATGCAGAAGTGCTACATGGATGCATATAAATTCTACTTGTGAACATATGGAAAAGTATATGTGTGCTATTACGCCCCTAAATAGAAGCAGAAGGAGGTAGAACGATGAGACTGGTACGGAAACCATCAAATAAAAAAGGCCACAAACCCTCACTATAGACATCTCAAAACTAGGGCTGGACTCGGTTCACCAAAAGGAGGGCCCGGGCCCGAACCGGCGGTGACCGGTTCCGGGCCGGTTCCGGGCCAGACCGGGCCGGTTCACCCGCCCCATTTTTTTTTTTTTTTTTTTTGGCTTCTCTTATTTAACCCCCTACCTCTCCCCCTCAACCACCTCAAATGGCCCAAATCACCCCAAACCACCCCAAACCACCTCAAATGGCCCAAAATACCTAATCCAACCCAAAAAATAAAAAAATTTCAAAAAAAATAAAAAAAAAATTATTCCGGCCCGGACCGGGCCCGAACCGGCCGGGCCGGTTCACCAAATGGAGGGCCCGGGCCCGGAACCGGTATCCATCGGGCCGGTTCGACCCGAACCGCCGGTGGACCGGGCCACCGGGCCGGGCCGGTTCCGGTTCGGGCCGCCCGACCCGAGTCCAGCACTACTCAAAACTAATGACGAGACGAAACATGGAGTACACGAAATTGGTCGTGAGCAACATTCTCCCGAAAATATTGGATGTCCATTTCAATATGATTAGTGTGTTGATGTTGACCGGGATTGTCAGACATATACAGTATTTATATTATCACAATGCCCTATGGAGACATATGTTAAGACCAATGAAGCTGAGAAAGGAGATTGTATACCCAATATGTTTCACCAACTACATTGGCGACTTCGTAGTATTCAAGCTTTGCATTTACTCGTTTAGACATTTGCTCGAGTATTAGACCAATGTAATATTAGAGCAGGAAAGTGTAGGTAGGCATTTACTCGTTTAGACAACAAAAAAAGAGATTATTGTCGAGGAAAATACAATAGCCAAATCTCATAAAATCACTAGTTCCATGTGTAATTCTTTCCGAATAGGTTAACTTTTGGCCAACGGTTTTGAACAAGAAGTATTGGAGCAATTGCTTCATTGACTCAAAGCCTTGGACATTCGGAGAGGTTTTTTGCATCCCTAAAGTAAGGCGATTCAGTTTTGTGGATGATTTTACACAAAGGAGAGTGCAATTCCGTGTTCAGACTAGGCCTATACGAACTGAGCTTTGTCACAGTATTCAATTTCATGGTCGATTTCGATCGTAACGAGTCGAGTTTAGCGATCTTTGAAATTCAAACCCGAACTCAGTTTTAAGTTTGAACAAATTTATTCGGCGTGGTTCGAGCTCCAATTTACCAAACACCCTGAAATTATAAGTATAATAATTTATAATTTATACATGTATAAAGATTAAAACATAATTAGCATGAATTTCTGATTTAAATATGGTTAATAACATATGAATATATGTTGAATAATTTGATCAGAGACTTATTAATGAGCATCACCTACAATTTAAAGTTCAAGTATATTTATCAAGCTTATCCAATCAACTCATTTGTAAAATGGGATAAACTTCGAGCTCGAACCTATATTACCGAATTGAGCCAAAACCATTCGGCTCAGCTCATTAACACTTTTATTAATGCGTTGTATTACCAAGTAAGACAAAAACTATTACTCCGTCAGTCCGTCCTTCAAAAAAACTATTACTCCGTATGTCCAGTCTTATTTTTTCAATTTAAGACAAATATTATTAATGTGATTTAAAATATAAAAAACGTAATTAAAATTTAAATCGAAAAAGAAACTCCATAGAACATTCACATCACGAACTCAACATTCCCATTATCATCATATCCAAAAAAAAAGGAAAGAAACATCATCAAATACTCTGTTCCTACAAGAGAAACAGAGTGGTCACAGTACTGTGCCTGGTCTACATATTAATTTTAAGCAACTTTGACCTCAATGCTCCTTGGCTTCTTTGGCTCCGGCGGCGGCACCTTCTCCACCGTCACACTCAGCACTCCGTCGTGGCAGACGGCGGTTATCTTCCCCAGATCCGCATTTTCCGGCAGCACGAACTTCCTCATGAACTTGCCCACCCGCCGCTCCATTCTCAAATACTTCACGCCCTCCTTCTCATCCGCCTCACGCTTCCGCTCCCCGCTTATAGTCAGGACATTGTCATCCTCGATCTGTACCTTGATGTCGCCGGACTTCAGCCCCGGCATATCGATGATGAAGGCGTACGAGTTCGGATACTCCTTCACGTCCGCCGGCGTCGCCGCCATTGCCTTCGCGTCGAGAACGAAGGTCTTCAAAGGGGCGTTGCTATTGGAGGATTTGTCGTCCGCGGCGGTGGCGTACTCCATCATGTGGTGGAAAAGCGGGTGATCAAAGCCCATCATCCTGAGATCCATTTTGTCAGAATTTCTGCAGTAGCGTTTCAGATAGAGTTTTCGAAGAGAGATTTTTTTTGTGAATTGTGATGACTGAATTGCGACGAAGACGTTAGATCTTTATGCGGAGGAAAAGATGGTCCTGGAAAAATCGAAGAAGGGATATGAGTTCTAGCAGGCTCTAGGTTCGCGAAATGCTTCACGCGATTCCTTTCTAAACTTGTCTGGAAGCTTCTCAATATAAAGACGTTAAATATGACAATCTAATAAATAAATAAATATTTTTATGGACTACTTTGTCCTTACATTTCTTTTTGTCATAATATGCCCTTCGATTAATATTATAAAACTCTAACTTTCTGCTCATTTTCTAAAGGGAAAATCGCATATATAGTCTCTCAGTTATCCACGAAATTAAAATCTCAAACTCGTACTTTTTAGATTGTAAATGTCACCCCTCAATTGTCCAAAGTGCTGTAAATGTGGTCCTTTTGAGTGGTGAAATATACAATGTGGACGAGAGTACATTTCACTACTTAAAGGACCACATTTGCAACAATTTGGACAATTGAGGGTGACATTTACAATCTTAGAAATACTGGTCTGAGATTTTAATTTCGTGGATAACTGGGGGACCATATGTGATTTTCCATTTTCTAAAAACTATAGCCATTAGCCGTTGCCGCGGCACGTGTCATTCCCGTTGTTGCGGCACCCGCTGCCCCAATCTCCGCAGCACATGCCTCCCCCGTCGCCGCGGTCGCCCCCATGCGCCGATGTCATCTCCATAGACTAGGAATAATAAAGAACCACACAAATTATACCAAATTTGGTATGAGACAATTATAGTGGGACAGATCAAAATGAAAGATGAGACAATCTTAGCGGGACAGATGGCTTATAAGTCATACATTTGGTTTTATATTACATATTTAATTAATTATTTATAATTTTTATACGTGTATGTGTGTGTGCATAGGGTGCAGTTCCAATGAGAATGATGCTTAACGTGAGAACGTGAGAACACTCACATTTAGATCAATTTAGTGCACAAAGGAGCGTTCTGTTGCACATTTGCAATTTGCTCGAATTAAGCCTATATTAAATAAACACGGTGGCATTTTGGTAAATATTGTGAAAACGCCAAAAAGTGCAGTATACAAGTTTCATTGTGCAACACGTTGGGGTAAATGTGGTGTTCTCACGTTAAGCAATGTTCTCATTTGATCTTTATTCTGTGTGGGGGGGGGGTGTGGGTGTGTGTGTGTGTGTGTTTAAAAAAACTAGGTTAGCTACTTAAATTTTAAGAATGATTGTATTGTTCTAAAATGTCTAACATTATGAGATGATTGTATGTAAGTAATAAACTAATTACTTACCGTCAAAGATAACGGCAAAATTTAACGGAAGGACTCGATTGATATAGATTGAATAGGTTAAGGACTAAAATGATAGATTTAATAGTTCGAGAACCAAAATGATATGGTGATGATAGTTCAAGGACCATTGAAGAATTTGCACTATTAACATATTCTACTTTGACAACATTTTATTTATTAATGTATATTATAAATTAATTTTTTGAAAAATATAGTTAAATTCCGTTCATTTTAAATCTTCTAAAGCTGATTTTTTATTTTTTTGTACTAGTAAAGAATAAACGATACTAATTAATGCTCAAAATAGTGCGTTAAAATGTAGACCTTTGCAACTAAAAAAGAATAGATGAAGTATTAAACTAATAAACTTTTGCGAAAATATCATAAAAAATTAACAATAAAGTTAATAAAATAAATAAATAAATCAAAGCATATGATACTTCAGGTCTTATGTTAGAGAGCAGGAGGCAGTTGGGCCGATGATCCAGGAGGAGGCAACTGGGTCGCTACTTCAGAAGGATGGGCCTTGCCCGTTATTGGTTTACTGTCACCACCAGCGGGTCTAGATGGGCTTGGTTGACTACTGGGTTTTATTACTTTATTTTTTTCAATTGTTATCTCTAATAAACAGTTGAACCTCAGGCTGGGACAGACGTTAATATCGTCTGCTATGATTTCTGCTTCTATCAATTTGGTCCGACCAGCCAGATTCCTATCCACCACCCTACTGCTCACCATGACTCGTTCTACCATTGATCAATGCATCGATATGATAGAGGCAGATCAACGAGACATCAGGGCGACAATGCGCTCCAAAAATTAGGGGACAGTTGACGCCGAGAATCAGAAGGGATTTTTAAAGGGGTGTCGATCTCGCTGCGAGGGTGCAAAGTAGGGAGTAGGGACATATTGTTACATGTTTCCATTAACACGAGTGGATGTTATACTGGGAATAACATGACTAGCATCCTTGGGAGAGGTCCGAACCAACTGGGAAACATTGACTATGTCATTTGATTAGCGGGGCAGCCTTGTAAGATTGAAAGGGGATCCAGCACGATGTCGGAAACAAGTGGGATTGTCGGCCCTACTTCGAGCAAGGGATGTGGAATTTTGGGCGATTGTGATGGAAAGTGAGGCCACTACTTTATTGGATCCAAATGAAGAGCAAGTGGCTAATGTCTTGCGGGAGTTTGAGGAAGTATTTGGAGAGCCGCTGGACCTTCCCGCAATGATCTACAGACCACCGGATTGAGTTAGCCCCATGAACGGGCCCAGTATTTGTCCGGCCATATAGGTCTGGACATAGCCAGAAGGATGAAATTGAAAACCTTGTGTCAGACATGTCGATGGCAGGCATCATTAGGCCAAGCTCCAGCCTGCTCTCAAGCAATTCTCTTAGTTAAAAAGAAAAATGACAGTTGACAATTTTGTGTGGACTATCGGGAATCGAATAAAGTGACTCTTCCAGATAAGTATCCGATTCCAGTGATACAAGAGATGTTGGATGAGTTATCCGAAGTCGTACTTTTTTTACGACTCATGGGCATACAACCCCTCTCATTGAAGACTGTCGCTATCTCCTTAATCCAACCCGTATCATGGGCATACATCATTTTCTACGAGAGGGTAACAAATGCGTTGATCTTTGAGCAAACATGGCTTACTCTTATCCCAAAGGAATGACTATCCTTGAAGAGGCACCGAAAGAGCTAGCTCGCCTTCTTTGGGAGGACAAAAAATGGACTCGAAATTATTAGACTATAGCTTTTGTTATTTCCCGTTTTGTTTTTTTATTTCCGTTGTACCAAAAAAAATGTTCGACAATTGCTCACCATTTATGATGGGAGACTTTCCCGCGATGCACTTCTTCCTTGGAGTGCCCGTCTTAAAGCAAAAAAAAAATCTATGAAATTAGGAATGTCTTAATTATCTTTAAAGTTAAAATATTTCTGAGCTTTTGGATATTTGTTTCTTTTGAGTGCACGGATGATATTTTAGACTTCAAGACGCAGTTTGTTTGGAGATTCTCTTGGGCGATTAGGAATCTTTTTCACTTCGGGTTAGCTCTATAATTCTATTCCATCAGCAGTGTTAACTTTGTTTAATCATTTGATTATATCCCTCAACCCTCATTAGTGCTTGTACTTTCTTTCGGTTTTATTTTACTACTTGAATGTATTTATTTGAATACTCTATTCTAAAGAAAATGTAGTTGTTCTATTCTAAAAAACATACTAGAGGTATATGTTGGCCTATATTGCAATCAGGACCTATTTCACAAATGGTGTCTTCATCTTCATCAGTAAATTAGATCATATCATCATACTCATTCTGTTGTTTATTCTTCATTTTTTAGAGGAAAGAATATGAATTCCTCATAAGATGTTGAGGCAGACCCAACGCAAAACTTTATGATTATTGTTCACAAAAATCATTGAAACAAAACGCCACTATGGAATTAAAAAAGTATCCAATTTATATTGAGCATAGTATTCAGAATTTCAGATGTATCTACTTGGATGGATTAGTCTTGAATTGAATCAGATTATACAGATCTAGAAATAAATAAGATTGACATTATGACATACATTACAACAAATAATTAAAATTTTATATTTAAAGTTAATTTGAATTTCTGTCGAATCTATTAATGAATTTTGTAAATAATGAATTTTGTGTATTTTTGTCTGTATACATAAATATTCTATCACATCTTGTAGACTACCTTGAATTTCAAAATACAATATTGGCTTGGCGTGTAGTTTAGATATCATTTACTTAGAATTTCAAAATATTCTAAGTTTAGATATCAAATTTATTTATCACAAACAATATTGGCTTGGCGTGTAGTTATTAAATAAAATAACACTCCACTCAGTGTGAATTCCATTACTGAGTACAATAAAATTAGCTCAGAAAATGGAAGATAATTAATTCATGGGGAATATGAAATTGTTGCCATTGAATTGAAAAGGACACACGCAACATTGAAAAAAGGAAAGCTTGAAGCCCAACCATCCATTTTAATAACCCAAAATTGAAACATACGTAGTAATAAGCAGTAGAATACACGCAATAACCCAGCCCAACAAAGGCACTAATGATTTATGATGGATCGGGTCAAGATCCAAATTGCGACTGATTCAAGCAATTTTGACCTCAATTGTCCTCGGCTTCTTCGGCTCCGGTGGCGGCAACTTCTCCACCGTCACAGTCAGCACTCCGTCCTGACAGACCGCCGATATCTTTTCCGGATTCGCATTTTCCGGCAGCACGAACTTCCTCATGAACTTGCCGACCCTCCTCTCCATTCTCACATACTTCGTTCCCTCCTTCTCGTCCGCCTCTCGCTTCCGCTCCCCGCTTATAGTCAAAACGTTGTCATCTTCGATCTGCACCTTGATGTCACCGGACTTCAGCCCCGGCATGTCGATGATGAAGACGTACGAGTTCGGATACTCCTTCACGTCCGCCGGAGTCGCCGCCATTGCCTTGGCGTCGAGAACGAACGTCTTCGAAGGGGCGCTGCCATTGGAAGATTTGTCGTCACCGGCGGCGTATTCCATTATGTGGTGGAGGGGGTTGAGAAGCGGGTGATCGAGACCAATTAGCCTGAGATCCATTTTCTGCGCGAGTGTTTGTGTAAATTATTGACAGTTTAATTGAAGAGAAAATATGGTGTGATAGCTGCGTTTAGGGGATGATGATAGGGATTTATACTGGAAGAGAAGAATCGGGAAGGGAGTTGAGCAGTAGTTTCTAGCACGTTCTGGATTCTGATCTGCACCGGATTCTGGTCCGCGTCCGAGCATTTCTGGAAAGTTCTATAGCCGAAGACATAATTTCAGTATTTCGAATTTTTTATTTGCTACTTGGAGAAACGATTTTAAGGCCCAAAATACACCAACTTTTGTATCTGTAATTTGTTAAAAGCTCCCAACTTTTTTGATAATTTTTTTAGAATTTTGGATACTCATATTCTAAAGAACACACGTATCAATTTTTTTAGTTCAAAAAAAAATCATAAAAACACAAACAAAATAGGCATAGTAAAATTCTTAAAAACTAAACACTAAAAATGCATTTTAGGTAGCTTTAATGTTGCACACAACTAAGTATATGAATGAGAATGACAAATAAAATGTGAGATGTTATATGAGATGACCTTAAGGGCATGATATAGACAGGGACGGATCTATAGTATAAGGAGTGTAAGCATTGGTTTCATCTCAAAAAGTACTACTAGCCTAAGTGGTATTAGCCTAAAACTTAATTCCCCTTACCTTTTTTGTTTATTTTGGTAGCACTTCTCCGGATGGGATATTTAATATTTGGCCTTTACAATCAAAATTTAATTACACCCATGACCAATTTGATATCTCTAGTCTTCCCCTTTCTTCTTTAGAAAACATCATGCGTATGAGCGTAGCTTCTAGCAATTGATTCCTTAGTGCTTAGCTTAATTTGAAATTATTTCAAGTTTTTTATTTGTTTAATATTAAATCTTTAGTAGTTAATAATTATTTTTATCATTGTTCGAATTATTATTGTTAACAATGAATCTGTTTATTTATTAGTTGTGTATGAAGTTGCAATGCACTAGCAAAGTAGCAGACTAGCAGTAGAGGATTGGAGCTGCAATTCACATTCCTAAATTATTAAAATCTTATAAATATTGTATTCTTTAATCAATAATACTTCATTGTATTTCATATATAATGAATTAATTATTTAAACAGCTAGGGTAGTTTTACTTTTCTATGTTGTTAATTTTATATTGGGATAAGGGTCAGATAGGGCCTCGAACTCGAAAAAAAATGTCAAATAAGGTCATATTTCGGATGCTCTGTCTGGCCGACGCCATTTGGGGCGGTTCCCGATGGAATTTTTTTATAAAATTTTTTGAGCATCTTTCTCATTAAGTCTAGTTTACCCATACCAAATTTCAGCTAAAAACTCAACCGGGAAGGTAGTCAAATGAGTTTTTGAAGATAACTGTGAAGTTAAACAACGCCGTACATTTCGGAAAATTATTTGACTACCTTCCCGGTTGAATTTTTAGCTGAAATTTGGTATGGGTAAACTAGACTTAATGAGGAAGATGCTCAAAAAATTTCATCAAAAAATTCCATCGGGAACCGCCCCAAATGGCGTCGGCCAGACAGAGCATCCGAAATATGACCTTATTTGACATTTTTTTTCGAGTTCGAGGCCCTATCTGACAATTAGGAAAAAATCAATAAATAACTTTGTGTATTTTATTAAGACTTTTTTATTCTCGTGTAGTATACTGCTAATGTTAAATATGTGCATACATTGAGTCCCGATGCCTAGATCCGCCACTGGATATAGAGGTACTTGAGTTCGCCACCCTTTCCATACATGAACAAGAATTGGACATTGTTATTTGTACGTAAGACATTGTTATATCTGGAAATTAGCAGCTCCGGTGGAAATATGTATTAGAACTTATAGCTTTTTATTATAGTATTGTTTTATATCTCTATTATCCGAAACTTTGTGAACTTCTACTTTTAATTTCAAAACAATGGTTGTTTGATTCATTTCTCATTTTAAATTAATGACTTATTGACTATATAATTATATTTCGAGATGCACTAGTGTAGATAAAATAAAGAATGATTCTATTTCTAACTATCTTCATAATATGAGATGTTTTGATGTCATGAACGGGCACGGGTCAGAGGATATATATGTATGTATTTTCAAAAAAAAAACTTATAATTTTTAATATTTATAAATACACCCCATAATTTTTAATATTTATAAATACAGGGAGGGTTGTAGTGAGAACTCCCTTTAAAATGAGAATTCGTTTATAGATGAGAACTTGTAATCAACAGCCTTGATTTATGAAATCAAGGGATATAATTAATAAGGTGACATTTGTTGGAAAAAGTGTGTTAAATTGCATTAAATGGTCATTTTGGGGAAATTTTTTGAGCGGGGTCCACTTCCGATTTGGGTCGGGTCAAAGTGGTTTCGGATTGTCCTTGCTTAGGGCTACAATTCGATATAAGGTACGCTCAAAACGGATAACGGGTGAATGAGAAATCGCTTTTCGAAGTTTACCCGTTGGAATGGAGAAAACTAGGAAAAGGTGAGTTTTTGGTATGGTTTTTTCCCACACCGAAAATCACTAGGGATTTGCAACCCTTTATAAGGGAAAACCCCCCCTAAGGAGTTAAGATTCCTAAAGGGAAAGGCTCTCTCACGCGCGCAGGGGGGGTGCGGATCAAATCCCGAAACCGAAGAACAAAAAGCGCGACTTGCGTGTGCGGGCGACCTGCACACAAGGCAGTTTAATGTATCTAATGAGTTGTACCAGGCCTGATATTGCCTTTGTGGTTAGTAAGCTTAGTAGATATACTAGCAACCCCGGTGATGAACACTGGAAGGCAATAGTAAGGGTTTTGAGGTATTTACGGAAAACCCAAAACCTTGGACTGCACTACGGTAGATATCCAGCTGTACTTGAAGGGTATAGCGACGCTAGTTGGATATCTGACATTAAGGACTCAAAGTCCACAAGTGGATATGTTTTCACTTTGGCAGGTGCAGCCGTGTCATGGAAATCCTCGAAACAAACGTTAATAGCTAGATCCACGATGGAATCTGAGCTAATAGCCTTGGATAAGTGCACTGAAGAGGCTGAATGGCTACGCCATTTTCTCGAGGATATTCCAAGTTGGGAGAAGCCTGTCCCTCCAATATGCATACATTGCGATTGTCAAGCGGCGATTGGAAGGGCATAGAGCAATCTCTATAATGGTAAGTCTAGACACGTCCGTCGTAGACATAATACCATTAAACAACTTCTCACAACGGGTGTTATCACTGTTGACTACGTAAAGTCAAAGGATAACATAGCGGATCCGCTAACCAAGGCATTGGATAGAGAATTGTTGGAGAAGTTGACACGAGGAATGGGATTAAAGCCCGTGAATTGAAAAAGTTCTATAGTGGATACCCAACCTAGTTGGTCCTAGGTTCAAATGGGACAACTAAATTATAGAGCGAAGGATGGTCACTGTGGGGGGTCCCGGACTCCTACCCACTCCTCGTTGAAACAGTGACTCCCGCACGAGGTTAGCAAAAACGTTTGCTTTAATGATTCTAAAATGTTGATCTACTCGATAACATTGGAAGAGTATGCGGGATACTCGTGAAAGAATCACCTATGTGAGAGAAAAGAGGGCCGCTTCAAAGGAGAACTGTAAAGGCTCAGTTCTTTAGAAACTCTTGCAGAACCAGGACGGTGACCCATGGCCAAAACGGGCACACCCATGAGAACGGAACAAAGTTGGAAGGTTCTTGTGTAAAGATAAGTCAATGTTTACATGACGGCAGTATAGTTCAAAGACATCGAGTCTACTAGACAGCCAGTAAATAAACGAGTCTTTACAGCGGAAGGTTCAAAGGATTAAACCTACCTCTCTGTATACAAGGATCATCCGGTGAACACAACGTGTCCTCCTATCTTCGTGTCTTTTTAAGTCTCGAAAATCAATTTTCATTCATGTGGGGGATTGTTGGAAAAAGTGTGTTAAATTGCATTAAATGGTCATTTTGGGGAAATTTTTTGAGCGGGGTCCACTTCCGATTTGGGTCGGGTCAAAGTGGTTTCGGATTGTCCTTGCTTAGGGCTACAATTCGATATATGGTACCAGAGCCGGCCATGGCCGGCAGGCACCTAAGCCACTGCCTAGGGCACCACAACCAAGAGGGGCATCATTTTTGTGAAACTCCACTATATTTAATACGTAGTATAATACTACATATTATAGTAATGCTTCGGTGACTATGAGCCAGAGCTACGACCTGTTAGACGCACTGGCATATTATTGCTGCAACCGTTCGGCTGGTGTTTGACAATTCATGAGGCAGCACTACGGATCCTAATAATATTATTTATTATTGTTGTCCTTATCACTTCCCAATTATTGTCTTTGCCTCTTCCTTGTTTGCTGCTACTATAGATATTATCGTCCTACATAGACTATAACGATGCTGTAACTATATACTTCGTATATATAGCACTATAGCAGCCGGTTCATGTACTCAGGACGACTGAACGCATGCAAAATATAAACTCTACGGAGTATATCATATGCATTGCTCTCACAATAAAGACGGTAGTGTCCAGAATTTGACATGATCCAACTTCCAACACACGTAGCTGCCAGCAATAATAGCAAAATTTCAAAAGGCAAAACTACAACATAATTTAATCAAATTGAATAAAGGAATACTCACAAGCACATGGAGCTTGGCCGGATGGTAGTTCAATAGTCTTATAGTCTATAGGCTATTAATCTATCACTCTAGAGACTAGAGTGGGGTCTGGTTTTTTTTTAATACGGAGTATACCGTATATTCTCAAGCAAAAGAAAGTAAGAAATCGAGCCACTCGCCATTTTTTGCGGTTCTGCCAGCGGGTCTATATATTTGAGATTTCACCATTGGTAAATAATATTCTACATCCAATTTATTAATTATAACTACGTACTATTATTTAAAAATTATACTGTATTAAACTTGAAATTTTGTGCTATTTTTTTTCTTCTACTCTAGTGATGTAATTACAAATTTTACACATCAAAAGGCAAGAAGAATATGTTATGAGATAGTACTTTATAGTTTTATTTATTTCTTAGTAGGATTTATATTTTCAGAGAGTTTATATCAATTTTAATTCAAGTATTACCTTTTACATTTAGTAAAAATTGTGTTATAATTTTCTAATTACTTCATATATGATTGCGTTATTAATTTTAAGTGTTATTTGATCTCATTAGTCATTCTTTGTCTGGGGCATCAAAATTCCTGGAGACGGCCCTGTATGGTACGCTCAAAACGGATAACGGGTGAATGAGAAATCGCTTTTCGAAGTTTACCCGTTGGAATGGAGAAAACTAGGAAAAGGTGAGTTTTTGGTATGGTTTTTTCCCACACCGAAAATCACTAGGGATTTGCAACCCTTTATAAGGGAAAACCCCCCCTAAGGAGTTAAGATTCCTAAAGGGAAAGGCTCTCTCACGCGCGCAGGGGGGGTGCGGATCAAATCCCGAAACCGAAGAACAAAAAGCGCGACTTGCGTGTGCGGGCGACCTGCACACACGAATGCCGTCCGAAAATCCCATCTTCTAAAGATAACGTCAATTTTTGTTCTTCCGGTACGTTCCTATTTATTTTTGCTCCATGCTAGACTACAACGTTCATGAACGTTGCAGCATAAATTCCCAACGTTCATGGCCCTTAATGCAAACGTTTTGGACTGGTGGCATGTGTAGAATCAATGCCAGCATGCTGCCTTGAAGTCCCAATGTTCATATGAACGTTTTGGACTGTTTTTGGCTGGAATCAATGTCCCAAACGTTGGGCATTGATGTCCAACGTTCATGTGCCTTAAACAGTCATTAACACATGCAAATCCACCCCTATAAAAGGCTGGTTGATCCTTTGCAAAAGACACACAAGTCACAAACGTGCTGCACTTCATTTTAGCTCACAAAACTCTCCCAGCCTTCTCTTAAAAATTCCTATTGTGTTCTTGCTTCGTTCACGTTCGTTGGGACTTTCGTTTGAGTGCTCAAACGTTTGTTCGTAGTCATCGTATCCTGGGAAACGATTCTTGCAACGCTCCTAGCACCCCGGGAGGCAACGAATACGTTTTAAGGAAATCGTGCGTAGCACGAGCTTTGGCTTATTCTGCTTCGTCTCATTTCTTGTTTTTCGTTTTGTCATTTTATTTAATTAATTTTTATTAATTAATTTTCTTCGTTTTTCGAAACACACCCAACAAAATTTTTGTAACAACTCTACAATAATTATACAAAAGACCTCATTTGAATTTTCAATAGTTACACAAAGTACCCCATGTGCATCCTACCCATGATTGAATTAAATTAAAGGTTGTGATTAAAAGTTCTCATGATAACAAGTTCTCATTTTAAAGGGAGTTCTCACTAGAACCCTTCCCTATAAATACAACCCCGTAACTTGTAATATTTATATATATGCCCTATATTCGTATCCTACTTCTTTTTGTTTTGTCGTATGTACCTTTTCCGTGTTTCTGCGTATCCGTATCGGTGCTACATTGATGCTCACACTACTAAACAAACAATTGAGCTACTCTTTGCGATTATAAAAATTTGTTATCATCTCTAACCACCATGCCTAGCGGACAAATTCCCTTACCATTGGTTAAGGGTGTTGTCAACATTTATTTTGATCCATCTCAATGCTTTTTAACAATTTGCACTCGATCATTAATAATAGGGATAAGGGTCAGATAGGGCCTCGAACTCGAAAAAAAATGTCAAATAAGGTCATATTTCGGATGCTCTGTCTGGCCGACGTCATTTGGGGCGGTTCCCGATGGAATTTTTTGATGAAATTTTTTGAGCATCTTCCTCATTAAGTCTAGTTTACCCATATTAAATTTCAGCTAAAAACTCAACCGGGAAGGTAGTCAAATGAGTTTTTGAAGATAACTGTGAAGTTAAACAACGCCGTACATTTCGGAAAATTATTTGACTACCTTCCCGGTTGAATTTTTAGCTGAAATTTGGTATGGGTAAACTAGACTTAATGAGGAAGATGCTCAAAAAATTTCATCAAAAAATTCCATCGGGAACCGCCCCAAATGGCGTCGGCCAGACAGAGCATCCGAAATATGACCTTATTTGACATTTTTTTTCGAGTTCGAGGCTCTATCTGACCCTTATCCCTTAATAATAATGTATTTCAATAAGTATTTTATGTGAGTTGGAACATATTTTATGTAACTCCTTTGTCCAATTTGTGACATGTAGTGCTAATTTAATTCCGGTTAGTCACGGCTTGCCGAATTTCTCTCTAGCATTTGAAAGAATTGATGATGGGGTCGTGCGTCTACCCCGTATGCGCATGATAGCATGCATAAGAAAGTCTACTGAGATTGTGCAAAAAAAAAAAGTCGTGCCCGCATGTTGGTGTACTCGGATGTGCTCATATCAACATTGATTGTATATTTGCGAAAAGGGACGTGAGTGAAAACATTTTATAGACAAATTGTGGACGAATTTTCCACAGGTTTAACTCTATGACAACATAATTATGAAGTTCATTGGTAATTAATTTCTTTCAATTAATGACAAGTGTTTCTTATCTTATCAATTCAATTATGAATTTCACGGAAGGAATATATTGGCATCTCATCGGAATGGGAACCAGATCCGCTCTTGTATGTGCTAGATGTTGACATTTCCCCTCTTAGCATACGACATTCACTTCACTGACACCCAACTATCAAAAAGTGATCGAAGATTGAGCAAGTTGAGCAACACAAAATCAGTTGTGAAAGGACTAAGACAGGAAGCAGGTTTGGTGTGGTCTTACATGTGTGGGTAATTTTATTTGGGGCTACACTTTTTATGAGTTAATTATATGACTTCTATATAATTGCATGAAGAAAATTTACACGGGCTCAAAGTTGTTGTAAAACATTTCCATGCACACTTTACCACCAGCTAAAAAATTAACATGATTAAAGAGTTGTATGCTCGCTCATATGAGGCATGTTGCATACCATATCAGACCTACTCTCATAATTGCTGAACTCTACACCGCTGCAAGAGTTGTAAGAATTTAGTATCCATAGTGTTGCTCAATTATTTAATTTTCATGTGATTAACCTTAATTGGTTCTGAAGTGTTTATGTCATGGAATCAATTGTTATTGCGGGTCCGATAGACGTGTGATGGGTCTTGCTTTTGGGCCTGATTTAGTCCGAATGTTCTTAAAATCCAAATTCTAAAGTCATCTAGGATTTAATAATTTCATTACGATTTCGTCTTATTTTGCAAACTCGATTTTACATATGATTTGAATAGATTGAGTGATCTTGAATCACAAAATCCTACAACTCTAGGATTCAAATGCAATTTTAACAACTGTGTTTCAAACCCATTTCTTATCGCGCTTAATTTACAAATGAAATTCCAAATCGCTTAATAGTCTATACTATTGGCACATATTTTAAGTGGTAAAACTCAAATAAGCCCCCGCACTATACCGAAAAAGTCGATTAGGTCCTCGTACTTTACAAACACTCAATTAAGTCCTCGAACTATTAAAAAACGTTCAATTAAGTCCTCGAGATATTTTGCATGCATAGAAAAAAACAAAAAAGATATTTGTACCCACTTTTATATCCATTTTTATACTCATCATGTTTGCAAAAGACTTTTTTTGTCTGCATTTCGTTCACAGCAAAAACTTCACCGAGGTGGATATATGATGAGTATAAAATAAGAGTGGATACAACAAAAATGGTTGTACAAAAAATAGCATGTACCTAGGTAGCTATCGACATTTCATTTCACTTGTCACTTTGAAAGTTGGCAATTGATTTTTGAGTACAAATATTCGAATATCTCCAACTGTTTGTAAAAAATAAATAAAAGTTTGAAACCAGAAAAACAAAATCACTCGAACTGAAACCAGAACTATCGATTTTGGAATTGATATTATGTAATTCCAGTTTCCAAGAAATGGAACAGAGAAGTGTCCATTGATTAGGGATCGATTTGGAACCGTGAACACACCTGTGTAAAAGGTTTGTTTGCATAGGATGTTTTTACTTGAACTGTAACTAGTATTTCACCCGTGCGTTGCACGGGATGTAATGCAAATAGTATAAATGTTATGTAATAATATATGAAGTATAAGCCTAAATATAAACCATATTTTTTTTATCGCAAGAATGAGAGAATCGTAAAAACAATAATACTCCCTGTTTGCAAAATAATAATAATACTCCCTCTGTCCCCCTATTCTTTGTACGTAGTAATGTTTTACTTTTTTCGTCCAACCCACTAAATTTGTTTTATACCATATTTGGTAATATTTGAGTGATTGTGATTCATTCTTACTTTATTCATATTTTATCTATTCAATATCAACCACACAATTCCATTTAAAAAAACAACACTACTCACTCCCTTTGTCCTAATCTTAAGGGGACGAAGGTAGTAACAAATATCAGAAGATTAATAGGCATGTATACAAATTATTGTATTTGTGGATTGCGTGTTTCACAGTTTTTTAAGATTTCACTAGTTGCCGCATATCAAGAACTTCAAGCTAGACGAACTTCTCACCCTTGAAATTGTAACATACATATGTCCATAGGTTAAAATAAGACATCACAATTATATTAAACATCCACATTTTCCAATTATTTATCTTGAATCTTGAAAATGAATGGATAGTAACTTGTGAAAATAATGAGTCATACTTCTCTTCATTTCATTCTCTCCATTTACTCTCTCCATTTCTTTTTCACCCTACCTCTCTCCTTAAAAATAATAATTAAATCCCATCTTTTATTTTTGCCTACCCCACCATTCCCCCTGTTCTCTCTGTATCTCTCCTACGTACTGGAAAAGTCGATAATAGAATTAGTATGTTAGAATATTCATAAAACTCATCTCAGATACATACAATGTGATCATTATTTTAGTGTTTTAGAAAATGAACCAATGTCTTCTAATGCATCTTTGTTATACCTAAAATTGGGTTTAAAACCAAGGATATGTTGTTGGTTATCAAGCCAGTTTAAAACTTTGATAAAAAGTCAAAGTGGATCCATAGAAGGATTATTAATAGAAGGGTTCTTAATTCAGATAAAAATAAGACAAAAAAGGGAACACTTTTAAGAAGTGTTCTACACATTTTGGAGCAAAGTCTAAAATGGAATATAAAAAATTTCAAAACTACTCATTAATAATGCATTAGATCAAAACAGATGTTGACTTGGATTGGAGAGAATAAAAAGCATATGACACACAATCAATGTCTTATTCATACATTTGATATAGTCATAAGACATCTTATATACGTAGTATATTCTTCAAAACACATACATAATTTCAAGACCCTGTTTGCCACCTGGAGCATTTCAACAACTTTGATTCTAACGAAACCAATAGACGTCTAGACAAAAGAGTGACATATGTTCTAGCCAAAATGCTATACAATCTACCATTCACTTCAAAATATATCTTTTGTCACACAAAAAAACTTGTTAACATGGGGCGAGGAGGTGCACTTAACGACATGGTTAAGCGTATTTCTACCAATTCAAGGTTATACTTCACATGCTTTTTCCCAACTCTTGGTTCATGGAGATTGTGCAGGATACCTATTGTAGCGTAATGCAAAAGCAGTTCACTTTCTGCGCAATTTATATTATCATAATAACTAAGTAAGATACCCAACAAATGTTTACTACATAGAACATATTTTCCTAACAGCCAACTTTGTGAATGGTCTGCTTCAGCTGATGCAGAATGGTCATCAACTTTTTTGGAGTATCCAGTATGGATATCTTCAAATTCTTTAAGCCAAAGCCACAGTGTTTGTAGTCAAAGCCACAAAAGCTTATGTTTCCCTTAATATTAAATAATGATCTCTGACATTGCTTATTGTTTCCACCAGTGGCTGCATTACCTTTATGAGAACAATAAGAAAGAAAATATTAAAGAACAAAGTTGACATATTTCAAACATCAATACAAATGTGATATTATACCAGAATTAAGTAAGAGGACCATCAATAAATGACTAATCAAAAGTAAGTTCAAACGAATTATTTTTTATAAAGTCAAAGAAATTTGGCAGAAAAATAATTTTAGTTTCACTAATACGACCTGTAAAAAAAATAGTGGCCACTAACATTCTAAAAAATGTTTCTTAAAACTTTGTAGTTAATGGGGAGGAAGATAGACATACTTTCATAACGTGCAATAGCTGACAGTAAAATATGCCAACTATCTTAAGAGTATGAGCATTAGACACTAAAGGAGAGGAGTGTCTTATAAAACCTTTAGTTAGGAGTGCTTACCACTTGATTGCCCAGTTAAGGTAGACAATCCTCTTGCTCAGGTCCACCTGCGTGCTATTTTTTTATAGGGATGTCATGAGAATCATAAACCTTTATAAGCTTGCTTAGTCCATGGGTCTCCAACTTTCAGATGATCCGCATTTTTTATAATCTTGTGTCTTAATAGTTTATCTACTAAACCATTTTTTAGAAATGAACAAATATATTCACTGATAAATCCATCACTAAATGCAATTAAGCAGATTACATGTTTTATTTCAAGTTTCACTTCATTCACTTGGTCACCACAAAACAGAAACATAGGGGAGAGGGCATTATTGAAAATACGAGAAGAAACTTTTCCTAATAATAGTAAATCTTTCATTCATCCTATGGATGAATCAGAATAAGGCCGACCAGTCCTTTACACTTCCCCTTGAAAGGACATTTTACTTATTATGAAGTAGCTTTTATCCCTAGGCTATTGTAATCAAGTTTGTATCTCATCCAGACTTTATCTGTACCACCTTTCCAAAAATTGCTTAGAGATTTGATTTCATGTACTTTACCTCCGTATAAACACTAATTAAAACTAATTATTGGTTTTTATGATAAGGTAGTAGAACATCAAACATCACTCGAAATGAAAAGTGTGCCCCTTAATTAAGAAATATGCACCCCAATATGGTGCCTCTCATAGTTTAAAGAATCAACAAAACCTGTTGCAATATATAACCTGAAATTATACCTAGAATAATCTATCATAAGTTTATCAATCTTGAACTGCAGCACAAATTTTGAGCAAATGGAAACATTGGTTAGAGGATTTTGAAGAGGAGAGAAAGGAGTGATTTTTAAAAACAAATTTTCTACATTTATATATATGATTGAAAATAAAGCAAGGCAATGCTGACTAAAACTTTAAAATATTCTCCAAAAACACCACTGCAAAAGTGTACTCAAAAAGTATAGAAATAACTAATCCTAAAGATAATTATACTTGAAAAACTATAGATAAATCTAATACATAATCACGAAGTTGCAAATCATAAAAAGGGGGACTAAACTAATTTGCTACTGACCAATCGGAAGTATAGGAGAAGTCGCCAAGAAGCGATGTGCATCGAAATGCCGCAGTACCTGGAAAGAAGCAAAATAAAAAATTGTTTGCCTTTTCATGAAAGGGGGGGATGGACCGAGGAGGAATGATAAGGATGCATACCACATTCATGTAGGATTGCATCTGCAATTGAGGGCCTTTGAGGGCCCTAGCAATTTAGAAAACACACAATTAGTAAATCTCATATATAAAATTAATAACTGAAGAGTAAACTAAATAAAATAGATGAGGTCTTCACACGAAATATAGATTTAGAAGAAAACTAAACCAACTTCAGCCACTTGCTTTCTTAGTATGCAAAAATTAAGATTTGCATGTTTGGAAGCTTAGTGCTGCCAAATATTTGAAGAGAGATGAATCCAGATATCGATGATGATTTTGTGTTATTCCCCTGATATGAATAGCAATGGTATGATCTGCCTTGACATATTGAAAGTATGTATAACCCTACCATGCCTTGAAAATTTTCAATGTCTTAAATAAAGTCATGCTCAAAAGAAGAGAATGATAACCCAAGCTTGGAGCATGAATATCTTTTAATTCAAAAGCAATTTGAACTAAATCAATGGGCATCTTACTCCTCTTTTTCAAATCCATATTCCTTAATATATACACCAAGGCCTAGAAGCTTAAAATAAGAAAATCTTTTTTCAGCAAAACTAACTTTTTGGGGGGAATGAGGAAACTTATGAAGATCATACCCAATTTAGTCCTCGTTTTTGAAGAAGTAAATATTTATGGCTCATATTTTTTAGATGAAAAAAGATACTAGTACATTGTTTCACATCAGTATGCCTAGAGGTTGGACAGGGCTCTGTACACTTCTAGGACGATATCAGGGAAAGAAGAGTCGGTAGAGGAAGAATAGCTTTTACTTTCCTTCTGTTTTACCATTAAAATTCCAATAAGCAGATGTTGACCTATATCATTATGGTGATATATAGTACGGAGTAATACTAATAAGAAGCACGGGCTCACCTAAATAGATTGAGAACAAAACTCAAAAGTAAAGGGTGGTCTTATATAGCAAAGAGGCCAACCGAATGTGTAACCTGCACGGAGAACAAAACTCAAAAGAATATTGTGATCTAATAATAGCAATAAACAGAGGCTAACTTGATGGCATATTAGCATAGGCTGACCTAATAACAATACAAATAAGCAAGATGCCACTTTCAGGGAGAAATTTAAAATACATGCCAAATTCAGCCACAACTAAATCTCACCATCATCTTGAACAATACCCAATTCTATGTAAACCTCAAAGTATTGACACAAGAGATCTTGAAATTATTGAAATTATAATGATAATGATACCACACAATGCATAACTTTAGAGAAAATAAATACATAAGGAAATATGAACCTAATTGGAGTTTTGCTATAATTCCTTCATATGTCAAGCAGTCAAGTTGATCTGAATTGGCTGCTATTCTAGAATTGTTCGTGGCAGTTGTTAATAACTAAATACTTATCCTCAACTCTATTGTCCATAGATTAATAGACGTGGCACTATGAAGACATGAGAAGTGTGAAAAATAGCAAAATGTAAGGGATTTAGCAATTTGGATTGACTGCTATTCTAGAACTTTTCATATTATTCGGAATTAGTATATTGTACTTCAATCAGTGTATTTTTCAAAGGCAACAAAAGGAAAGGAAAACAAAACAAAATATTAGCAAACATGGATGGAGAAGAAAATTTAATCAAGCAACCCAAATCTTTATCTTTATATTATATAAAGTAGAAAAGTTTGCTACAAATTTTGGAGGCAAAATTGCCGCCCAAATGAAGGGCAAAATTGTAATTTCGAATGCCTTGAAAATCACTATGTACTTAATGTAATTAATGCGCTAAAAAAGTATATGTTGACTACATGCTCGGTTTACTTGGCTTCAAATCCCACATGTAAACATTTATTAATTAAGGATATAAATTGTATCATCTTAATTACGTAGTATTATCTTACCATAAATATAATTGATTCTTTAAGAAACATGAACCTGATTCCTTTTGATAATAATTAAATTAAATATGAGCAAATGTAAGAAATAAAGTTACGTCACTTGAATAAAGTTACAAGGTAATTTCAAGTTTTACTTTTACTAATAATACAATGATACACTTGAATGAATATAATAATGGATCGTATGGATGCTAATAAAAGAAAGTAAATAATAATACGGAGTATAACCTTCCGAAGAAACTAATCATATATATCATGCATGTTTTACAAAGATTTCACGGGAAAGAAACATGAAAGAAAAGCATAACAATTGATTTCCATACATTTGCAAAAATAATATGCAATTGAAAATATTTTGAGAAATAGTTTTGATAAGTATAATATAATACTCCGTATATATAATGAGGTCATTAAAGATAACTCTGATGTTGAAGATATACTTTTAATATTTGATGATTCAATTATCATTTAAGAGTGATATTTGTTTCATAAAATAGAAATGATAACATTTATATGAGACATCCAAAAAGAAAATTGTGAACCTTATAATCAGACGAGAGGAGTAACAATTAGTTGATATAATTAAAATCACGCTACCAAATAGATATTGTGATAGTCTAATTTGCAAATCATTTTGGAACATGAGAGTATACGAATGGTTAAAACATGAGATATAATATAAAAGCAATTCTTACGTCTCATAATTTTTTACGGCATCCGTGAAAAGTATTATGACAATTACTTAATTAAGAGCCTGTTTGGTAGCACGAAAATCGGCTGTTTTGGCTGATTCTGCTGAAATTTATGAAATTCTGGCTGAAGTGGCTGCATTGGCTGATTCTGATGATTTAAGAAAAAATCATTTTTAAAATATATTTTATTAATAAAATAATGAAAAAATTATATGTAAAATAGTTAAAATGGTCATCTACAGTAACTTCAGCCAATACAACCAGAAAAGTAACTCCAACCTTACCTTTTTTGCTTATTAAACAATTCAGCGCGCGAAAGCAAAAGTTACGTGTTTGGTGAAAAAGTTGGTTGATAAGTCTGATAAGCCAAAAAACAGTGTTGCCAAGCGGTCTGTAAGATAACTAACTTCTCTAAAAAACTCCGGTCACCAAATATGTAATAGGTATGATAATAAAGTTGTTTTTACGTGAACTAATTTAATCTCATGTCAGATCATACTTCGATGGTTGTAAAAACTTTATATATATATAAAGTAGCAAAGTTGTTATAAGTTCTGGATCTACAGATTATTAATTAATTTATGTCACTCATGGTATAACGATGGTCAAGGCCGTCTAATGAATTTGGAGGCCCCGGTTCCAAATGGTGATTTGAGGCCCCCTAAATTAAGAAATAATATAAAATTTAATAATGAAATAAAAAACTAGATATTTAAAGTATGATGTTTTAGGATGTTTAAAATATACGAATTAGAGAATTAAAAGTTATATATACTTTTCCGAATAATCTTGAATAATATCTAACATCTAGAAAAATCAAACTATACCTAATACTACATTCTAAACTTTTGGAGGCTTCCCTAAAAAGTTAATTCATTAAAAATGTATACTTTCAGAGTTAGTTGATTTGTGGGATCTATTTAAGAAATAAGAATTATCCTAACCATTAGAATATCACATTACTGAAACGCCATATATATAGTAAAATAGAAAATAATATACTTCGTATCTTCTTAGTGTAAATAATTAGGCAATCAAGTTATTCATGAAGCTCTTTTATTCATTGTCAATATATATGATTGTTTCATTTTATAAAGTTTCATGAAACCCACTAATAATTTATGAGTTTTTTCCCAAAATTTATGAAGCTCTTTTATTCATTTTCAACATACTCCCTCCGTGCCAAAAAGATTGGCCAAATTGACTTTTTTTTGGTCAACTTTGACCAATGATATCTTTTAATACAAAATTATTTGAAATATGAAAATTATATGAGCTTATTCTTTATTAAAATCTCTTTCATAAAAGTATAAAATTTATAAATTACACATAAATATAATACCTAAAATCATTGTCTAAACTCATCATTGACCAAGAAAAGTCAAATTGGTCAATCTTTTTGGGACGGAGGTAGTATATGATTGTTTCACTGTATAAAGTTTCATGAAACCCACTAATAATTGTACTATCAAATTATTTCATTGTCATTTAGAGTTATTATTAAACCCTATCATTTATTTTAATTTTACTTCCAATTTTTTATACGATCCAATATTATATTTTCTAACACCTACTACAACTTATACACAGTGTTCTAAAAGGCGTAAGACCTGCCGAGGCGACACCACCGAGCCTGAAACGTTTGAAGCCTAGGCGAGTGTAGGCGAAAATTAAGCGTGAAAAGGCATTTTGATTTTTTACTCATTATTTTATTATTTCTACAACAATTGCTAAGTGTGCAAGTGTAATGTTAGATCATATCACACAAAGTATCACACTATTTTATTTTTCAAAATAAGTTATTTGTTCAAACAAAAAGTTATTGTTCAATTCTAGATATACTCCGTGCATCGCACGGGTACTTCGTCTAGTGATGTATTACAAATGAAAATCAATACGGATAGAGGCTAAAGTTATCAAAAATCACTAATTTAAGAAACAAAAAGTTGACTGATTCAATCTACTTGATGAAGGCGGCATTTGATCTGAGATGAGAAAAGATTACGCTGAAATTTGTGGGATCTGGTGTAGTGCGGCGATGTGCGGTGAAGTGGGGTGAGGTGCAGTGATGCTATGTGGCTGAAGATGCAGAAGATGAGTCGTAAATGTTTTTTTTTCATAAATGAGAATCGCTGAATTTATGTTGAAACACAAGTAACGGTCCAAAGCTAGTAAAGAGAGAGAAGCAATTAAAAGGTGAGAGAAGCTGGAAAGGTTACTGGTCTGTTTAAGTCTAGTCTGGTCTGTTTAAGTCTGGTTTGAATGATCTGATCTGATCTTGTAAACGTCTGGTCTTTGTATACTTTATAACTACAAAAGTCAAGTCTGGTATGATCTGATATGTTTAATTCTGAGCTGGTCTGATCTAATCTGTTTAAGTCAGTCCGATTTGATCTTGTATGATCTGTTTAAGTTTATTCTTATCTGATTTCAAGACCGTCTTTTAGGGGGTGCAATAGGTGCTTCGCACCGGGGCCTACTCTTGTAGAGGGCCTCCAAAAATTTAGAATGTACCTTCGTCCCACTATGTTTGGGACAAGAGAGTGTGGCACACCATATGAGAAAAAATGGAATTGTGTGGTTAATATTGAATTGATAAACTATGAATAAAGTAAGAATGAATTGTAATCATCCAAATATTACCAAATATGGTATGTGACAAACTTAATGGGACCGACGAAAAAGGTAAAACGAGACAAACTTAGGAGGGCGGAGGGAGTAGCATTAGTTATAGATTAATTTTTCTAGATTTTTTATATTATTAAGGATTCCAATATACATAGTCCTTTTGTCCCTTAAAACTTTGTCATCTTTCCTTTTTGGGACGTCCCAAAAAATTTTGCCACTTTCCCTTTTAATTAATATTTTGAAGTTCTTGTTATTGTTATCTCCTCTGCACAAACCTCTACCACACAGTTTTTACTTGGCAAAGTTTTAAGGGACAGAGGCAATGTTCTAAAAGGCTTGAGGCGGGAGAAGGCGGGAGCATCAAGCCTTAAGCCTTTGAAGCCTAGGCGGGTTTAAGCGAAGCCTAGGCGTGAAAAGGCGTTTTAGTTCTACACTTCATTAAATTAATATTTCCAAGGTTAATCATTAGTATAAAGGTAATATTATAAAGTATTTTGCACAAGTTATCATATATTCATATGTATCAATTTTCTAACATCAATATAACTTCAAAGTTCTAATGGTAATGTTTCTTACTATACATAACTAGATTATCAGTTCATTGATTAGCATGAAAGTTGATAATTCATTAGGTGGTAGCTCTTTTTAATCCCCCAATTACCAATGGTTCTTATGGATCACCTGCAACAAGGTAATAAACCACCTTTAACTTCATAACATTACAATGCATTGCTTACTTCATTTAAAGCTAGCAGCAGAAATACATTATTAACTAACATGCAGGATTACCTTAGCCTAAATGAGAGAGTTCCACATTTGTCCATATTCTGATGAGCAGGCTTGGTGGCTTGAATTGCCTTACAAATGTGAAATGGCTAGTAAACAAAAACATTGTTAGTCAAACTATATGATTGACCAATGCCAAAAAACATAGGAACATGTAATCTTTTCATGTAATCTCTTACAGATGGTGCCCCAAATGAACATGACAACTGCATAAAAAAGAAATTAGAAGCAAATAATCACCTAACTTGTAATATTGCAAATACCTACTTGGGTAGATTTGTATACAACAGTCCAACTTTTATTTTTTTATTATTTTTCAAACCACATTCTCAGCTGTTACAGAAAGGGACTAGGAAAAGAACTGGTAGTAACATATAGTAAAACTCAATCTAATATGTGGTATAAACAAACTGTATAGCAGCAGTTCACAGATTCCTAAGAGTGTATTCACTATCAAAGTCTTTTTTACCTCCACTTAAAGATTGTTGGCCAGCAAGTTCTTCCAATCCTGCAGTCCCTAGAAATGAAAAGATTGAGCATCCGGATGAAAATTCATTTCATCATTAAAAGTGTAATATACAAAGTAGACAAGCACAAATAGCATTGAAAAAGCCAAAGTATAAAATCAATTATTACTATATTTAAAGACTGCAAATTCGCAATACAAAGTAGACATACCTTCGTCGATCAAACCAGTTCTTCACCCAGCTAGAAGGATAGAACGAATTAGGAAGACAAATTTGATTGAAGAGCCGCTGGAGCCACGGATAGAACTGCCTAGGTACGAGCGTAAGAACAAGAGGAATACTGAGGAATGGGGGAAGGAGTATTACTTCTCACTTTTCTGGAATACAAAATAGATGTACCTTCGAAAATTGATGCTCTGTTTACAGGAAGGAGTACTCTTTAGGGTTGGGGATTGATAATTTACTTCTGTAATTAAAAGGATGGGAAAGAACGAAGAAAACCCATTCTCTCCGTATATGCGAGCGTCTTTTCCCCCAAAGGAGTGAACAGTGAGATTAACAGCCTTTTACCACGCCTACTGCCTATGTGAGGCTTTTTGGTGCCGCTTCACGCGTATGCGCGCCTAGGCGGGGCCTTATGGAGCCTTTTAGAACACTGGACAGAGGTAGTATAACTTTTAGATTCTCTAATTTGTGGACCTTAAACATCATAAAGCTTATATTTCGTTGGAGTGTCTAGTCTATTTGTATTTCATTGTAAAAATTTGTGTTATTTTCTCATCTTAGGTCCTTAGGGGGCCTCAATTTGCTATTTCGAACCGGGGCCTCCAAATTCATTAGACAGCCCTACTGGTTTAAGACTAAATCAGTACAAGTAAAAACATCTTACTTTTTTATATCTAATATCTAATATAATATCTAACAATTCTCAAATCACAAGTAAAAAACATCTTACTTTTTTATATCTAATATCTAATCATCTCATCAGGCCGGCCTGACGGGCTGCCCCGTCCGGCCGAGCCCGTTTGGGCACCTTCCCGGTGGAATTTTTTGATGAAATTTTTTAAGCATGTTCCTCATCAAGTCTAGTTTGTCCATACCAAATTTCAGCTCAAAATTCGATCGGGAAGGTCGTCAAATGATTTTTTCACGTTAACTGGTCCGGAAAATACATATTCCAGACCAGTTAACTTGCAAAAATCATTTGACGACCTTCCCGATCGAATTTTGAGCTGAAATTTGGTATGGACAAACTAGACTTGATGAGGAACATGCTCAAAAAATTTCATCAAAAAATTCCACCGGGAAGGTGCCCAAACGGGCTCGGCCGGACGGAGCATCCCGTCAGGCCGGCCTGATGAGAAGAGCACTCATATCTAACAATTCTCAAATCACAATTGGGGTTATCCACAGTTCCACAGTCTCAAAAGTGTTTGGGCCCGTGAGTAAAAATTCTAATTGTGTAGCTTCTAGATCTTTTTGGACTCTTATGGGTCCAGAAGCTTCGACTTGAAACTGCTGGAACGTCCGAAGCTTAACCCGGCTCTTCCCGAAGCTTCTCTCCGGTTTGTATAATAATCCATGGCCTCGCACAATTTCTCCCAAGTAATTCGAAACTGTCATCTTCAATCTCTTATAGAGCATTAACGAAACGCTAAGCAATCGACTCGATCACAATGGATCTCAGGCTGATGGGGTTCGATCACCCTCTCCTCCACCCGCTTCACCACATTCTCGATTCCGCCGCCGATGACAAGTCATCCAACAGCAGCGCCCCTTCACAGACGTTTGTGCTCGACGCCAAGGCCATGGCGGCGACACCGGCGGACGTGAAGGAGTACCCGAACTCGTACGTCTTCATCATCGACATGCCGGGGCTGAAGTCCGGCGACATCAAGGTGCAGATCGAGAACGACAATGTCCTGACGATTAGCGGAGAGAGGAAGCGCGAGGCAGATGAGAAGGAGGGCGTGAAGTATGTGAGAATGGAGAGGAGGGTTGGCAAGTTCATGAGGAAGTTTGTGCTGCCAGAAAATGCGAATCTGGAGAAGATATCTGCGGTTTGCCAGGATGGAGTGCTGACTGTGACGGTGGAGAAGCTGCCTCCACCGGAGCCGAAGAAGCCAAGGACCGTGGAGGTCAAAATTGGTTAAAATTGATCAACATTTGCATCTGGTCTTAGTTTTTGATGTTTTGAATGTTCATCGTTAAGGAATGGTGGATGATGGTCTTGCTGGTCGTTATTTTGTTTGTTTCAATTTTCCTCTCCTGGGTATAAAAATCCCCTCCTTTCTCTAATCATCATAATAATGTACTCTGTTTTGACTGATCATATAAATATATTGTTAATTTTGCCGTAAAAACTGTGCTGGATTTCATTACAATGAATTTAATGCATAAAATTAAGTTACTGTCAATACTTGGCAAAAGAGAACAAAAGTTATCTGAAGAAGTCTGATGCATATAAATGATGAAGGTGTGTTAACTTGGAAATATGGAGCAGAGATCAGATTAATAAACAGAGTATATTTTGCTCAAATCCACGCTACCATATCATTCAAAACCTCATAATCTTCGATGTAATAACATCAGTCATCTTGATGAAGGTATGACACAATTTATACTTTCATAAAAAAGACTAGTACTCTTGAAGTACTCCTTCGTATTCCATATCCTTTATCCAAGTTGACATATTTCTATATACTACTCCCTCTGTCCCTAAATTTACTTCCATTTCGCTTTTCGAGAGTCAACTTAAATCACTCTTAAACTCTTACTTTTTGTATCAAAACTTTATGAAAATTGATTATTTTTTTGCAGGCTTTGTAGCGGATTTAATGTAGTTTCTGAATATGTAAATTTTATTTACTAAAAATAATCCGAATTTTCACAGGGATCATTTAACTTTATCGTCGGTCAACCTTCGTAATCCGCAATTGGAACAACATTCAGGGACGGAGGGAGTAGTATTTAAATCAAACATACTTTTCACATACCAGTGGACTAATTTCTAAAAAAAATAAAACTTTGTTATTTTTAGAGTATTATCCCTTAGAATTGTGTAAAAATTATGTAGCAAAATCTCATTCATCAGTTTTTTAGGGTAAAATTCATCAGTTAATTACATGCATCAGTTACATATTTACATCGCCCTCTCTAAGTTTCTTATTTTTCATTTATTTCCACTTACTAAATTCTAATACATCACGTCCCTCTCGGTTTATTAATTTTTAGTAATTTTATGGGGCCTTCTATTTTAGTGGGCCTTGTGCAAATGGACACTAGAGTTTAGACACTATCTACGAATCTACGATGGCCCTGATTACAATTCCGATCCAAAACCAATGGACCGATTTCTATTATGTATGGTTACAGAAGTACAGAACTGATCATTTTTTGTCCGGACTGCTCTCAAGACCAGAAACTTGCCCTAATCCACCGTAGACTGCATCCAACAAAATCATAAATTTGGTTGCAACTATAGGTGCTGGCAGCAGTCACGAACTGACTGCCGGAATTTTCTGTAAATTAAATTCTATTCATATATTTGGTTTGAAATAAAATAGTTTACAAACCGAATTGCACAATAAATATTGGACATTTGAGAATTCCATACCACTTGTACAGTTGTAGAGAACCAATAAACTCTAGAAATTATTGTACCCTGCTAAGTATGCTCAAGTGAATTGGGGTGTCTTCTCATATCTCACATTCTCGCCTCTTCAACCAATCAAAACCACCAATGTTCCTATACCCTTAAAGGATACCATATAAATGTACAGTATGGAATTTGTAACACATTTACGGATTTACCCCCGAATCCGCTAACATCATCAAATCCATCAATACAGAAACTCATGCGAAGGAGAATATCTTGCTGCCCTGTTCATGCACAAGAAACTTGCATTCTGAGTTGCTAAAATTTCTGGCACCAAATGATGTAGCAAAAACTTTCAAATTATGTGTCAACAGCCTTGTTCTCTTCAGCCACTTCCCCTTCTTTTTCTTCCGAGTTAGGAGTAGTAGTATCCTCACTTTGTTCACTGCCACCATTTTCAACCAAAGACAAGTTGCCATTGTTGTCAGGTACAATCTTGTTCTCAACAGAGTGACTCGGTTTGGGTAGTTCTCTAAGAGAGGTAGAGGTTGCCAATAGCTTGCTAATTCCTTCAAATAAATTCTTAGCATCTACTATTAGAGAAGCTCCGCCAGGGTAACAACGACCAAAACATGTCACACAATGTGTAAAAGCAACCTGGGAAACAAGTGAGGTAAACAGGTAGACATGTATGTAGTGTTACAGGATCATCGGGAGATAAGAAGATTGAATAAAAAAAGAACTACTCCGCCTTATGCAAGAGAAGGTGGCGTCTGACATTGTCACCACGATAAGGACATCTCCAAATTTTTTAATGATATTAGTCTAAAATATACTCCGCACTAATGATTGTAAACCAATTATAATATTGCTATTAAGAGTATTGACTAATATAATATTCCTATATATAGGAATTACGTAGTACTAATAATAATATTATGAAACTAATACCATTACTAATGAAGAAACCAAACAATAATGATACGAGTTTTTTACAAGAATATCACTATAATAAAATTTATTTACATAAATATGACTGTCTATTACTACAACGCAGTGTTGTGGTAATTTAAGTTCAAAACTTGAACATAAATTAATATGATTTCATTGTTAGTCTAGTAATTAGTCATATTTTTGTAAATCATCTTTATTTTGGTCATATTTATGTAATTATTTCTAATGATACTAGTAATAATAATAAGTCTCCTTCAACAATACTTTCCAAGTTCCTTTCCATTGGACCAATCCATTGTTCTAAAACTCTCTAGGCGCTAGCCGGGCGGTTGAGGGGCGTCTAGGCGGCCGACTAGGCAGATTTTTTGGTCGACTAGGCCTCTATGGTTAAGGCCGCCTAGGCCGATTAATCGGTCTGCCTAGGCCGATTTTTAGAACAGTGGACCGATCGTAAGATACACATGCATCAAAATTGGTACAATGTGATTTGGATAATTGGATATATTAAATTATTTATTTATATTTTTCAAAAGCAAAAAATTTCGGGGTTAATTGAAAATTTTATTTACCTCAATAAATGCTCGACAAAGTGAGATGAAAAGCACAGACTCATTTTCTCTAAGCATACGAGTTGTATTATATCTCTGCAAAGAATCAGAAACCGCTTGAAGTCCCTTGACTAGTTCTTGAGCGAGCACATGCTTCAAACTTAAAGGGGCACAGGGACGCAAATCATTCATTGCAGCAGATACACCTACCATAAAATGAATTTATTTATATTCATTACCAAGGCGTAGGCTCTTTCCGGTTCAAAATCACATGAACAAAAATACCATTAACAAAAACAGCAAGAGGCGGATGCTCCATTAGACTTGAAGGAGGAGTGACATCCTCCTGGCTTTCATCACCCAAGCTGCTCGCTGGAAACCCAACTGATGGCAGGGGTACCCAACGATGAGAATCAAGGACCACCTGGAACAGTGACAGAGGCATAATCTCAGGGGCAATGCTTCAGAAAGAAAATTAACTCTAGTTCTATGGATCATACAGCTTCTGACGAAAGAAAAAAGCCAATTCTATGTTTAGCATAGGGCTGTTAACGAGCCGAGCCCGAACACCCAAAGCTCGAGTTCGGCTCGATAAGGAATTAGTGATATTCAGGTTCAAGCTTGAAGTTCGGCGAGCTTAACAAATCAAGCTCGTGTTCGGCTCGATAGGCGTTCGATGTTCGAACCGAGCGCTCGATAAGCTCAATAAATATGCTCGAATTTAAAATTTTAGGTGATGCTCGTTAATAGGCTCATGCTCGAATAACTCAACAAGTATTCAGTTCGTTAATAATCATATTTAAAATTTAAATTCATAAAATCGTACTAATTATATTTAAATTTTGAATATATATAAATTACATTTATAATTTTAGGATATTCGACAGGCTCGAGTTCGAACCGAGCTGAATACTACTATGTTCGAGCTCGGCTCGATTAATTTTTCGAACTTAAAACTCGGCTCGGGTTCGAGTTCGAAAGCTCGTTAAGCTTGGCTCGTTAGGTGCGAAACCAAGCTCAAACTCGAATAGTTCGATAAAAGTTCCGTTCGTTAACAACCCTAGTTTAGCATGGCATATACAAGTTCTTGGCTTTTTTAAGAATGGTTTCTAAATAAGCTTTATTTGGTTGCCCACTTACTTGATAAGTGTGAGCTTAATAAATAAGCTTCATGAAGTGGATTCTTAAAAAAACAAATGCACTTATCTCTGTATAGTTCCATTTTAATTCTCAACTTTACTTTAAACCTATTTCAAGCATATCCTTATACTTTTCTAAACTAGCTAATGTTTATCAACTATTTTTTTTGCCAACCAATATATGAAAGTAGCTAGTATATCAGCTATAAGTTATAAACCATTAGCTATCAGTCAGAAATCAACTAATGAGATATTCCCTGACTTATCAGTTATTAGGTAACTTGTTTTACCAAACATTATATAAAGTAGCTAGCTTATCGACTATGAGTTATTGGGAAATTTCCTAAATAGGAGTCAAAATAATGTGAAATTCCATAAGGGGAGTACTATGTTTCTTTTTATCTTTCCTTTATCTTTTTTCTTTTTATCTTTCTTATCTTTTTGGTCCGTTTTCATGTGTCAATTCATTTGAGCCTACCCCAAACTCTTTTGGGATTAAGGCTTGGATATTGTTGTTGTAGGAGTAACTTAATGTCATCTCAAAATTTTACTATCATATTTTGGTATCACCAGGCTTATGGCAATATTTATGTCATAGTTGGCAGTATTGTCCAAGCATGACACTAATTCACATTGCTTTTACTCATATTCAGGGCAATTTTTAAGCTATAAGCTAAGATATAAGTTAGAAATTAACGTATGAGATATCCCCTGACTTATCATCTATCAGGTAGCTTGCTTTGCCAAGTATAGCCTACCTATGATTAAAAAAGAAGCTCCATAAAAGTACATGTTTTTGGCATGTATACCTGAAAATTCTCAACTGCCGTTTTCATGTTCTTGGTGAATAGGTTCAGGGCTGCCCTGTTAAGTAACCACATTGACATTTTGACATAAATGAGAAACATTTGTCCATAGACAACTATAGAATTGTAAAAAATGAAACAATGTTGGATGAGAGTCTACTCTTCAAAAAGAGGTGGAAGCAAGCCACGAAAGTCCAGTCCAACCCAACCAAGTCCCATAGCGCAATACTGTGAACAAAGGGGGAAAGAACAATGATGGAAGTGATAAAACCTGAAAGGCTAAGCATAATAAGGTCCAACCATGCCAAATTGCATGCTGAACCATATTTCGAACTTGTAACAACCTCATGATTAAGGGGAGGGGGGCTCAAGGGCCAATAAGTGTGGTTATATAAGGGGGCACATTGGGATAACCTAGATGTGTAATTGTGTTACACATTAAACATATTGTATCTTGTAAGTGAACAGCAAATTTTCCCTACAGAACAACTTCCGCCAATTTCAAAACTTCCATGCGTAAGAAGTTTAGAAACCTAAAAGAGACTAAGCAGTTGGTCTAGTCTAGAGTGAAGTACTCTAAAGGTCAAATTCTGATAAGGATAGAAAAGGGTTCCCCAAAAATAGAGACTGTAGTCAATCTGAAAAATATGATTTTCAATTTCACGTAGAACAATTGTCTATCATCTAAGTAGTTAAAACGGTACTTGATGGCTACTCGATCAAGGGCTGAGTAGAGAGTAGGCCCGAAAACTCAGGATTGCTCGGTGCCTAGTGGTCCTCTGCTAGTAAATATTTATAAGAATATGTCACAACATTTTCAGTAACAATGGTCAAATAAATCATCATGTATATAAAGCAGAAAATAACAGCACACAACAACTAGTATAAACCAAAAATATTTTAAGAAGATTTTTGTAAAGAATTTCAAGAAGATTTTAATACTGCAAATTTGTTCTACATTTAGAACACAAATTTGTAATATAAATTCTAAGAAGAACTGAAGATGCCATAGAACTCACAGAGACACAAAGCCTTTGTGTGAAATCTTAGATTTTAATACTTCCAAACCTTCTATTTTTTAAATCTAGATTTTTACACACTTTCAATCTTTCAAAAACAGTCACATTTTGGTATGACCAAGTTACTCGGCGACTCACTACTCGGTGACTCATTTTAGGAAAAATGGAAATTACATTAATACAAAGGTACCCACCATGCATTGGTCCATAATATTTGACAAAGATCCTCCATCATTGATCTTGGGAAGCATGACTTTAAGAGTTCTGAGGTGGGAAGAAACCTGATGCATGGCCCAGTTGAATAAAAGCCCACCATCACAATTCTCTTCCCTTCCTGATGTATCATCAGAAAATATTGCACGGTATTGGTTAACAACATCAAAAAGATGCATTCTATGACAGTTTATCATCCCTTTGAGATATTCGTAAGCATTTCTTTGTTCCAAGTCATCAAGAATGCCAGTAAGCCATGCCTCGCGGCATCTTAGAAACTGTTGGGTAAAAGAGCATTATGGTAAGGAATTTGAAAAGTTGCATTAACTACATACATTAATTGAAGGTATGGAACAACACTAGACAGGATCTTCAATGAGATTGAAAGCTACCTGTAGGCGCATTTCATACTCACTGAACACTCCTATTCGTCTCAAGTATCCAATGATTCGGAGGCATTCTGGCAACTACACAAATGGGAATACAACAACATCCAAGCCTTAGTCCCAAAAGAATTTGGTGTCAGCTAACATGAATTGATATATGAAATTGGAGCTAAAAAGGATTTAAAAAAAGGGATAAGAAAGGATAATAGTATAAGATAAGATAAATGAGATAAAAAAAAGATTTTTAAGAAAAAAGATAAAGATACAAATAAAAAAAATAAGATAAAGAAGATAAGAAAGATAAAAAGATAAAAAAGATAAATGAGATCATGGGATCACCGATCACGTCAACTTACCTGAATGTTTGATCTAAGTTTTTGGAGAAGCTGAGAAAGAAGAGATTGGGTGGTCTGCCTTACTTCTGCTGCAAGAGCTTGGATGACGGGCAATCTTTGGACAGAAAGATAAAAGGTAAGAAAGATGTATTGTTAGTCCACTTTTTCCCCATAATACTAGTGAAAGGGAAGTTAATGCATCCTTATATCACATTATCACCAATATAGTATGTACTCATTTGATTATTATAAAGGAAAGTGAAAAACAGTGAGAGAGAACTCACTTCGGGTGCATCGTTGAAAGCTTGCCAACAAATGTTTCCAAATCAAGAGCTTCATCATAATTTCCATTCCTAACACATCTTTAACACAAAAGGATGCGTTCTTCAGTTGCACATCCGTCAACAACAACAACAAAGGAAAAAATTTGAAAGTCTAAATGCATTATGTATGAACCAAAAAATAAACATCATGTATAAGAAATATATGATGCCAATTGCCAAACAAGAATCAACTCTTCTTATTCATTCAATTTATAACATGAATACGAATAACACATGAGCTACATATTAATAATAACCTACAAAGAAAAGCAAATGGCATTGGCCATTTCAGGCCCTGCAGCATAAAGACCATTTTCTTAAATACCTCATCAGAAAATCGAACTCAAAAACTTGCATAAAAAAAAAGACTCTTTATGAAAATGTTATCAACGAGACCTAACACTTCGCTCATTTTGATTAACAAAATAAGTTATCCATCAACTTTGTCAAAGACGTACGTATCCATAAGTTGAGGAATTTCAAGCAAGTCAAGTAAGGTACTGTGATTTGCAAGCAATGTTTGGTTCATCTTTCTCTTGTCCAAGATTTCTTCGGCAGAGTCAATGAACTCAGTGCAACCAGAAGTAAGCTTAGGAATTTCATCTATCTGAAAAACAACAAGAGACACAATCAATACTTCATGTTTACACTAAATTATTGGTTGAACATTCCATAAGTACGAAGAGTGGAAACAAAGTTTTACTACTTTGTCAATAAATCCTGCAAATAACAAGATTATGGCATCACCAGCATAAAGAATATAGGTAAAGATTTCATTTTTCCAGCTTCCCTAAGAAATAGGGAAGTGCCTGCAACAAAACCTCATTGTTTATACACACTACATTACTAATATGTGATATCAGGACATAAAAGAGCCAGCTAAGTAATAGGCTGAAAGTACACTACAAAATGAAATGAGAAAATGGATAGGAGAATTCATGATAATGGAAGTCTTTTGAAACAATTGTTAAAGTGAAATTATGATACAGCTATTTCTGTGAAAGGAGAATTCATGATAACGCAAGTCTTTTGAAACAATAGTTATAGTACCAAAAACAGTAAAATCTATGTTCTAAAAATCGTTCTAGGTGTCCGACTAGTCCCCGCCTAGGCGCTAGGCGGTGGTCGGGCGCCCCGATTTTTGTCTAGGCGCTCCGACTAATTGGTCAGCTGCATATGGCGCCTAGTTGCCCGCCTAGAGCGCCTAATCGAACGCCTAGGCCGTCTAGATTCGTCAAACGCCTAGGCCGTCTAGATTCGTCAAACATTACTTTACTTTTTAATTTCAATTTTCTAAGCGATATACGTAATTTAGATTTAGTCATGGATATCAAGAAATGAAGTTGTAAGTTAAGATAAAACTATATATGTTTCTATATATATACCTAAATTTCATCATTATTTATATTTGGGATAAGGGTCAGATAGGGCCTCGAACTCGAAAAAAAATGTCAAATAAGGTCATATTTAGGATGCTCTGTCCGGCCGACGCCATTTGGAGTGGTTCCCGATGGAATTTTTTGATGAAAATTTTTTATCATCTTCCTCATTAAGTCTAGTTTACTCATACCAAATTTCACCTAAAAATGCAACCGGGAAGGTAGTCAAATGATTTTCCGAAATGTACGGGGTTGTTTAACTTCACAATTATCTTCAAAAAATCATTTGACTACCTTCCCGGTTGAATTTTTAGCTGAAATTTGGTATGGGTAAACTAGACTTAATGAGGAAGATGCTAAAAAAAATTTATCAAAAAATGGCATCTGGAACCGCCCCAAATGGCGTCGGCCGGACAGAGCATCCTAAATATGACCTTATTTGACATTTTTTTTCGAGTTCGAGGCCCTATCTGACCCTTATCCCTTTATATTTATAACATAATGAAGTTAAGTAATTAGTTATCATATACTAGTTACTATGTATGATTAAATGTGATAATTCTATCATTCATGTTTGTTGATGTATATGGTATATATGTATTTTATACACACAAAAATACAATATTGATTATCATATGTATGCAAAATATAGATAAAAATGCAATTCCTTTGTCCCCGACTAGGCGCCCGCCTAGCCGCCAGGCTGGCGCCCGTTTAGCGCCTAGCGTCTTTTAGAACATTGAGTAAAATTATGATACAGCTATTTCTGTGAAAGGAGAATATGGATAGGAGAATCCATGAGAATGCAAGTCTTTTGAAACAATGGTTACAGTACCAAAAACAGTGAAATCAGTGAAATTATGATACAGCTATTTCTGTGAAAGGAGCGACTCTTTTTTCATTTTTATTGTGTAGCACCCGCATGATCAAAGTGAGAATTATTAATAACTTATTTTCCTTCAACTTGGTGCAAGTGAGATTATTATCGCCTTTTAGGGTTATAGCATATCAATATGGCTTTCTTAAAGAACACCCATATTTTATTAATATTCAAAAAATTGTAAAAGGGTGACTCAAGAAGCTAAGGTCTAGGGCCAACCCTCCAAGGGACATCTCCCCACAGATTCAAGAACACAGAAACGGGAGGAGGCAAACTACCAATATGGCTTACTTATCAAATATCCATTCACATCATGTACCATATAGCATATCGATATGATGTCGTTACCAAAAAACATGAACATAACCAAAGAGAATATGTGCACATGTGAAACAATAAAGTTGATGCAGCAAAAAGACAAGTCAAAATATCAAAACACACAAAAAAACCATTTTTAGTTAGTTTTCATCTTTTGAGATATCTGCCACATCACATCCTTGTTTAATATCTGTTACACAAGTAATGAACATGAACATGAACGAAGACACTATAATTGCTAGTGCCTTGGGGTAAATAAAGTACACAGCTCAATTAATTATATTGATGATTAATCCAATCATCAATATCATTAACTCATTGCTACAATAGAACAAAACCAGTGCTGCATATCCATTTACTTGCATTGAAAAAAGTAACCCTACCATGACAATTAACAATACAACAGTAATGGTATTGTTGCAAATCCTTTGAACCATGTACAAGATCTTCACATGTTAACAATGTGAAAATATTCAATGCAAGGCCAACTCAAGTAAACTCAACACCCCCACAGAAAGTGTAAATCCAGATGAATTTTGTCTTCAACAAACTACTACAAAATAACAAAATCTGCTCAACTCATTCTCCAGAATAAAAGTACTTTAATTAGTGCCTCCTCCTACAAAATGAAAATTTACTTTGACCACAATAAGTTTTACTTATTTTATTTCTTTTTTCAATTTAAATTCCTAAAGTCGAGACTAGAAGCTTAGTGACAATTAAAATGAAATTTCACAATAAAAAAGTGGGGGATACTTGGTAGGGAGGGTTTGGGGAAACAGCAATGGGAATGGAATGACAGATTGTGTTTGATAATACTACAAAATTGGTTGGCTAAAGGGTCAAATAGGCCCTTGAACTGACTTAAAGTGTTTAATTAGCCCCTTATATAAGAGGTTTTGCCCGGCCGTCGCCAATTGGGGTAGTTCCCGGTGGAAATTTTTGATGAAATCGTTTTAGCATCTTCTTCATTAAGTCTAGTTTACTCATATCAAATTTAAGCTAAAAATTCAACCGGGAAGGCAGTCAAATGATTTTTTGAAGATAACTGTGAAGTTAAACAGCGCAGTACATTTTGGAAAATCATTTGACTGCCTTCTCGGTTGAATTTTTAGCTGAAATTTGGTATGGGTAAACTAGACTTAATGAAGAAAATGCTCAAAAAATTTCATCAAAAAATTCCACCCGGAACCGCCCCAATTAGCTACAGCCGGGCAGAACCTCATATATAAGTCAGTTCAACGGTTTATTTGACCCCTTAGCCAAATTGGTTTCATCTCCCGCTTTTGGGCACTCAGCCATACACCTCCCAAGAGGGGTGAGTGTATGAAACTCATTGCCCCTTTCTCTGAAACTCGTTCCCGTCCCCATTACTTTAAATCAGCAATGCACACAGTACAATGAAATTACCATAGATTCAAGGTGCTTGTCAATCGAAGAAACTTCCTCCCGGATAGCAAGCAGCGCTTCGGCCGAGGAGATGAACGCCCGGTAGTTTACCACCGCCACCTCCTGCATTTGCCTCTGAATTCGTTCCGCATCGACTCGTAGCAGCTCCGGTTCCTGAAATTGTATATCAATTCACTCAGGTACGATTAAATACAGAGATGTATGCCCTGACACTTGTGCTTAGGAGGACCTTGTGAAGGCGATCAAGAGTGAACGAGAGGAGTTCGGACACATATGGCTGTTGAGAGGCGGAGGCAAGGGGGAGAAGGCCAGCGACCGTGGATGTTTCATCGGATGAGACTTCCGACTCCATTTTTTTCAGATCACAAAACTCCGGTTGTCCTTCGTTTGACTGAAGATAAGTTTAACGGGGCAAAAATAACTGAGGAGTATCCAGGACCGACATATGGGTATACATTTTATCCGAATAAATTGAACATATTGAACTGTACCCACCTTATTCTCACCATGTTTGTGAGAGTTTTTTTTATGTGTGAACTCAGTGACAATATTTTGTTTGTGCAAAATATTGTCTATGAATCGAGATTCACAGACAAAAAAGAAAACTTTCACAAACATAGACGGGTACAAAAGTGGGTATAAGAGTGAGTACAAGAATCATTTTTGTTCAATATTAAGAGAGGTGTCTTGATATCTGCTATACTCCCTCCCTATTTTAAAAAAAAAATACTTTTGGTTATGACATACTACGTACTATAGTAAGATTTAAAGAAGAATACAAAATTTAAGGAATAATAGTAAGGATAATGAATAGTATAAAAGTATGAGAGAAAGTGAAAAAGCAGGAAAGAAATGATAAAAAATAAGGTTAATAGAGCATTTTTAAAAGAAAAACCTTATCAAAAAGAGAAAATGTAGGGAACTTTTAAATATATCTCGAAATGAAAGTGTAAGGAACTTTTAAATACGGAGAGAGTATTAAAATTAAAATGTACGGAGTGCTACCCAATAATTTTAAGAGAAAAGGGGCAAATATGCCCTCAAACTATTTGCGTTTTTGCAATCAGACTCATGAACCTGAAGACTTGCAGATACACATATCAACCCGTTGAAAATTAAGCAATCAAAACTCTTTTACCTGTTGGTGCCGACAATTTCTCATCTCCTTACCGGTTCATTTTCAACGTTCAGATCCCTTGAAACGCCATTAACACACAACAAATCCGTCTCTATGAATAGTTGACAGGTGCTTTGCAACAACACACGTTCATACACAATCTTCACGTAGTTTTCGAACTAAAAACACCTCTCGTCTCCAGAAAAAATCATTTGTGTTCTTGCTTGGTTTCTGTTCGCTGGAACTGCGGATTGTGTGCTCATACGATTGTTCATAAGCCACCATATCATGTGAAACGATCGTTGCAACGCTCCTATCACCATGGGAGACATTAAATACGTTTTAACGAAATTGTGCGTTGCACAAACTTTGTCCTTTTATGTTCCTTCTTATTTCTGTTTTTCTTGTCTATTTTAATTATAATAATAATTAATTTCTTTGTTTTCTGAATTCACCCAACAAACTTAAAACGTATTCGTAGTTTGTCAGTGCTGTGAACAAACTTTAACCTTTTTCCTATGTTTTCGGAAAACGTAAGAACGGAAATGGCTTCACAGGAAATTCAGAGTGTTTGTTGGGCAGAATGTGCCAAATGACAATCACTCTGAAAGTGGAGCTCCGATGAACAATGGTTCACAACGTGGAACATCTGTTTCAGGCAACCAAGAGACAATCCCTATGGTTACCATGGCGAGCAACTATGTGGAGAAACCTGAAAAATTCAATGGGTTAAACTTCAAGAGGTGACAACAAAAGATGTTCTTCTAACTCACTACTTTTGGTCTTGCAAGGTTCTTGACCAAGAACGTTCCGGTTGTAACCGGAAACGGGGTGGATGTGCAATCTCTCAACGCAGTTGAGGCATGAAAGCATCGAGACTTCAATTCCTTTGCTGAAACTATGGGTTGAACGGGTTGCATGATGCTATTTATAGCAAACTAGCCATGTGGTGTATGTCTTCTTCTTGCATTTCTTCACATCACCACGGAGGCAGATTACAAGGAGGAGGGCAAACTCTCTCGATCTTGTAGCCATAAGGGGTGTGTCCGCCATCGAACTGCTTCCTCGCGAAGAGGTTTGGCCTTATCCTTGTGAGCATCGATATAATTAGATCTACATACTTGTGTGTGCGAATGTGTTTTAAGGTTGGAATTGGGGATGCAGCGATGGAAGATGACTATTCTTGAAATACACAAAGCTATTAGTGGAAAGAGGAAATTTCAAAATTGAAAAACAAAACATGCTCGATCATAAATGAAATTTGCTCAAGAACCCAAACAGGAGGGCTCTTCTGGAACCATGCAAGAGGTGGATGGGGTTTTCGGCATGGGGGTCGACGTTGACCTAGTTTAATCCACGTGAGAGAGAGCTTCGTCCTCATTCACATGAACGGCTGAAACACGACTCTCTTGACCAATCAACATAAGAGCGTGGCCTTCTTCTTTCTCAACAGGGATGCAACACAGCTATTTCAGATCCAGATTTATCAAAACAAATCTCTATTAGAATTGAAAGTAAATTATTTAGATTCAGTTTGGCACATCTGATTATGAATATATGTCAAATTAAGAGCAACGTCTCTCGGTCTATCTCGTTAGATGAACAAGGTGTTACTTGGATGTGTGATTCTTTCAATTCGATACAATTTGGGGCTTCACGTATTTTTACAAGGTATGTGCACACACGATCATAAAATACATAGAGCATTTGAAGCAAATAAATTCGGGGGTTTATGTGTTTAGTTGATTCTGGAAATCAGAGGAGTTCAACTATAATTATCCTAGAAGGATGGAGAGGTGAAGGGTTTAGAAGTTTCTTTTCAGCTTTGTTGGGCCAACGAGATAGGTTGAAAATTTTCAAGAAGTCGCCACTTGTGGATGTTGGGGTAGTTTGCTCGGAGAGAGTGTCAGATTTGGGGGTTGTTTGTTGGGACAAAGCGTCCTCTTTTACAAACACAAAATCAATATCCTCTTTAATTTTTAAAAAAGATTTGCATTATCTTGGGCTTATTTTGTAATGAGATAACATTTCGAGCAGGGCTATTATGATTCGGAATACTTCACAAGGGACATCAACTTTTGAAACCAAGGAGATAAATGTGATAGATATCCTTGAATCTACTCCTCTCCGAGTTTCTTTTTCGCCTCAAAATACTGAACCTCTATTAGCGGATGGAATGATTTATTCTCAGACTGAAGTTTTGGAATCCAATATTTCGAGCAGAAAAAATCTTGAAGTTACGCCCGTTCAAAGAATACTTTATGATCATGCGCTCCTAAATCGCGTCGAGACACTAAGTGGGACTCTGCCAATTCTAGATTTCTGCCTCGACGAGGTACTCGTCTCAAGGCTAAACAAATGACTGACACATAGCACCGCTTCTATCTTCACCGAATTAGCTTATGGATATTTTGGAGAGTTCAAATCATTTTCGGGCAACTTAATACAATTCGATGAGGAGCTCATCGTTTGCTTCAGGGTTTTGAATGGCGGTGGATTTTCTGGGTCTTTTTGGATTCTTCGTTTTCCTTTTTTACTCATCAGCGATTTTGTTTCACTCGATTCTTTTATTAGCTTTCTTTCATCATCATTTTGTACTCTTCTCAGAATGTTTTCTTTTGGATTGAAATTTGCTGGTCTGGTCTAGTAAACGTTTGATCTCTGTGTATTTTATAATTACAGAAGTCTTGTCTGGTCTGTTCTAATCTGGGACTGAAAGTTGTCCAAAAGAAAATGTTCTTAATAAAATTTTAATAAATTTGAGTTAAAAAAAGGTTTAAACAGGTAATTACCACTTTGAATATCAGCGGAGGAGGCCCAAATGATGCTAACGTTCAGAGACCTTCACGGGCCAAAAAGTCTTTCAATCTCGACGGTAACAATCCAGTTTAGAATTTTTAAACGCCAAATATCCAAATTCACGTGCCAGAAATCCGAATCCCACAGAAATTTGTTCTCTTTTGTTTCTCTCTCTAGACTAGGCTACAAATAAAGCATCACTTCCTTATTTCTTTCTATCTCATCTTTTGTGTTTCCTGAACTCCTAGGCTTAGATCCGAGGAGTTTTGGAGAGAACCGAAAAACAGCCCCCACAAGCGAAAGAAAACCCTAACCCTAAAAGTTTCTACGCACCCGCAGATCTCCATCCATCTTCACTATTATCAAGTACTCTCTCGCTCTCTCTTTATTTATGCTCGTGTGTATTTCTAAGTGTTTTTCTAGATGTAAATTTACTTCTTTGTTGGGGTGGATTAAAGTTTTGGTCTTTTGGTTGATCGGTGCTCTACAATGGTTGGATTATAATCTAGCTGTTGTTTTATTGGTGAAAGATCTGTTTGATAGGATTGATTGAATAGTTTGTGATCTAAATTTCGTATGCTCAGGTGACGGTACGTTGGGCTATTCGATTGTGTCTTGGCTTTTGTATCTTCTTTTTTTCGTTTTTTTTTTCAATTTGATTTAGAAGACATACTATAGTACGTATAGGAAGGGAGGGTGTTTAATGCGTTGTCACGTGACCTTGGGGAAAGCTTGCCCTTTATACACCCTTGTGGTGTACCTTCCCTGGACCCTGCCTGGGAGGAATCTTTCGTGCTCCAGATTGCTCTCTTTTTACTAAAGTACTTATAGGTCTTAAGAGCATTGGTTGTATGGTTATGTAACTAGATGCCATATAAGCTGAGGTAGAAGCCACACACCAAACTCACATACTTTATACGTTCATCCATGAACAGCATTGATCATTAGTAAAGCTTGGTTGTGCTGTAGTTGTACCTGTTAGTCTCGTGCATCAATTGATGTATCTATTACCTAATCTGGAGCACTAACCTCTAGTAATTTAGCGACTTTAAGATGAATGACTGATCTTTACAGTGAGATAGATCTGTCTTGTTGTTTTTATGTCTTGTACCCTCTGCTGATTTGACAAATCTCAGATGCCTCTTCTCCAGCCTGTTTAGCGCATAATGTATCAGTTACCTCATTATCTCACATATCTATCTGTTTGCAGTCATGGCTGGACTGGCTCCCGAGGGTTCTGCATTTGATGCTCGTCAGTATGATACCAAGATGAATGAATTGTACGTTCCACTAACCATTTTTTTTATTTTCTTTGCCTGAAAAATTATTCCGGACTAGACATGGTTCTTGACTACCCTGGAAAAAGCATTTTGTATTTCCCATTCATCATTTAAAATATAAGAGTGATACCCGTAGTCTTGAACTCAGTATTGTCTATGTAGGATATCTATTGATGTGATATGTGGACTTGTGCAGGATGGAATCTGATGGACAGACATTTTTCACATCCTATGATGAGGTGTATGATAGCTTTGACTCCATGGGCTTGCAAGAAAACCTCCTTAGAGGAATATATGCTTATGGTAATTAGTCCCGGTTTCCAATACTCTTTGTTTTTATATAACTAGTAGCCTGAATTTATAAGCTGAAACCATATTTTCTTCTTTGTAACTGTACTAGTTGAACACTAGCATTTAAAGCTGAGAATATACTGCTTTATAATTGATTAGTAGCTGAGGTCATATTATGCCCATGTATACCGCATTATTAGAATACTAGGATTGAATCCTATTATATATGAACATGTATGTCGTATTAAATAGCCTGAGTTTGAAGCTTGCCTATGCAACGGCCTCATGTTGAACAATGGGATCAGTTGCTTGTTGGATGCATCATATATTTTACTTAATGAAAGTTTATAACATTTACTTCTTATGGAGCTAGAGCTCCCCCAAACTTTAATTAAACTGATAGCGAACATCCTCATTTAAGCTAAACAAGCAGGGAATAGATCAATGCAAACATATTTAATTTTAAATTTGCTGTGCTTGAACACTTCGTCAAAAGCTCAACTATTACAAAATTGACCATTAAAGGACAATATAGTGTTCATATTGTAGTCTTCATCCCACACGTTATGGTGTTCATTGCTTGAGTGGTTTTTATTCTTACAGTTATTAGTGGATTTTACTATTACAGTTATTAGATTAGATTATATTTTCTTTTAATGCTATATTTACTTGTGTTAAAGTCTTATGTGTGTGATAAGCTAAATGCTGCTATGGTATTGTGTTAAGGTTTTGAGAAGCCTTCTGCAATTCAGCAAAGAGGTATTGTTCCCTTTTGCAAGGGACTTGATGTCATCCAACAGGCGCAATCTGGAACTGGAAAGACTGCTACTTTCTGTTCTGGAATTCTTCAACAACTTGATTACAACATAGTTGAATGTCAGGCTTTGGTTCTGGCACCTACCCGTGAACTTGCTCAGCAAATTGAGAAGGTCATGCGAGCACTCGGTGATTATCTTGGTGTTAAGGTCCATGCTTGTGTTGGGGGTACCAGTGTTCGTGAAGATCAGCGCATTCTTCAGAGTGGAGTTCACGTTGTGGTTGGAACTCCTGGACGTGTCTTTGACATGTTGCGCAGGCAATCTCTTCGGCCTGACCATATCAAGATGTTTGTGTTGGATGAAGCTGATGAAATGCTCTCAAGGGGATTCAAGGACCAGGTTTATATTATTCCCATATACTGTTTTTATACTTGCGATTCCCCTCACAGGTATACTTGAATATATGGACTTTTTAATCCTGCACTATCCCAGAATATGTTTACTGGTTGATTTGGCATTTGTGTTTAAAAGTTAAATTGTACTGTTGAGATTTAATTGGTGGTGTGAGAAACAATATGAATCACAAACATGTTCCTGAAGAACCCTATTTTGTGACATAACAAAAAAGGAAAAGATGAACTTTATTTCGGATTGCAGGGAGTAACATTTGGTATAATGATTTATTTTTGGCGGATATTATTTTACTCGTACTTGATTTAATCACAATGCCAAAAATTAGTTTCTTTCATCACTTTTTTATTTATATTATATATAATATATTGTTATTATTTCATGTCTTTGTGTTCATAGTACTATTATATTGGCAAAATGCCAATATGTATTGTGATTGTTACTCAAAATGCATATTTTTAGTGTGCTGACTGTTGGTTTAAAACATGTGTTCTATAGACACTAATGTTTGTGTTGCATGTTTTTTTTAGATCTATGATATTTTCCAGCTGTTACCGCCAAAGATACAGGTTGGTGTTTTCTCTGCTACTATGCCCCCAGAGGCCCTCGAAATCACCCGAAAGTTCATGAACAAGCCTGTCAGGATCCTTGTGAAACGGGATGAGCTCACACTAGAAGGTATCAAACAGTTCTATGTCAATGTTGACAAAGAGGATTGGAAGCTCGAAACACTTTGCGATCTCTATGAGACATTGGCCATCACCCAGAGTGTCATCTTTGTGAACACCAGGCGTAAGGTTGATTGGCTCACTGACAAAATGCGTGGCCGTGACCATACAGTTTCTGCAACTCATGGAGACATGGACCAAAATACTAGGGACATCATCATGCGAGAATTCCGGTCTGGTTCATCCAGAGTGCTCATCACCACTGATCTCTTGGCTCGTGGTATTGATGTCCAGCAAGTGTCCCTTGTGATCAACTTTGACCTCCCTACTCAGCCAGAGAACTACCTCCATCGTATCGGGCGTAGTGGACGGTTTGGAAGGAAGGGTGTGGCTATTAACTTTGTCACCAAGGATGATGAAAGGATGCTTCAAGACATACAGAAGTTTTATAATGTTACAATCCAGGAGTTGCCAGCTAATGTTGCTGATCTTCTGTGAGGTGTGGTTTTGGTTCAAGGAGGTGAATTGTTCTACAATAGAAGCAGTTTAAGCTCTTTAATTTAATTGGAGTAACTTATGCGCCAGACACCTAGTGTGGGTAAATTCAGCTCCCGCTCTTTCTTTCAGTATGGGACTGTAGTTTCTCAACATGGTCCAATTCTACTTTTTGAAATTTTTGTTGATTTTGTCCTCTTGCACTGTAAGCTTCCAAGTAAATTGCGGATTTTTAAAGTTGTTTGAGTTTGTGTTTTTTATTTGATTTGGTTTACCAAACCTGTTTTCTCAGTTTTGAGTGCTTTTTTTAAATGGATCATTCCTTGTGATCTGATCGAGTTGATTTTGGTATTTTACAAGCAGTTATGTTGCGTGTAAATTAATTACCTTGAGCTGTTTAATTGGTTTCAGGCCCTCGCCCTTGATAATTAAGCTGTCTCTATTTTAACATTAATATATTTCACGTGGCAATCTAACAATTAACGGATTCAAGAAATGCATTTTGGTAGATGACCATACTAGGATGCTAGATATATACGTGGACGAAATTTATGAAACACGAAATTGAAACAACATGAAGGCAGCAAGACTGACGTTTGCCAAGAATTAGAAAGGCTGTCAATCAAGAAGATCAGTGTTCGGATCTAGAGATGGACTGGGATGGGACTAGGTTGGGCTTTGGGACGGGATTGGGCGGGCTTTAGGCTTAAGGATTTCAGGCCTGGAATCGGCCCGGTTATGCTTTGGGACCGTGTCCGGGTTGGGTCTAATTGTCTAAACAATACCTGACCGGAGTTGGTACCATCCATTTTTTAAAATACCGGGCCCAATCTGGGTCTAAAGAATAAAGCCTGAAGCTTGCCCCTTATAGCCTTTGGTCCGGGCCCCGGCAGTCATAAACAGTCCCCGGCACAGTCATAAACAGTAACGGTTGGGTCAGGTCTAAACAGTATTGGCCCGGGTATGTCAACATTTCCATTCCTATTCGGATCAGGAAATGGAAGTTAATATGTTCGGAGTAATTACCACCATTGCCATAGCTCCTGTGCATTGATAACCGAATTTGAAACTAACTACAACTCTAGAATGTCAATAACTCTAGAGCAAAATGAAGCTCTTGCTCGAGTAAGAATGTTTGAGATTCTAAAAGAAACCCTTCGAACTAGGCATGGACTCGGGCCGGGTGGCCCAACTTGGAACCGGCCCGACACTATTTGGAACCGGCACCAACCGGTGGCCCGGCCAGGGACCGGTCCGGGTAGGCCCGGTCTGGGTTCTTTACGGTGTGGGCTCGGGTAACCCAAAAGACAAACCGGTCTGGCCGGGCTGGGCCCGGTTCCGGGATTTTTTTTCTCAATTTTATTTTGTTTATTCTAGGTTGGGGCTGGGTGTTTTGGGGGGTGGGAGGTGGGGGGGGGGGTTAAGTAGAAAAGCCAAAAAAAACCAAATAAACTAGGTACCCCGAGGCCCGGCCCGACCCGTACCCGGTGGCAACCCGGGCCGGTTCCGGGCCTTCTCCCATTCCTCAAAAGCCTGACCGGGCCTAGGCCCAACCCGGCCCGGTCCCGCCCTGGGTCCATGCATACTTCGAACTTTGCAAAGTAATAAAGCATCACATATTTTACTTGGACACATTGGATGGTAAATGTTAAGTGCACAACAATGGAAAAGAATATCTAAGAATCATCAAACGTGACTACATTTCTTGGTTAATTAGTTAGCAAAGCATTCATAATCTTGCTCAAAAGAAACCCGCATATAACTTCATTCATGTAATATTAGAAAAAGAGAACATCTATCATATGATTCATATAACAACATAGCTGATAAGCAGAAGAAGTTAAGTAGAAAAGGACAAATAAACATAAAGAGCTGAGCATTGAGCATGGGATGAAATATGCCAATATTATCACAAGTAAATTCATCACTTCATGATGGACATTCTGTAACATATAAACAAAAATAAGGAATTTAAAAATTCATTTAAACAAACTCCTATATATGCACATGACCCAATTCATTGTTTTCTTCTCTCTTGGTCATTGTGTAAATTGTATGATATGTGCAAGTAAAATAATTTTGCTCAAAAGAAGCCCTACAATAATTTGTAGTTTTGTACCATTTTTTGTGTAATTATGTTTTTGATCAAAATGTAAATGATCATAATTATGTAACTTAGCTGCAAAGTAAACTATTATTGAGTCATTCAAGTATTAAGCAAGAGATTACAAATGTACAACTCTCGCCTTTTCTCAAGTTATGTAGTAAATATGAGATATCAACGTTCTATGCTTCCAACGGACCAACGCAACATTTCTCCCAAATTTCATCTCCCAAATGGAAGAAGATGACAAGAGGGAGTTTACTCGAGCAAGACAAGTTTAAATGTTCTCTATCTGCATTTGCAACCCAAAGAATAAGATATTAACAGCCGCACCCCACCCGTCATACTTTTTGTATATCCGATAATAACAGAATAAGATTCCTTGACAAATACGTAGTACGGAGTAACTTTTTTGCTCCTGATTTCACTATCACCACCATCTTGTTTTATACTTTTATCAGCAATAACTTTAAACCTCCATTCTAAAAAAAATTGAACCTCTATGCTCTACCACTAGTGTGAAAGGCACTTCAAATCTTGAAGGATATAATTATACAACTGGATAACTGATTTATCAAGTCTGCAGATTGAACAACATTTCTGAGAAGTCTAATCATCCTCAACACTGGCAAGTTTGCTGCCAAATGAATCGTGTATGTCTGCCTGAAAATAGCTACATCATGTGTCATGGGAAGTGATATATATTATACCTACACAATGCCAATTCAGCATAGTGGTACATGTTTTGCAAAGTTGTATGCTCTAACAGTTGTCACATTATTAGAGCAAGTCACAAGTGCCGATTGCCCGACTCAACATATGAGACTTTTCCCTGTGGCGGACACATGCTATTACAAAAGCTCAATGCTTTCTACAACTCAGTAGCAAACTCACTGCACAACATGCCATCACCAGTTCTATTTTTGCAACTACACTTCTTAAACTTAAAAGATACTCCATATTACTCCTTTGTGTAGACTGGTTCAAGTGAGGTTGACTTTCCCTTCAAATACGTGAGTGTATGTACACACCATGGCTAAGCATGACAACGGTATGCTCCACCTAGTTGGTTACAAAGTTCTATGTGTGCATTGATTTGAAGCCTTCTGTTAGAGTAACTACTTTGGCAGTCAACTTAGGTTGCAGCTTTGACACACCTTTGCGGATGTCCTGTAATTGATGAATAAATTTGACTTAAATAGGATTAAAACACGAGTCATGTGCACATATAGGAGTATCGTCTTGTGTTAAAAATATGACTCATTTAGTCCTCAAAAAAGGAATAACACTAGTTAACTGTACTTTTATGAGTTAATGAATGAATAAGTCACATTTAAGAATATGCATTTTTAATCACATTTATAATCTTTCCCATAAACAAATCATTTTATAAATACTTAATTGGTTTTTGGGGAGGAGGCATAATAGCATAGAAAAATGAGCCATTTGTGTTCTGTTTAATGGATGCACAATAAATTGATACCTCTAGATTGTAGCGTGGAGAGAAATGGGTTAGCACAACTGTTTTACTTCGAATCAACTGGGCATGCTCCATTATCTACAATCAGGTTGATACAGAGATATGAGGTATACAGAGATATTCTATAGAGGAGGGTTTGAGACTCTGTGCTAGCGTCTCAACTCTAAAGTTCAATAATATCTCTTCCACTTAAATATACCGACAAGAAAGAAATAGAAAATGACGATTAATGCAATAATTCTACTCCCCTGTCCCTTGTCCCATTTGACCTTTTTTGTTCGCCCCCCTAAGTTTGTCCCATACCATATTTGGTAATATTTGGATGATTGCAATTTATTTTTTATTTTATTCACACTTCCAATTCAATACCAACCGCACAATTTCACTTTTCTTAATAACTGCACCACTCCCTCTTGTTCCAATCTTAGGGGGACGTAGTCACGTAGATAGTATTATAGTTTCAAGTTCATAGTTTCTGAAGGGCTAGAGGATATAACTTTGCTTATGTATAAAAAGGAAATCTAACAGAAAAACTATAAAAGTACTAAAACTATGATAACAATATTAGATGTTACAACTTCAACAGATAATCAACTATAAAAAAGGGCAGTCCGGTGCACGAAGGCATCGCCGCAAGGCAAGGGTCAGGGGAAGGGTCCCACCACAAGGGCGTATAAGTGGCAAGCCTTCCCGGATTCCCCTGTCAAATTTTGACAAGAGGCCAAAGCTTTCGGTCAGACAGTCACACAACAACGCCATAATCGGTGCGCCAAGGCTCTCCTTCAACGGATAGTAAACTATAATTAAAATTAAGATAACCATTTCACTACTTTAACAGGCTTCAAATTACCTCGGATATATGAGTATGGCCATGCTCTCGTGCATGCTCAATGCTGACACTTTCATCCAAAAAAGTTGCCTGTAACATTTTTATGGCTGTCACCATTAAACCATTAAATATGAATGTTACATATTTCTTCAACCACACCCAAGGAGAAAAGCAAAATTTTAAAGAATGTTGACCTGTTTGGGCTGTTTGCCTGTTTCCCTTTTAGTTAAGGGTCAATATAATGGAACTGATTTGCTGAATGATAAATTTTAGTTCTACTCCACAAAGTCCAATATACTTTTCAGAGCTTAATTACATTTGAGTATTTGACAAATAAATAACACATACCAACATTCATTTTTTTACACTTCATGGCTAGGTGAACCATGTCCTACACTATTGCATTATGTGTTTGATGAACTTACAATAAGGAACATAAACCAAAAAATTACCTCAGTGATAAGAACTTTTGCTCTCAAGGCATCGGCACTTTTGGGATCAACATAAAAATCTGATGTAGTATCTCCAGTGAAGGCCACCTCAGGACACAGTATAATATCTGTAATCTACCAAATGATTATCTGTGTTACTCACTTGTTAATACCACCAATGCTCAATGGCATAACTATATGACAGAGCCACAAACCTGAGTTCCAGATTTCTTCAGTTTCTCGATCTGTTTACCCTGAAGGTGTAGATATTGCTTTTTCAACTTCTTCCGCAAAGAGTAGATGGCATAACCCTGTACATATGAAAACCCTAAATCACAGGTTGATGACAAACAAACCACAACTGTGTTTGGCCTTGATCACTTGATGTCATATTAAGATTTGGAGTGCTATACTGATAGGGAGAATAACCTAGGATTGCATATATTAGTTTTAAAATTTGGTGTAGGACAAGCACTTCAACGGTAAGGAAACACACAAAAATACTCAGTACTAACTTTGAATACAAATTAAATGTTCATGAATACAGAAATGGCTCCAGTGCTGACCAGATCTACAGCATGTAAGCAGATCGTATAAAGCAATAATAACAACAAAGTTGAGGCATATTGGGCAAATTGTTTACAAAAAGATAATATTATAGGGGTTATTTAATAAAATCCTCTCGGACTATGCAAAATTTTTACCCAATCCCTGCACTTCATTTTGTTAACTCCTACTTTTGATTAAATTACCTAATTCCCTATGATTATTGCACTTGTCTACACCATAACCATGGAGCTCACATTGTTCACTACTAGTACTTAAATACAGATAAAATATGACATATCTGAAACCCTATTGCACAGAGGTGAACTACAGTCAGATTATTACTAAGTTTATTCTATAGATTGATTAAAATGAAGGAAAAAATGAAAATGATCAATACCCAAATATAAGAGTATATTTGGTACTGATGTGTATATAAATTCCGTGTCTGAAAAATGAGTAGATAGCTATAAGCCTATAATATTAGTTGAGTCATTTCTCCTCTTTCCTATAAATTTGCAAGGTTTTAAATTTCAGATATAAGTTATATACGTGTAAAAGTATTAATTTGCTAAACTATAAAAAACAAACTACTAAAGCCAAACTTCTGCAACATTGCTCAATAAATACTCCATCTAATTTTACTTGTACTAGTTTCCCTTTTAGTCTACCTCAGATTGATTAAAATGAAGGAAAAAATGAAAATGATCAATACCCAAATATAAGAGTATATTTGGTACTGATGTGTATATAAATTCCGTGTCTGAAAAATGAGTAGATAGCTATAAGCCTATAATATTAGTTGAGTCATTTTTTCTCTTTCCTATAAATTTGCAAGGTTTTAAATTTCAGATATAAGTTATATACGTGTAAAAGTATTAATTTGCTAAACTATAAAAAACAAACTACTAAAGCCAAACTTCTGCAACATTGCTCAATAAATACTCCATCTAATTTTACTTGTACTAGTTTCCCTTTTAGTCTACCTCAGAATCATGTTCACTTTCTTAATTTCAACATTACCAACTTTTTTATGTTTCCTAATTCACCCTTTCTCTCTCTCCAACTTTTAAAATGACCAACACACAATTGTTCCCTTAAGAGAATATTGGATTGTGAGGAACTGTATTTTTCATTAACATTCGTTCAAAAAGTAAAGTGGTCTTATGCTTTGGTACATAAGTACATTTATAAAAGAGTATAGGGTGAAAAAACTACACAGAAGATAACTTATAAGTTACAGATATTTTCTTGTAGACCGTAGTGCACGGTGCATTTTCCATCATTTGCAATGGAGCCAGAGATTCATTATTTTTTGGCTTGAAAATATGATGGAATAAAGCAAGATGGCTCACTAAACTGTCTGCGCTTCTTTGTTATGAAGCAGCGGTCAGTCCATGCAATTTTGGACGCGATTTTCACTATGGGTCATCTAGAAACAGTCTCTTTGTGCTTTAGTACAGGGGTAAGACTGCTTACATCCGACCCCCCTTACCCCACCGTAGGTGGGAGCCTTTGCGGCACTGGGGTAAATGAAAATGATGAAAATGTAGTGCACGGTGCACCATTAACTTTTCACGCATTTGACAGAAATACTTGACATTTTTTACAAGGATGTTACCATTCAACACCCAACAGTATATAAAGTATAAAACCACAAGGAAAATGCTATTTATCCATTCTTTGTGGACTAACATATACATGCATACCTGGCTGGGTATGACATGGTGAGTTCTGAATGGCCTAACCACAAGATCATTCCGCAATTCATATGTATCCCCTGAATGGGAATTGTAAATGATATTTGAGACTGTGATAAAGAACAATTTTGAAATGCATGTATGCAAATAGAAGGCTGTACCTATTTCCAAAGCAACCAAATCCAGACTAAGCTCAACTTGACTCATGGATCTGTGAATGTCAAGTAACTTTTCTACATCATCTTTTATGCAAGGAGGCACAAATACAGTTGGAGGTTTCAAGTTATACAAGCCACGAGTTGCCAAATACATTGGAAGTCCACCCTGAAATGATATACATAAATTATCAGCAAAAGGGTTCAGCTTACTGAAGCCGATAATGAATAACAGTAACTTTTCCTAATTCTGTGTTGGTCACTTGGTCATATATGTGACCAGTGACCACAAATGATAGTGTTAACACTGTGCCCTAACCATAAGCTCTACAACGATAAACAATCAAGCAATCATTGGTTTGGGGGCCTTGAAGACTAAAACTGTACCATTCCACCACAAGAATTTAGGAGAAACACAATCACTCAACAATAAATTCAGATGAATAAAAAATGGTTTACAATGTGATCAAGATGAGCGTGAGTGATGAACAAGAAATTCTGGGATACAGCCCTAGAAGGGCACCTCCCAATGTCGAAGACGCACTTCAGCTGAGGAACAATAACACAGGTCTCGTGGCCGCCAACGGACATTCCCTCAAACGTATACCCGCCAGCATCCATAGCATTCCGATTCACCTGATCCCGAGCTTTCCTGTACTCCTCTTCTTCTTCAATTGCCCTCTCAATCGGGAACAGAAATGCGCTGGCGGGAAAAGGGGTTGCTCTGACCGCCGCGGGGTGTAGGTTTCCGGGGTGTGAATGGAAAGATAGATTATGGGAGTGCTTAAGTTGGAGAGGGTCATCGACAAAACGCTGGAACTTTGGTAAAGGAGGAGCCTTTGAGGTTGCTATTGCAGCTACTGCTATTTGCATTTCTGGGGCACTCTTGCTATTTCGGGGCAGTCTTTCTGAAGCCTTTGAAGTATTTTTTCAGTGATTCTTATTGTACACAAGTCCATTCTTTTGTTTAAGGATGAGTTGGTATCAGTGTGTATACGAATGGTAATTTTTGCAGGGTAGGATTTTGCTCAAAAAGCACCAATTTTGCACGGAAAAATTAACTGGAATAATCTCTACTAATCTTACTATTAGTCGTGCGCTTCTAATCATTCTCGTATTACGTGTTATTTAGGTTTAATCCAAACTAAGTGGGTTGTCTACTAAAATTAGATTGTGACCGGTTAGAGCATCCACAATGAGAGGTTATTAGGGATCAAAAAACAAATTGATCCCACTTGATCCCCGGGGAAATCAATGAAGTGTTTGATCAAATGGGAAGGTTAAAAATGAGTTCTGAGAAAATTTTTGTGACTAACCAATCACAAAAAGCTATGTGGCTTCTCTTCCCATCAAGATAGCCACCAATCTCGTCAGATATCCTTCAACTCCTTAATTTCATTTATTATTCATTAAATTTAATTTATTGTAAAAACAATATACCAAAAAATAAGATTTATTTTCCTCTATAAATAGACACAAATGAAGCATATGTTTAGTCACTTCGAAATTTACCACTTATTTCCCTCTTGCATCTTATTTTATCTGTTTAAAGTATTTTTCCTCTAAAAATGGATCCAACTCATTCTCTACTTAGAGACAATGACGACAAAAAATAATTATAGTGGGTCAAATGTGAATTTTATATTCCTTTTCCAAATTATATAAATTAATAATGGCAGAATATACCAAAAATATGAAGAGAGAATGTACAAATTTTAAGTGACCTAGGTCACCATAGTGGGAGGAGTGTGATAGGTTAGAGGAGATTAAGTTGTTTTGTGGGAAATGATGTGGAAGAGAGAAGATGAGGTCAAAAGTATAACATTGTGATCAGCACATGTATATTTAATATTAATAAACTTATTTATCATTTATCATTGTTTATATCTAGTCATCTCGTTATCTCCTTCATGGGTGAAAAGAAACACAACTTTCGTCTATCTTTTTCTTCGCACTTGTTTGTGGACCAGGGGATGTCGCCAATTGAATGGGTTCAACATCTTGGTCATCGTCTCCGGCTAGGAGGGATGAAATCTAGATGTATTGTTTAGTTGAATGTCACTACAAGATGTGTCCAAAACCTAGGACAGTAAAATCTGGGCCAAACCGTGATCAAAGATTCTATAGATGTGTTATGCCCAGTAAGTTGGACGGATTCTTGAATTATCTATAAAATATTATTATGAATCCTCGTGATGACTTTTTGTTGTTTTAGAAGATCAGATTGCAAAATTGAAAAAGAAGAAAGAAAAAATGAGAGCTGGAATTGGGAAACTGCAGACATTAGTATGCAAGCATGCCAAATGAGAGAAATATGCATTTATAAGTCTACTTGTGTCTTGGAGTTTGTTTGCTATGGTGTTGTATGAAAAGTCCAAGTGATATTTTAGATGGTGTTGATGGTGTCTGTTGTTAGAGAGTATTACATGTTTCTGAAGGCCAGGCCTCACTGGCAAACCACTTTGAATTGTGACGTGAATTTTCAGATTGGGGATAAGATTTTTTAAAGGTTAGGCTTCATCAGCAAACCACTTTGTTCTGCCAGCCTTACAACACGATGTCCGCTAAATTCTATGGGACAATTTTATTGAAGCACGTATTGGGCCGACAGCTTATCGCATAGCGTTACCACCTACCAGTTGCATCTAGAGCTGTCAAACGGGTCAACCCGACCCAACCCAACCTGGCCCGTAACGGGTTATGCTTTATGTGGGTTGGGTCGGGCCAACTCGTTTAAGGACAAGGTTTATATTGACTCTGTATACTAGGTTTTCATACTTGTGATTCACCTCACAAAGTCACAAGTATACTTAAATAGACGAACTTTTTATCCTACGCTATCCCAACATAGGGTTACTGGTTCTCTTGGTATGGTTGTTGATAAAGTGAAATTGTAGTGTTGAGATTTAATTGGAGGTGCAAGAAACAATATGTTTCACAATTGTTTTATTGAAGAGCCTTATTTTGTGACATACCAAAAAAGGAAAACCTGAACTTTATTTTGGATTTCAGGGAGTATTATTTGGTATAATGATTTATTTTTGGTGGATGTGATTTGACTCGTACATGATTTTATCACAATACGAAACAATAGTTTTTATCTTCACCATTATCTGCCTGATTTTTTTCATTTTTTAATCATAGTATTATTGTATTGGAAATATGTATTGTGACTATTAGCGAAATGCATATTTTTAGTGTGCTGACTGCAGGTTAAAACATATGTGGTTCATTATTGATAGAATCTAATGTCTGTGTTGCGTGTTTTGTTTTTAATCTATAAGATATTCCAGTTGTTACCACCAAAGATACAAGTTGGTGTTTCCTCTGCTACTATGCCCCGAGAGGCCCTTGAAATCACCCAGAAGTTCATGAACAAGCCTGTCACGATTCTTGAGAAACAGGATGAGATCACACTTGAAGGTATCAAACAGTTCTATGTCAATGTCGACAAAGAGGACTGGAAGCTAGAAACACTTTGCGATCTTTATGACACTTTGGCCTTCACCCAGACCCAGAGTGTCATCTTTGTTAACACCGGGCGTAAGGTTGATTGGCTCACTGACAAAATGTGTGGCCTTGATTACACAATTTCTGCAACTCATGGAAACATGGACCAAAATACTAGGGACATCATCATGCGAGAATTCCTGTCTGATTCATCCAGAGTGCTCATCACCACTGATCTCTTGGCTCGTGGTATAGATGTCCAGCAAGTGTCCCTTGTGATCAACTTTGACCTCCCTACCCAGCCAGAGAACTACCTCCGTCGTATCGGGCGTAGTGGACGGTTTGGAAGGAAGGGTGTGGCTATTAACTTCGTCACACAGTACGATGAAAGGATGTTTGAAGAAATACAGAAGTTTTATAATGTTACAATTGAGGAGTTGCCAACTAATGTTGCTGATCTCCTGTGATGTGTGGTTTTGGTTCAAGGAGGTGAGTTGTTCTGAAGCTCTTAATTTAGTTGGGTTAGTTATGTGTCGGAGACTTAGTGTGGTTAAATTCAGCTCCCGCTTTTTTTTCCAGTATGAAACTGTAATTTCCCAAGATGGTCCAATTCTACTTTTTGAAACTTTTGTTGATTTTGTCCTCTTGCAAAGTTGCACTGTAAGTTTCCAAGTAAATTGCGAATTTCAATGTTTGAGTTTGTGTTTTTTTATTTGATTTGGTTTAGTAAACTTGTTTCTCCAGTTTTGAGTGCTTTTTAAAATTGGATTACTCCTTGTGATCCGATTGAGATCATTTTGGTACTTTACAAGCAGTTATGTTGCATGTAAATTAATTACTTCGAGCCGTTAAGAGAGAATACTCTAACTATGAGTAAAATATATTAAAAGTGCAAAAGTAGAACTATAAAGTTTCGTAGGAGTAATAAAACCTGGGATGAATAAACTACCCTTAACGAATAATTGATTTCCTTATTAATAATTAATGTTATTATAAAACAAAATAATAATACGTAATACAACTTTTACAGAGGTGTCACGACATGTCACACGAAAATAACTGCCAAAAAAGCTGACATCATTGGCGATGACGCCGTCGGTCACCACCACAATCGAGATTGTCATCGATGCGGCATTTGTAACCGTTGTTGCTGGCCACTGCATTTGAATCGTCTGTCGCAGGCCGCCTCATCGGGCATTATTCAAGCGTGGTTGCCGCGACCGCCTCAATTGGCTTCGCCGCCTACTGCTCCGGAGAGATTCCGGAGAGATTGATGTAGATCTTTATCCTGCACATACAACTATAGTGGAATGTCATCTTACCAATTCAATGCCATTTTAATGGCATGCTTGCAAAAATAAAAAGTTGAGTTAAGTTGCATCTTAACATTATTTTTCAAAATCTCATCTTTTTCTGAATGAAAACATGACATTATAACTTATATAATGGCCTTAATTGTCAAAATGGCACCACCATTGTAATGGCATGAATTAAGGTTGGGCATATTGATTTTCGGTTCGGTTTGGAACGGGTTGGAAGAATTACTACCAAACAAAAACCATACTATTTTTCGGTTTGGTTTGGTTCGGTTCAGTTTGGATTTGTTAATTTTTAATAATATATGAAGGTTTTCTTGAATTTCTTTAGTGCGGTTAGGTTTTGTTCGATGTTTATCGATTTCGATTCGGTTTGGTTTAATACGGTTTGGAATAAATAGTACCAAATGACCGGGCTAAACTTGCAAGTGTACAAGTGCCGATATAGTAATAAATTCCGGTAAAATACCGGGTCGAATCCACAGGGAAACGTTGTTTAATTTAGTCCGAGAGTAGTTGACTTTAAATAAATGAGTAAAGTGCAGGGATTTTGATTTGTGTGTTGTTCTGAAAACAACAACTTGGTTCTTCTTTTTTAATTTTCAGGGATATTACTTTAATTAATTTGAGTTTAAGATGAATGATAATAACGGCCAAGGCTTCGGGAATCACTTAAATGCTTTAATAGGGTTGAATATTAGTTCTTTACCAATAATTATGAATACGATGTCGCTAATATATTCTCAACTCCGGTTAAGGCAGCGAGAGCGTGGTTTTCGTTACGTGTAAGTCCCGTTACGCCTTACATTCATCTACCGAAAACCCCGTTGAATATCAAGACATCACACCCGTATCATATAATACCGGATATATCTCTATTCTCGGTAATATATATGTTTATCCTTTAATGTTCATAGTTTAGACCTCAACGTTAATTGCAAGCATAAACTAAGTTTAACATACTTCTATGTTGTACACCATAGTCATAAACAATCAAAATGTAAAGGATAAATCACAATTTATTGGTTTAGAACTTTTATCAAACACCTAGTGGGCATAGAAGTTCATCCCTAGCCTTAGCTAAGAACTTAGCCTCTAATGCTCATATTAATTACAAAAGTGTAACTAAGATAAAGGAAATACAATAACATACAAGAAATAATACCTAGAACCAATTGTAGAGGAGAGAAATGGCTTCTTCTCCAACACTTCAAGAGAATGCAAAAATAAAATATAAAAACTGAAATTTAAGCTTCAAGGATGGATTGATTGTCTTGTTTGATGAATTGGGGGCTTTATATAGGCTAAAGATTGGCATCTTTTAGTCTATTCGAGCCCAACAATCAGGCATGGAAGATATATTTGATCAGGTCATGAGGAAGGTGAGTTTTTCCCATCAAGATATGGCTGCACGTCTCTTTGTATTCTGCAGATTCGGGCTTAACCGACGCCAATTTTAGGCTTGACCGGCGCCGGTTTTACTTCGGGGATGGAATAATAGTGAAAAACACCATAACCGGCGCCGGTTATAGGGTAAAACCGGCGCCGGTTATACGTCGGTCAGCCGGGAAAATGGCAGATTAAATGCAACCGGCGCTGGTTTGGTGAAATTCCGGCGCCGGTTTTGTCCTGGGATTTTGGGGATGTTCCGCTACGAATTTGGACATGAGTCCTTCACCAAAGTTGTAGATAATGAAGTCTTCTATGCACCAAAACTTGAATGACGTGATTTTATTCATCCAATCAAACGTTATGGCTAAAACACTGAGAGGTATGCATCCTGAAATCCCACCAGCAACATCTGACTTTGTTGGTTGATTGAGTCTTGTTCCTTTCATATTTTGGCCATGACATCTTCATAACATTTGTACCTTATTGAGTTAGCATTCACATGAAACTCGAATCGAGTGATTTCGAGTTCTATAGAATACGTTATACTCAAATTATGGGCAGAACGTCATTCTCTTGGTCTAAAAAGTCGTTCATCGCAATGTTTTATGCTCTAGCTCTCATTTTGGAGGTATTTGCCCGATTTCTCTTCCTTTCTTCAACAAATACTTATAAATACTTATGTTAAACACAAGTAAATATAACGGCTATCACCAAACTCAAACCAAATTGCATACGGTCCGGTTTCGGTTCGATTTAGTTCGGTTTGGTATGGTTTGGTCCGGTTCAGTTAAAGCAAACTATAATGCCCACCCCTAGCACGAATTGCCAAAATATGATTTTTCAGAATGAAAACATGTCATTATTGGACCAATATTACTTGAATTGTCATCTTGAGATGACATTAGTTTTGTCATAAACATTTTTAGATTGAAAAAGATAAGAAATATTTGAATTTTTTTTAAAAGAATCTGAAAAATAAAATAAAAAAATAAGATCCAAAATTTTTAGATCTAAAATAGCATTTTTAATTCTGAATCTCAAAATGAAACAAATGAAACAATAAAAGGTAACACAAAATCCAGAGAAAAAAATAGAAGAGCGGAGGTGGGGGAGAATAAGATGGAGGAGGAGGATACTTACATAAAAAGGTTGTCGCAATGCTGGAGGCTAGAGTTGCAACACATGACTGGAATTACGATGCAAAAGACAAATCGGCCACCATCGGAAGATATAAAGGAAGGAGAGTTGGACAACCGGAGATTGGAGAGCATTTTCACCGCATTTGAAATTCATGGAGAAGAATTTGTAGATATGCAAAGAATTGTAAATATATCTTGAATGTATTCATTGCATAATTATTGTTGCACAGAATGATCGTTGTAAACATTGAAACATGGTATGACTGGAAAGTGGTGGTAGAAAGGAGAGTTGGCCTTGTTCAGCAATCAGTGGCTTTAATCGGCTAAATAAGTTAACTTGTTATGAATACTTGTAAATGTTTAGTAAAATTAGTTGTTCAGAAATAAATGTTTCAATCTAAAAAGACATATAACCACTTCTACGGCTATGTTTGCATTTGCTTCAGCTTTTTAAAAGTGATTTATTTAAGAGATTATTGGAAAAGTGGTTTGTAGTAAAAGTAGGTAGTGTTTGTAAATTGGAGTGATTTTAATTAAATGGTAAAAGTTGAATTGTTTGATTAGAATGTGATTTTTGATGGAATAATTTGTTAAAGTACAAGATTGCCCTTGGATAAATAAAAATTGGTGGCACACATGTTAAAGTACGATCGGCGCCCACTATCCGGCCATGGGCAACATCTCTGGAGTCTCCCCAAGTTAAGTCGCTGACCTGATGTCCAGATTCACCGTACGGAAATCTCCTATCTGCAACTCATTCTCTCATCCGTCCAGGAAGAGGACCGACATATAATGATTTATATACATATATTTATATATTTATATATGTTTATATTTATATGCACATATCAATTGAAATTTGGGGTGCTTCTGGTGAGGGGAACGGTTGTTTTGCGGAACGAGGAAGGCAGGGAGAGAAGAGAGACTGGCAGGGGTGAGGGGAGGGTACTTTTGGGTTTAATGGAAATATTCATCCTAATAACTCTCCCTAAAGTTTGAATTATTCACAAAAATACCAAGAAGCTATTAAAAGCATGTCTAGATCAGCTTCAGCTTTTGACATAAAAGCTGAATTTAAAGCTAAGAAGTGCTTTTTGGAAGCAATAGAAAACACTGCCTACATATATTTAAAAATTTTAATATTGTTAAAAGTAACTACAATGAACTACAAAAACTAAATATTATGTTCAAAATTGTCTTAATAGGTTAAAACTAGACCTATAAATCGTAGATGCACATCCTTTGAAACCGACATTAAATAAACTATTTTCCTTTAAAAAAAATTGTCTACACGAGATAGAATAGACCATTCTGACACCTGACGTGACCCGACCCGACCCATTTATATCCATTTTGCAGTGCCCCTCCTTAACAAAAGCCCTGGATCCGCCGGTAAAATACACTGTACAGCCGGTTGTACCGTGCGCACGGCATAGCCGGCCCTTTTTTTGCTCTGCGCTTCTTCTTCGATCGATCTCGCTCTGGCCTTCTTCCTCGACTTCGCACCCATCTTCGCACCAGCTTCAGATCTCGTCTGGTTCTTCGATCTGGCTTTGCACCTGGTTGATTATACGCTCACCACTCGTCTCTTTCTCTTCAAGGTCGTTGCTCGTCGTTGCCTCTCACCGCTTATCTCCTTCTCCTCTAGAACGGACACAACCGATCCTCCCTCTGTCTTTCTTTTCACTCTTTTCCTTTTTCTCCTTGTCTTATTCAATTTTGGTGTTTGAGATTGTGATTTTGGAAGACAAATGGAGCCTACTGCAGACAAAGGAATCCCTACTGCTATTCATCTCAAATGAGTTTTATTTTAAACTCAAATGAGTATACACATAAAAGAAATGAACATACACAACTGAACATTAAACACATTAAAAAAGAGTTTTATATTAAACTCAGATGAGTATACGCCTCAAAGAAATGAACATCCACAACTGAATATTAAACACATTAAAATGTGTTTTATGTTAAACTTAAATGAGTATAATGTCCAAAATCAATGAGCATACACAAATGAGCTTTTGTATTTTTTATACCCATTTTGTAAATTATGAATGTTCATTTGGTACTGCTCTATGCTCATTTAAAATGATGCACATATCAAATATAACGCCCAAAATCAATGAGCATACACAAATGAGCTTTTGAATTTTTGGATACTCATTTTGTAAATTATGCATGCTCATTTGGTACTGTTTTATGCTCATTTTAAAATGATCTACATATCAAATATAACGTCCAAAATCAATGAGCATACACAACTGAAGTTTTGAATTTTTTGATACTCAATTTGTAAATTATGTATGCTCATTTGGTACTGGTTTATGCTCATTTTAAAATGATGCACATATCAAACATATCATACTACATTAGATTGACATATTGAAATTAATTATAAGCCCAATTTAAGAATTTTTTATAAAACGGAAATTAATAAAAAGAAATTGAATTAGAAGATATGAAGCAGAGATCACTGGTGCTCATTGTTAGGCTCCTTATACTCAGAAAAACAAACTCGATGCATATCCAAATTACATCAATGCTCATTTAAGAGAAATCATGAACTTCATCAAATTTACAAAAATGCCACCGATTGTACGGTGACAGCCTTACAACCGACTGTATGGTATACGCTTCCTGGATTGGGTCGATCAATTGAAAAGGATAAATGGAATAAAAGATTCTCCTCTTTGTTAAGTAATACTACGTAAACAATAATCGAAACAAACATAAGAAAACTTACATAAACGCAGGTCATGCTCCGTAGTTAAAATTCAACTACATGAACAATAACAACATATTTTCATCATCCAAACGAAAGCCTATGATATTAAAAACAATACCAACCCTAGTAAGTCGTAACTAAAAGTTTAATTGGAACTACAAGCATATATTTTGGTTCCAATTATATGAAATATTTCAAGGATTGAACTAATGGTTTCGGAACATAACAAACAGGAAAAATTCAAGAAATTATTAATACATTGGTTTGTAGTTTGTGATGGAGGAAGGCTGGATGAAGGAAGTGAAGTAGTTTTGTATAGTTTTTTAAGTGAAGAATTACCAGGTCATAGATAGTACCGCAGTTCGCAATGTAGCGCCAAAGAAGAGGACATAAATGAATAAGTGGTTATACACTTATACATACAATGTAGGAAAAATTCATAAAAATAATCCCAACTATTCGAGGTCTTCTTGTATTAATCTCAAATACACATAATTCAAAAATAATCCCAAATATACCGGCACCCTTGCCAAATTAGTCTAGGTTACTCGTGACTTGCTAAACCAGTATAAACAATTAAAAGAAAAGACATTTGACAACATATTTCTTCATCTTGACCGGAACCATTACTTTTCCTTCGTCTCTAACAGCCTGAATTCTCACTTTGTTTTTCCTTTCTCTTCTTTTTTCTTCCCATACACTTCAAATTTGCACCTCAAATTTGTAGTTCTTTCAATTTCAGATTTGCAAAGTTTAATTTATGAAATCCAACTCCTATGTGACTTTATTCATCGATGTCTACGAATACGAATGATGGAGGCCGGAGCAGCTGCTGGGTTGAAGGGACGGACGAATACGAATTGAAGAACAGTTCGCATGGACGGACCGACAGAGGTCTGATATCGAAGAACACCTCCAATGGACGATGATGTCGATGAAGACGTACGGACAATCGTTGACGAGCTTCTGGGAAAGCAAGTCGCCCGTTGAAATTCTACAGCGGCCTTGCTTGATGGATCAAAGAAGGGTCGGTGCCTCCAATTTCTTGAAACACCGGTACGCCCAGTACAGGAAAATGAAGCAAAAGGACGGAAAAGAAAAAAAAAACAGATAATAGAAGAGGAGAAAAAAAAGATGGTGAACCATATCTTCGAGAATGAAGAAGAATAGATACATAGCAGATGGGAGAAAGAAAAGGGCTTGAACAGAGAGTTGTAGAAGAATTTGATAGGAAAGAAAACGGAAAAAAAAAAGAGAAAATAAAAGGGAAATAAGTAAAAGGAAAATAGAAAAGATAATGATGCCCAATTAGAATTTGACAAATGTCCGGTAACCTGCTAAACGTTTCATTTTCAGCTTTTCCATACCAACCAACTGACTAAACCATACAATTGTTTGCCAAACAACAATTTAGCTATTTAACCAAATTAATATCGACTGATAAACCATTTTATAAACAACCCAATCAACTTACGTTTGAGTTGGACTGATAAGGGAAAGGTCAATGAGATACATTGGAGTAGCAACAATCATCTTCCATGTCAAAACTGTACGGCTGTACCTATTAAGTTCCGACTTGCGACTAGTGATGGACCCGGGCCGGGCCGGGCCCAGCGGGCCTTTGGGGTTTAAGGTGTAGGCCCGGAACCGGCCCGGGTATCCACCGGATCCGGTCAGGGTTAGGTTCGGGCAGGGCCTCGTTTTTTTGTTTTCCTAACTACCCTCTGACCCCAACCCCCCACTCCCACCCCCCAAACTCCCCAACCCCCCCCCCCCAAAAAAAAACACCCAGCCCAACCTGGGGGGAATAAAATAAAATTATTTTGGCCTGAATAGTGCCCGGCCGGGCCGGGTCACCTTTTCTTCAGCCCGAGCCCGCCCCGCTAAACCCTACGGTCCGGTTCAAAAGACCGGTTTGGGACTTGAAGCACCGGGCTGGGCCGGGCCCGCATAGTAGCGGGCCGGGTGGCCCGAACCGGGTCCATCACTACTTGCGACTAGGCATGGACCGGGCCGGTTCGGACCTAGGCCCGATCGGGCTTTAGGAGTTTGGAGGTAGGCCCGGAACCGGCCCGGGTATACCCCGGGTCCGGGTCAGGCCAGATTCTAATTTTTTTTCATTTTTCTATTTAACCCCCGACCCCCCCTCACCCCCAACCTCCCAAACCACCCCAAATGACCCTAAATACCCAGCCCACCCCGGGAATTTATAAAAAAAATTGAAGAAAAAAATCCCGGAACCGGGCCCAGCCCGGCCCGCCGGTTCGTCTATTGGGTGACCCGAGCCCGCACCGGAAAACACTAGGGCAGGGCCTACCCGGACCGGTCCCTGGTCGGTGCCAAACAGTGCGGTACTGCAGTTCCGGGCCAGTTCCGGGTCGGGCCACCCGGCCCGAGTCCACCACCACTTGCGACTACATAGCCATTGGATATGGGCTACAGGCTCTTTATTTATTATGCTACATAATAAGGATAGAAATATACAATAGGAATAATAAAATAATTTATACTTCGTATTAAAGAAAATATGTGCCAAGCCTTTTTTTTTAACTCAGCAGTGAGACCTTACATATGGCTTCTCCTAATTAGACTACATGATGACCACTATGGCATGCTAAGAGTAGGCCACGCCTAGGTGGCGAATTGAAAATGCCCCGCTAGGATAACTTCCAACTTAAATTGCATCGTTACGAGTTGACCGACGCGAGAACCTGATTGAGTACAAACCAACAAGTGAGGACCGAAGTTTCACCCAATTAAAGAAAGATAAGACTGTACAAATTCGTGCGAAATATGACCAAAGAAATCCAATTGGTAGAAATAAAATACGAAGTATTGTAAGAATGTGCATAAAACACAATTACACAGTTACTCACTACCTCCTATGGGGAGTTTCATAATTTCCTCATCTCACTCTCATCTACAAAATTTCATATCCACACCAGGCACAACTTTGACAACTGTCCTGATGTATTTAAGAGTTTAACACCAAAATTGCCTTTCAAATAGAATGGTAAACATTTCAAAACTTCAAGGGTTCAAAACGTTATAAAATCCAAAATTTCAGAACAGCTGCCAATCATGCCACGCTATAAACTTACAGTTCCTAAAAACTAGCAACATTTGATATCTAAAGTAGAGAACTAGAGATGTGTGCTCCACTTCCTATGGAAGAAATGAAGTTCTCCCCTCTCCCTGTCACCATTACCATGTTTTTAATGGTGGATCTTCAAAAGAACACATGGCAATTTTTGAATTGGGGCAGCAGTGGTCCAACCAGAATGAGCTCTTCTTCAAAAATGAAGTTCGAACTACCCTCGGTTCCGCTTAGTCAGATTAGAAGGATTGGTACTAGTACGCCGCTTCTTATATTCTTCTGATTCAACACTTTCTTTCAACTTCACCAATGCTGAAAACAGATGTAACTTGTAAGGCAAGACTAAGTTCAACTTAAGTTGAATTATATTTTCAAAAGATCAAAATTTATAGATGCCCCATGACTTGATCTATATGAAAATTGTCATTTTGCACGAACGATGTACATGGAACCTAGGCTCTTCTCATGTTGGTTAAATTCTGTCTAGGAGATCCACTGACAACGTTTTCACGTCTTTATCTCATGGTCAAACAACTTTGATTCAAAATATAAAGATACTTGGGCAATATCGTCATCTTTTGTACCAGAAGTTGTTCGAGACCATGTTGACTTCTCTTGTGGTTCTTCTGGACAGAATATGTGAGATGTGCAAAGGGGACACCTCCACGGTTTACATCAAATATAAAAGGATGAAATGTAGATATGATTTGTTTTACGGGATACCTAGCAATCTAGCATTGCTCTACATACAAATGTATACCCATTTTTCATGTCCTTATGAATACGAAATTTATTCAACCATATAAACAATCACTCTGTTTGAAAAAATATCTGACTTCATACGTTTATTAAGAAGTACTACGTATGATTTAAAATGAAAATGAGTGAACAGAAGAACTAATAAAATGATAAGATCCAGACGTCTTTATGAAAAAGTGAACAGGAGAACTGTTCTGGAACGGATCATATAATAGAAGAAAAGAAGATAATTTAAGGACAGAGAGAGAATCAAACATTATCCATGACTAGAGAGTACTAAGCCAAAGATAATATATACCCATAAATCAGAGATCCAAATGATCTACTCATAAAAACCTTTTTAAGCATTTAGAATCCTAAGATTTCTTTTTTTAGGTTTATAAATACAAAACTCCACAGTTTAAGCAGATATTCGTACAACATAGTAGGGAAAAGATCACCTGATGTATAGATTGGGAGAAGCGACTCAATTCTTTGTGATTCAATAGGATAAATTGGACAAGAATCATTGTCGGCTTTTTGTAGTATTTTCTTAAATCTCTTGACCTGTAATACCAGCACTCAGTCAATTTCACGAGTATCTAGTGTCCGATAACAAACATGTTCCACTTATGATATCCTCTATTCGAAAAACAATATATAGGAAAATTAGAGTGAATTTGCTGCAAAGGAGATGAAAAATAAATATAATGATCATGAGAATATAAATCCAAATGAAATTTCAATGATCTCTAGTCCCCCCCAAGGTCGTCAGGTGTCTAGGTAGATGACTAGGAGAGCCCCTAGGCGACAAGTAGCCACGTGCAATGTTTGAATATTAAATATTATATAACTATAAAATATAGAACAAGTAGCCACGCACCCCACATGCAATGTTTGAATATTATGTGTGAAATATAGAATGAGAATTATTAGTTCATCAAATTAACTCAAAACAAGAACCTAGTATCTATTTCTAATACATTAAACTATAAAATTAGCACAAACTAGTGATGTGGTTAATGTGATTGACATCTACAGAAACAGGAAAAAACATTACAAATAATTTAAATACAGAGATAAAAAAAATGAAAATGATGATAAGAGAAGATAGAAAGAAGGAAAGTAAGACACAATATGTAAACACGGCGGGTAGGACTGCCGGGTCAGGATCGAAGGCAAAAAACTGTACTGAACTTCCAATAATGCCTAGTTGACATCTAAGCAGTGTCCTTCAATGTTTGACGCTCTTCAAACTACATGAACAGCCATGGCGAATGCTCTCCGCCGTCTGGATGCCCAAGTGTCACCTAGTTGACGCCTAGTTGACGCCATGACAGCTATCCTCTCAGGAGGAAAAAAGCAAGCTTGTCATGCATCATCATATTTGCATTCTAGTGAGGACTGATCAACTGAGAGACTAAGCCCCTGTGTCTATGAGTTTATGACTCAACAATTAATCATTCTTATTATTTTCCTGTAGGTTTAAACAATTACTTTGTCCCTTGTATCTTCTGAGTTTTGTTAATTTCATGTCTAAAAGTTACTTTTGCTTGGTCATGGGTGAGTGGAATCTTTAAGATAGTTGGAGGGATTTTATCTTACTGCAGTTGTTAATCTTAAAGGGGTCGTCATCATCATTACCCCAGTGCCGCAAAGGCTCCCACCTAAGGTGAGGTAAGGGGGGTCGGATGTACGCACTCTTACCCCTGTACTAAAAGCACAGAGAGATTGTTTCCAGATGACCCATAGTGAAAATCGTGTTCAAAATTGCATTGACTGACTGTTGCTTCATAACAAAGAAGCGCAGACAATTTAGTGACTCATTTTGATTTATTCTATCATATTCTCAAGTCAAAAAATAGTGAATCTTTGGCTCCATTGCAAATGATGGAAGTGTTAATCTTAAAGGGGCAAACTGATAAATAGATTTATTCGTTATTAGCATGAAAATATATATTTGATATATCTTTTAAAGCGCTTATTTAATTGTTTAATTGACTTAAGCATGAACTAGTGCATCTGATACTCTTAATTGCACACAAATATTTCCTAAGGATATGCTTGGACAAAGGGGGTCGAAGCCTTGAAGGGGAAGACAGGGTGGCTGATAAGCATAATGTTTCTGAATACGAATAAAAGATGGCGATGTGTTATATGAGCATAGATTATGCTATTTAATACTGTCGTATTAATATTGGATATTTATAGTATCTCAAACATATTTCACGATATAGACTTATCCCTCCAATACACTCCATCCAAAAGACCATAAGTGACTAAAGAAAGAAACAAATTGGACAAAATGCACTATCAGGATCAGTTTGAAACTTTGGATAAGTCAACTATTGAAGGGCTACATCTATATGTTGATATGTATTAAGTTTTTATCGTATTGAAGACATAACATAATAAGTGAAGCAGAAGGTTTCAGCGATTCAGTAACATGTTATTTGTTTTGAGAAATCATTTTTTTATCAAGATGCGGTATCCAAAGATTTCACCTCTGAAGCCCTCCATCCAAATCAAACCTAGTAAACTTGTTAGGGTTTTAGACCATTTTTTCTTTTACTCCCTCCGTCCCATAATTATCTTCATTCTTTCCTTTTTGGTCCGTCCCAAATTTATCTCCTCTTTCCCTTTTTAGCAAAGGATTTGTGGTTCACAACCATTCTTACACATTTCTCTCTCCTCTGCACAACTCTCCACCACACATTTCCCACTTTCTTAATCTCCGTGCCCAGTCAAAACCGAAGTTAATTCTGGGACGGAGGGAGTATTATATTTATTATATTTAATGTATTGAACTTTACCCCAGTTCTCATAACTTGTTCGCTTAAGTTTTGGACAAAGTTTTGGATATTGTAGATTTGTATTGGCTGATCTGAAATAGCATCTATGGGATGGAACAAATTTTTAATTCAACGGTGAGCATGCCAATGATGGCCGCTATTGTGAAACCTCAATCTAAATTTAAGCCTCTAAAGTTAAAGAGTCAACTCAGCTTAATGCAATGTGGGTTACAAAGTATACATCTTAACAATCAAATAAAGAGATAGCACACCTCATCTTTACGCAACAATGTGAAGCAGCTTCCGATTTGGCCAGCTCTTGCAGTCCGTCCAGCGCGATGTATATAGGTCTTGACATATGCAGGCATATCATAATTAATGACATTTCTCACCCCTTCAACATCCATCCCGCGGGTCATAGCATCAGAGGAAATGAGTACTTGTACTTTACCTTCCCGGAAGGCTGTCAGTGTCTTGCTACATAAGAATTTTTCATGGTAAGAGCGCCAAAATTGCAATTAGGCTAACTCAAATTTCAGCATGGATTCACAAGTAAATAATTACGAGGGGTAAAGAAAAAAGAGCTTAAAGCAAAGACACTGCCTACAACCTCCTTGATGACTGTCGTTGAAGACGTGAATATTCCTTTATCGGAATTTGCAAATCACCAAAAAAGTTCAACAAGGTGCACAACCTGTGAGTTGACTCCACAGATGAAGTGAATACAATGGACTTCTCCCCTTTCAAAGCTTCAAGCATAGCAATCAGGTATACTGGTTTTAATTTTGATTCACATATCTGTCAAAAAGATGAACACGGTAATTAATTAGCTTGTAACATTTATTACGTAGAACTATAACTAATATCATAAGGAAAAAGCAAAACCAAACAGGTGAATGACATCCTCACATTCACAAGGAATCTTACCACTTTAAAGGATTTTAGCTGTTCAGGGAGCCTATAGCGCAAATCTCCTGTTGTCAGGAACAAAGGATGGTGAAGATCAAGCTGAGCCAATTTGCTGGGGTCTTGGGTTAGTGTTGCAGATAAGACCATCTTCACAAGCCTTGGGCAAGATTTACCCTTGAATCCTCTTTCTACACCGCTGCATATGTTTAAAATAGCATCGACCATGAAAGCAGAGTTATACTTTAGCAGCAAGTCTAATACTACGTAAATGTGAGTGTAGTTCTCGGAAAGGGAGCCTGTGTGAGTTGTTTAGTACTCAAAAAAACATCATTTACGGATTATAACAAAAGGATTATAAGAAAGCAAAAAACAAGATCATTTTGCCTACTACATTTCCAAAGTTTTAAACCAAGTGTTCTATATTCCTACTAAGACACATTGACACATCCTCAGCAATTCCAAAAAGACTGGAAGGATTTGAGAATAATGCTACCCTGCTCAGATCTCAAAATTGTGCATATCATGTCAGTCACCATAACTTCCACTTACATAACATGTAGCCTTGTTTAGTTTAGTGAAGAAATAGAGAACAAAGGCATGGGGAAGAAAAAGATTTTAAGAAATAAATAACAGAGAAAAAGGAAACATTTTTATGTGTAATTTGGTGGGAAGAAAAGAAAAAAAATTGTATAGAAAGTGAAGATATTCTTTAATCTCCATTTCTTTCACACACCAAAAAGAGTTGTTAATCATCTCTCTTCTGTTCCTCCCTCTTTATTTTTTTCTTTCTCATATTTACTCTACCAAACAGATGTGTATCGCGATTAAAACGAGAAAAGTAAGGAGCATAAGACATACAATTTCCTGATTGTCTTCAAGGGACAAAAAGCATAAGGAGAAAAACTTTCAGAAGGGAAGAGCGTATCACAAGGACGAGTCAAATGGAGGACAGTGGGAAGCCAAGATTGATATGCCTCTCTGAGTAACCTATCTGTTTCATCAACAACCTGAAACAATGCTATTGCAGGTGAAATTAAATCAAAGATTACAAAACTAAAATATGTGATTACAAAACTGTGGTGTAGGTGAGACAAGCATCCATTTTTTAACAAAATTTCCTACTGAAAAGAAATTATGTTGAAAAAATTACATGCAAAACCTTAGCTTCTAAGTTCTAATAGTAAAGTTTGTTGGTCGGCACCCGAGCCAACACCTAAGGAGAGGTGTTTCATGTGTAGTATACATGTTATACAACAAACACCCAAGGGACTGGTTACAATTTTGTCAGAGAAAAAAATGCATGTTAAAATTATAAGGAACTGGTTACAAATTTGGTTCCTATGTCCTGGCTTCCACTTTAATCATAGGGAAAAGTACGAAAAAGGTACTTGTGGTTGGGCCTGTTTTCAGATAGGGTCATGTGTTTCATTCTTTATCAAAGTGGTTCATGTGTTTGAATTCCGTTATCACAAGAGGGTCACGTCGTTAAAAATGTCTGAAAAGACCGTTAAAAGTAACTCCGATTTTCAAAAGTGCCCGGAAAATTAAAAGAAAAATACCGAAAGGTGCGCCTCGTCAAGATGACCCCCAAACCACCTTCGTCTTTGGATTTTTCGGATATGTTTGAAGTATTTTTAAAAAATAATTTCGCTAATATCACTTTTCTGGTGGACTTTTCGGTGACAAGGGTGGCTGAAAACAAAAAAGAAAGATGGCTTAGCAGTCGTCTTATTGAGGTGCACCTTCCGGTATTTTCTTTTAATTTTTCGGGCACTTTTGAAAGTCGGAGTTACTTTTAACGGTCTTTTTCAGACGTTTTTAACGGTGTGACCCTACAACGGAATTCAAACACATGAACCACTTTGATAAAGAATGAAACACATGACCCTATCTCAAAACGGGCCCAACCACAAGTACCGTTTCCGTACTTTTACCTTAATCATATGAGGCATCAATATTGATCCATTCATTGATTTCTCATTAATTCAACTGTTTCCCACTACTCTTACAACCTAAATTTCTCCCCAAAACCGACAGTCTGTGTGCGTTCTCCCACCACCCTAAAGTTAGCGCCTGCACAAGAACAGTTCCACTTCTGCATAACCACCCACTATCATCGATTGCACCATTTATACCCAGTTTCCCACTCCTAGTCAGTTACCTACATAAGAAACATAAAAGGTTCCTGCCACCCAGCCCTTCACGGCTAATAAACTAGTAATTGTAATGGGTAATTTCAAGATTTTATATTCTATAAATTATGGGTTTTTTTGGGAATAGTTAGTGTTAAAATTGATTTTTACGAAGTACTTTAAACTACAAATAAAATTTTATTGGATGTTACTATATTATTAAATGTTTACAAGAAGTTATTATGTTTTTAATAATTAGAAATATACCCTCTTGTTTGTTGTACTATATTTCTAATTAATGACGTTACACCGTTTCTGTGTCCCTGCATCTGTGTTCATAACATATCGACTGGCACCTGTAGGTACCATGGAAAAACTGCAAAACCAAGCGGGCAAGCATAGGAAATGAGCATTTGCTACTAGCACTAGGTGATAGGAATCAGGCAAATTAGGCTAATAAAACAAATAATTATAACTGTACAGGTAGTATAAATAGAAGGGAAGGGAGGAATAAAGAGGTAGGCAAGTCTTCAGTTGGGATTAGGTTGGGAGATTGAGACTTCTCTAACAGTCTCGTTAGTATTGTAAACTTTCTGTAAACACTCCATTAACGACGATAAAGCTTTTCTTGAACAATTCTTGATCGTTTCTTTACTAATTCTGTAAGATTCTTATTTCTTAGACAAACTACCGGTGTTCTAACATTGGTATCAGAGCACACCACTTCCTGGAGACAGAGAATCTGAATCATCGATCATCCCAGAGCATCAACAACCTGGAGAGATGGAGGAATTCTATATGTCACCCCAAATGGAAAAGAGTTTTGACAATATGGAATGACATATGAAGGGAATGGAGGAATAAAGAGGTAGGCAAGTATTCAGTTGGGATTAGGTTGGGAGATTGAGACTTCTCTAACAGTCTCGTTGGTATTGTAAACTCTCTGTAAACACTCCATTAACGACAACAAAGCTTTCCTTAATCAATTTTTGATCTTTTCTTTACTTATTCTGTAAGATTCTTAGACAAACTACCGGTGTTCTAACACTAGGACTGATAATAAAAACGGTGTTGGCTTGCAAAGGTATATTGATAAACAAGGAAAATGAGAAAATGTTAGATCACATCCCAAAGTCATATAGCAATAGCATGAGCAAATGAATAGTTTTACCAAGCATGACTATTCATTTGCTCATGCAATTGCTAGTAAAATATACAGAAGTTGAGTAAACCATGCCCTATTTGTATACTTCATAACTAATACAAATATTGACATGTCGTTTTGTCATTCTCACTTTTAAAAATGACGAGAAAAAGGAAAAGGTGCAGCATCCTTCAGTCAAAAGAATAGAAGATAAAGAAACCTGCTTACAAGATAACATAAATGCTCAAGGGTAAATCCTTTGGTGTTGTTAATATGGTCCATCAGCCTTCCCGGTGTTGCCACAAGTATGTCTACAGCACTCTGCAACTCCTGAGAAAAATCTTCTTGATCATAACACATGCCTACATCAAACTTTGGTTTCTTTATAAGCTGTGAAATTTCATCATCAATGGAAGATTGCCCAACTGCTGAGCCCACACGTAAATTTACGGCGGGAGCAAGAGCCTCAAAGACTTCCTTGACCTGAAAACAGAAATGCAGTGGGTAATTGCAATCTGCAGTAAAGTTTATACATGTTCTTTGCCATTTAACACATAGCATGGTGATGTTAAATTTAATGAAATTTAACTTCAATAATGAAAGTGTACTCGAATCAGCCAACACCTAATTAGTTCATTTAAACAATTCTGTAGGTTGCTTCATCGATTTAGATTGAAAAAAATCATTTAAAGAAATAGCATGTTTATTGGCCCTATACTGGTTGTGAAGGATGCAATTATTCAAATGTGCACCAAATTTGTATCTAAAGTGGTGATACACAGTGATTCACAATCCTGACAAGCATAGTTGTCATGGCGCATGGCGATCGCCATGGCTCGAAGGCATTTTTCATGGCACATAGCGATGGCGCATATACGAATGGCGCATATGGCGCTATGGCGACGACCACTTTTTCATGGCGATGGCACATATGGCGCGTGCCATATCTCGCCATTGACTACTATGCTGACAAGCCACATGAGGCATCCATGACAAGAAGTTATGACCAACTTTATGAGAAAATAGAATTACAAGCAGGAGCAATCATTTTAATCACCTGCAGTGCCAAGTCACGAGTGGGTAACACCACCAAAGCGCGGAGACATCTTACAGCACGATTTGAAAGCATCTGCACAATTGGCAATGCATAGGCAATAGTTTTCCCACTCCCGGTTGGTGAATTAATACAAAGGTCTCGCTCAAAAGAGCCAGGTCCAATCGTCTCTTGCCACGCAGCAACTTGGGATGGAAAGAGAGAAGTAATTCCCATTTTCTTTAATGCTGCCTCCAACCTAGTGAAAGAAAAATAAACAATAAGAATTGGTTAGAAGGGAAAAAGATGGTTTTCCACCAAAACTCTCTGCAATAAAGCTCAACAATACAACCGTTTCCATCATAAGTGACATCTCAAGCTTCCAATATTAAGGGCGGCCAGAAAACTTCCATTCTCACAATATAACAAGAAAGTACTAAAAGAAAATACATACCTATTTACCTTTTAGACAATAGTTAATATGCAAAAAAAAGCACAATTACATAAATAGTATGTGCCTGGTGGTTAGTTAATATGAGATTCTGGGCTAGGAAGTAGGAAGTACTACCCTTAAAATTGATGGATGGTTTTTTCCATCATTTGCAATGGAGCCAAAGATTCATTATTTTTTGGCGTGAGAATAAGATGGAGTAAAGCAAAATGGCTCACTAAACTGCCTGCGCTTCTTTGTTATGAAGCAACAGTCAGTCCATGCAATTTTGGACACGATTTTCACTATGGGTCATCCGGAAACAGTCTCTTTGTGCTGCTTTAGTACAGGGGTAAGACTGTGTACATCCGCCCCCCCTACCCCACCGTAGGTGGGGAGCCTTTGCGGCACTGGGGTAAATGAAAATGAAATGATAGTATGATACAAAACAATGTTCTAGTGTAGTAGTGTAGCCTCTTTTTCATTTTGGTTCTTATATGCTACAAAAAGAACACGCGCAAAATATAAAATTTGTGTGTTTCCCAATTTTACTCAGCTTTGTTTAGGAGCAACACAAGGATTGAACTTATTTGATATTTAATAATTTGTACTCAAACAAGTCATTTCTTCGTATAACTTCACTTTTCTCCCACCTGTCTTGAAATAATGCAAACCAATATCCAGTTTAATGTTTTATTTCACTATCACCGATAGCAGGATGCATCAAGCACTTTACCTTCTCCAAACTGAAGTTTTGTTTTGTTCAACATGTAGTTATTAATCTCCACCAATCAGACAATAAGCATTCCAACTCAATTTATATGTCACAAGAAACGGTCCAAAATCACAAAATGGCAAAGCTCACAGATTCAAGTAGAGTGTCCTACTACATCCTAATGTAGTATTGAATATGTGTGCAAAAAGAAAATAAACTGGTGCTAAAATATTCTGTACAGCAATCATGATGCTTGTTACCTGGGGTCAAGAAAAGGGAGATGGTTTAGAGGGCACTCATCAATGACAGAGATGTCAACTGGGTTTCTCATCCATGGCAGCACCGGCACCTTTTTCTTATCGCTTTTCTCCATTTTCTCCCGTTCAGGGCCGCTCTTACGAAAACTGAGAACCTGTGCAACAACAAAAAATTGGTCCTTTCTAATTCAAGCAGAAATATTATATCGGTCAAGACTCAATGTGATAATGGTATTTAATTAGTGGTAATATATGTCAGAATATGTGTTACTATATCAGAAATCTCCCCGACATATGCACACTTTTCCAAATTTAAAATTAAAAGCTAGTTTAAAGTTTCAATTAAGGAGTGTAAATTACGAAGTAAAACACGAACTTTATTTACTTATATAGCATTTTTGTAGACCTAAAAAAACAATACAATGTGATCACATTATTAATACTCCGTATGTTAATAATCACAATCCTCATTCTTAATTATAAATGAATATATACACAATGATACAAACTATTCACCAAAACTAGAAGAAAATCACACTTTACATTCTAAAATATTCGTATAAGTGAAGAAAGAGTCAAACAAATGGAAAAACACTTATGAGTGTTGAGTGTACGACTTACCTGCTGCGGGGGACTGGGGCGATTACCGAGCTACGAAAGGGAGCCAATTAGCCAGAAGTCCCACAAGACCACAAGCTGAGAAGCATACTACCACACAGCAGGGTTGCGGGACCGCGACTGACCGACTGAGAGCTTGCCCCCTTCACGATGTTACGGGAAGTTCTTCTTCGCTCAGGCACTGGGCCGGAGACTTGGCACAGGGTTGCAACTTAAAAAAAAAGCACTTTTTGGAGATAGGAAAAAGTGATTAGTAGTAAAAGTTGATAGTGTTTGAGAAAAAAATGATTTTGAAAAGTAAAAGTTGGTAGTGTTTGGTAAAATAAGTGCTTTTTGTGTAATAGAAAAGGGAAAAGCACTTTTCACACGCAAACTGAAAAAAAGTAAAAATTGGTAGTGTTTGGTAAATAAGTCTTTTTAAAGTCAAAAGCTAAGAAGTGCGTTTTTTAAGCAGTTGCAAACACTCCCTTAATCTAACTCACCCAAACAAAAATTAGGGGTGTCCCCAAGTCGAACTTGGAAGAATTTTAGAAGATCATGAATTTTGAAATCGGATGGATTCTACTAGGGGCGGGCAAGAATCCCGGTCCCGTTGTCCCATTCCGGTATATCCCGAAACCATACCGGTGTTGTCCTGTTCCGTTTGGGTCTCATTGATTTTGTCCCGCACCGGTCCCGTACCGGTTTAAAACGGGACCGGGACATTGGAAGGTTATCCCGAACCGTCCCGTTGTCCCATTTGTAATAACTATATAGATTTTGTAGCATGTGACTAGTGTGTAATGTCAACTCAAAAAATAAATGGTAACATGTTTTTAGTTCTTCAAGCCCAATTTTTAGTACTAACATAGATTTTTATCCCACTTTATATATCTACATATGAGTATCTCACAGCTAGAACACATGATTTTGAATAAACTAATTCATTTTTGCTTTGTTTTAAATTTAAATTTCAAATTTTGCTAAACCTAACTAAAATCAAATACGTAGTAGCTTTTAGCTTGTGATGAACATCAATTAACTTTTAAAATGTTAATATTTTGGTGCATGATACTTTAGAAATGCTAATATATATTAATTACAAATGATTATTTTTTGTTAGTTTGGGACGTCTCGAACCGTCCCGAACTGTTCCGAACCATCCCGGTCCCGTTTTAAATGGGACAAGACTAGGACAAAGGCTTGTCCCGTACCGTCCCGTCCCGTTATTATTAATTGGGACGGGACCGGGATAACCCTAATCCCGAACCGTCCCGACCCATGCCCACCCCTAGATTCTACAAGATTTGTGATGGAATATTTTTGTAACACTTGAATTAATATAAAATGATTAATAGTATTTCCTCCGTCCCTTAAAACTTTGTCATATTTTCTTTTTTTATTGTCCCACTAACTTTGCTACTTTCTCCTTTAAGTAAAGATTTTGTGGTTCCAGTTAATTCTCTTTTTCCTAAATAATTGCAACATGTTGAATTTTACAATATTCACATGTTCCACTTTGATTATATTTTATTCATTAATGTATTATCAAATTAATTTTTGAAAAACTTCATTTAATTTTTCCTTGTCATATATTTTAAAAAGAGAAGCATTGCATTTTAAAAAGAGAAGAATGAAAAGAGAAGCGTTGTAATTAAAAAAAATGGATGAAGTATAATACAAAGAAATGGAAATAAATAAATAATATCATGTGTGTAGTTACAATTATGTTACTTAGGAATTTTATCAATAAATTTGGAAATCCAGGGGCTATAATAAGATTTTCTTTGGATTGGAACATTCACAATTATGGTGCATAATTTTTTTTGTCCCAACATTAATCACCTTTTGGTGCATAAACTATTAAAATCTTTCTAAACCCATTGAAATGAGTTCCACAACATGTTTGATGATACCTGAATTTTAGTGGAATCCTTAGAAATCTAAAATGAGAACAATCAGATTTTTATGAAATTCTTAACTCCATTAAAATCCAAATTTGGGACATCCCCTAAAGAAGTGTTCAACGGTGGTATACTGGAATTATTCATAGTTCACACACGTTAATAGATATTAATTACTTAATACTTAAAAATATTTTTTAATCCCTGCAAATTTTAGGACCCTGCAATATATTTTTCTATGTAATATGTACTGTTTTGTTTTTAGACCATGTATGCATTTGAATCCTCTATATTTTAAAAACGGTTGCAAAAATTTACTATGGAGTATAAACTTTTGATTTTATTCTTTTATAATTTTCTTATGCTAATATAAGAGCCAACATAATGGCTATGTTTGGTAAATGGCTAATCAGCCATTTTTCAGCTTCTTTGACCATTTTTAATTGGATTGACCAGCTGAATTGATAAAATTGGTGTTTGGTAAATAGATGGTGTGTTTAGCTAGTTGGCCTTGAAAAGCTGACTTTGAAAACGCCAGCAGTAACATCGTTTGGGCTTGGCTGGTTTGTATATAATGACTATTTAATACCGATGTACTCCTTACCGATGTACTCCTTTATTTTATTTTATTTTGAAAATACCGATGTACTCCTTTATTATGATTCAAAGTTCAAACCTACACTAGCTACGTATGGTATGCAGCGCACGCAAGTTTACAATATTTATATTTAGCATCCTACTAATATTACCATATACACTTGTACATGGTAACATTGTTGAATTTTTTCTTAACTTCGTTGACATTTTAATATAAAATAAGATAAATTAAACAAATAATTTTATTTGAAGATATTACAATTTCTTATGAAACAATGATAAACATGCAATAAAAATAAAAATATTGAATAAAGTATGACTTTCTATTTGAGTATACTAGATTCTCACCCGCGCCATGCGCGAGGTATTAAAATGTAATAGCGATATGATATTATTTATAAATATTACTTGGTCGTATGAAATGAATGTAAATTGTCATATACATAACATGTATAATAAATTGTAATTAAAGATCGGATAGTGAAAACTCGGAGACATAGTGTGTTTTGGAATAATTAGAAAAAAAGAATTTTTTTATAGGGTTCCAAAAAATTAAATAAGAAACTTTTAAAATTAAATAAAAAAATTAAGAACTACTCCATACTATAACAGTATAACTCATCCTTTCTATAAATCCCAGATCAACCTTTGTAAAAGAAAAAAAGCCCATGCCAGTCTTTTTATTAGCCCATATGTTCAGCCCAATAAATATTCATCATTTAAATCCACTCACCAAAACCTAACCACACCCTTTAAATCGTATATAATGCTCCTTTAGCATTCAGCCGTTGGCATCCATCCGTACACCGAACTGAGAGCAGCACCGCTTTATCAGATAACTTCGCGAAGCATAGGTCGGTTTAACCGTTTAATGACCTTCGTTACCTTCCGATGGTGGAATCCTGTCGTTAGTGCTATCTGTTGTGGGAACGGTTCCTTATCCGTCCATTTCAGGCAATGGCTTACTATGCTCTCGAAACTTGGGTATAACTATTATCACTGTCCATGATTTTTAAAGCTTTGGCATACCTATTACTTTTCTATAACTTTTGTGTTCGGATTTGTGTATATTCGTTGCCAAGTTTAGTGTTTATAAATTATTTTGGGTCGGTATTCAAAAAATCACAATGGTAATGACATATTGACATCACCATTCTGCTATTTCAAAATAATGAGATAAACCGGAAAAAAATGGCATACCAAACTGAATAGATATATATATGATTAGTTTCTAGATAACGATTATTACTGTTAAAAATCTTTCACTTATAATTTCGTTCTTCAAAGTACAAACTGTATCTGATTCTGAAGTAATAGTTTTTTCTAAACAGTTTAAAGTTTTTCTAAACGCCCGGCCTAAATATGAATAATGTGATTAAAACCTGAAATTCGGGTTAAGGTGTTTACTTGTAGGTTGATATTCAACTATAATTTGTGTGTCATGAGGACAATTAAAACTATATATAACCTGATTTGAATAAATTTTAAGAATTAAGATATTCAATCTGATTTTAAAAGTCAGCAAGATCTTAAAATTTAGTTTATTTATCATCTTATAGATTTTTTTATTTATAAAGCCACCTCTAACTGAACTTATATTCATTATAAATATGAAAATAGTATTCATATAAATATTGAAATAAAGAATTAATTTTTAAACATAGTATGTATACATTAATAGATTCTATACACTTTATTAAGAATGTTTCTGTATATAAATATTATATAGATTATATATTCTTTATTATGAAAATCTAGCTATTTTTTGTAATAAGCAATATGAATATATGATTATATTTGAAATCGTGCCCTATCTGCTACACCAACCATATAACAGCTTTGAAATGCTAGGGTGTATAAAAACTATACACCAAAATGGTCTTTAGCTTTACCTTTCATATGTTCCTTGTGTTGCTGCCATTGAATATATGTTTATGTCAAACTGTTAGGATGTCTTGGCACTGATGCGGTTGCTCACTTGGCTCTGGATGCCGAACTGAGCAAGTTGGATGTATATATACTACTATTTTAGAATTGGTCTGCATATTTATGACAAATTATCCAATGGACAACAGGATGCCATGGCTTTTTAACTTCAATGAGATGACATTTGAGTATACTACAACACCAGGATCAATGCTTCTGTAGATATCACTTGATATCCGCACCCCTTGTGCAGCTCAATAGCCTTTACTACGTATTGTTCATCGGACAACAAAGTTTTAATAAATGCACGGTCATTAGCCTGGAAATGAAACAGTGCCCAATCTTTACAAAAGATTTTGTAGTACGAAAATTTATTGTAGTTGCCACTTGATATTCGAAACTTTATATTTTCTATTATTTTAAGTAAATGGTTTGTCATAAATGCAGTACAATGCATTGAATATTTGTAAAAAGTACATTGTCTTGAGCCACTAAATATGAGTAATACGGCTCATTAATGGTATGTATCTTGACCCAATAAAACCGTATTATTGCATATTGAAGCCTGCATTTATTGCAGCCCAGCTGAACCCATTTATGACCCATTTTTACCCGACCCGACCCGAAGCTGACCAGAGTTTGGGCGGGAACACTGTTCAGGATTCATCTTGCTTTTGTATAATATAAGATAAGATAATATTTTTTAGTGATTATTATTATATTTAAATTTATTTCACGCTTGCAATATTGGTAGTTGGTATGTAACCCCTTTTTATGGAAATTTAACATTAGTTAATCTATTCTAATATAAAAGAAAAAGTTTTTCAAGGAATAGTGTTCCCCCTAAAAAACGTCAACATCGATGACTCATTTGGTTTATTTGTCAAAGTAAATGGAACATAAATATATGCAAAAAATATTGGATTTAACGATTCAGTCAATGTTGGGATTGAAGAGCTCCTGTTGGTTGATATGGGAGGTGGGAACTATTGAAACTATTTCGCTATTTGTCAAAATAAAAACTAAGTACTCCCTCCGTATTTATATGTTCCCTACATTTGCTTTTGACACAATATTTTATGATAGAATAGTAAGGGTAGTGGATAGTGTAGAAAAAAATAGGAGAGAGTGTGTAAAAGTATGAAAGAGAAGATAAAAAGTAGATAAAGTAAGGGTAGTAGAGTATTTTATAAAAGATAAACTTAGAAAAAATGGAAGTGTAGGGAACTTTTAAATACATCCCAAAAAAGAAAGTGTAGAGAACTTTTAAATACGGAGGGAATAACTTTTTCAAAATATTGGTTTGCACGACACGTTGACACAACAAATTTTATGTTAAAGCAGCTCCTATTGGTTGGTATGAGAGGTGAGCACTTTTTGGTACTATTTGTTTTTTTGTCAAAATAAATGAAAACTAAATTTTTTTATATTATTGGGTTGCACGCCTCTACCAATTTTGTGCTAATAATCCCTATTGGTTGATATGGGAGGTCATCACTGTTGATACTATTTGAGTACTTGATAAAATAATTAAAAAGTAAATTTTTGCTAAATAGATCAGCAATCTTGAGTCAGCAACTTTTGTGATAGTTAAAATCAAGTCAAAGTTTAGGTAGATTTATTACTATTGGTGAATTTGGGTGGTGAGCACAGTGTTTGAGATTTAATATACTCCCTCCGCATTGAAATGTTCTCTACATTAGCTTTGGGCGCAATATTTTAGGATAGAATCGTAGAGGTAGTGAATAGTGTAGAAAAAGTAGGAGAGAGTGGGTAAAAGTATGAAAGAGTAGATAAAAAGTAGATAAAGTAAGGGTAATTTAGTATTTTATAAAGGGTAAACTTACCAAAAATGGAAGTGTAGGGAACTTTTAAATACATCCAAAAAAGAAAAGTGTAGAGAACTTTTAAATACGGAGAGAGTATCTCATTCCCAACTGCTACCCGGTGTATGCGGTATGCCTATGTACATTCAGCTATAAAAGCAGCTTTAGAAATGTTTCCATACAACTATCAGGGAGCATTTCCAATTAGAACCCAATTCTTCCATTTCTTCTCTCCTACTTTCACTTTTGAGTCTGCAATTTGAAAGGATATCATCAAAATATTGCTACTTGGGGTAGGAAATATCCTACAGAAGTAAAAGAGCAGTGTTCATCAGTACATGTTAGGCCATATTTTTTGTCCGAATAGAAACAGTTGAGTAATATTCAGGTTGAGTAAAAAAGCTAGACCGTGAAGAGGCTTTTCAAACACACCATTGAACAAACATTATTTGAAAAAGCTAGGTCATCTAGAGGTTAAATATTTGAGGATTATTGCTTATTATTTTGAAATATTTCTTAGCTAAAAGTTTCGAATGCTATCAATGCTGGAACATCTAGAGTAATTGAAATGTCATTTGATAAGTAAATTTTGTAAAAATTCAAATACATGTTTTGATAACATCTTTATGATGTTATTCATAGTTTTTAGATTTTATAGAGCAATGAACTTACGATGCAGCCATAGTGTGTTTCATAAATCAGTTGTGAAATACTAAAGTGAGAGTTTATTATTTATTATGACAAAACTTTTGTAAGTTTTGTATTCCTCAATTATATGAGCATATATCAAATTTATAAAAAAAGAATTTATTGTGAGAGAGAAGATATTTACAAAATAAAAGATATGCACAAATATGAACGAAGTAGCAAATAAGTGAACACTAGGAATATGCTAAACAATATGTACAAAAACGCTTATGAACTACTAACATGTTTATTCTGTTTTTTGTTCGTAGTAATGATGATATAACAATGGAGTGTTGTCTTTAAAGTTTTTTTAATATATATATATATGTGTGTGTGTGTGTGTGTGTGTGTGTGTGTGTGTGTGTGTGTGTACACACACACATTTACATATATACATATTTTTATGTGTTTGCATATGTCCATAGTAACTCCATACACATATACTCCATATGACCATATAACCCAATATATCATATTAAATTTGCATCCTATAAAGACTCTACCTCAAAAAGACATTGATCATGTGTTAAAAGAAGCTCACAGATTACACAATTTCATTTTAAATCTAATTAAATCAATTCTGGAATTGTTTTAAAATGTACTCTGTACCTATTCATATTTGCATGATTCATATTTGCATGAATGCAAATAGTTGAAGAACAGTGTGTTCTCTTTGATGTCGAACTCCCTTATGACTTAGAACACGAATGTAAGTTTCAGAATGGTATTTCTAACGACATAATTTTTGAACTTTTTAACGATTTTTTTTAATATGAAGGAACTCTTTAAGATACATCAATCTTCTTTTTAAGATTTCAAATGCGATTGTATCATTATTTAAAAAATACCATTAGCCATAGGCACATGTACTTATTCATTGTTGTCTCACGATTACAAATGGTATTGATCATAAAATCTTATTCAATGTGATGATGAGAGACCATATAGAAGAGGCCACCAATATGATCTATAAATAAGTGTTTTGTATGCATTCTTAGTTATACTATACAAAACTTGATGCTCATTATATCAATTTTGTCCCAACTTTAATCCATTTTGTATTGTTGAACTATTAGATTCATTTCTTAGCTCACTTCATGGTATTTAACAATTTCTCATTATCTTACATCTAAAAAACCTATAAATATGAATATGGGTTAGTACCCTTATATTGTGTCCATCTTTTATGTGCATTAGATCTTGTACAGTTTTAATAAAATATTGTACTTCATTTATTGGTAACATAAATACCCTTGCTCCGTTATTGCAGTTTTATACACGCACGCCATTCATATACGTAGTACTTTTGTTTAGGATTATAGTGCTTTTATACTATGTAATTGATAATATTTTGGTGACAACTTCGGTACCCATTTAAAAAATGGGGTACGGTACCTGCCATTCACATGGTTGGTCTAACTCATTAAATCATTTTTAATTTAGATTTAAATAATTCAACTGCATCATTTTGATTGGTCCATGTGTACAACGGTATGGTGAGTGTCACATATGGTCCATTACGGCAATTTTGAATTAGCTTTACTGATTTATAACTCCTTCCAAGTTTTATAAAAAGAGGAAATGGTCAATTAAGTACACCAACTTGTATGGGTAGAGTAAAGAGTACACTATATTGCATTTGATCTTTTAAAGTACACAAATTTGAGGTTTTAGTGTTAATTGAGTACACTTGTTAGATTAACACATTAATACAGTTGAGTCGGCTAACGGAATGTTGAGTAAGAAAGGGCAATGGACCAAGGTTATGGCGCTGACCTTCACGAAGTCGACCAAAAACGAAAAATTGACCTTCGGAGGTCGACGTGCGGGAGGCGTCGGCCAGGAGGGGTGCATCGATCAAGGAGAAGTTGACCTGCGGGAGACTGACGTCGACCAAGGGGAAGTCGATTAAGTGGTTGGGGGTTGGCATCGACCTTCAAGAAGTCGACCTATTAACATTCTGTTCGTCAACTCAATCGTATTAACATTAAAATCTAACGGGTGTACTCAAATAACGCTAAAAACCTGACTTTGTGTACTTAAAAGGATTAAATGCAATATAATATACTCTTTACTCCACCTCATACAAGTTGATATACTTAATTGACCCTTACTTCTTTATAAAAATAATTTTAATATATTTATCTACTTCAATTTTTCAATAGAAGATAAGATGTAAGACTCAATTGTGGTAGTCTGAATGAATGTATAGAAGATGGAGCGCGGCACCTGTAAATCAAATTGAGAAGCGGAAAAAGGATGCAAGGAGAAAAGGCAGAGTTTTACCAAATTTTGTGAAAAATATATTTAAAATATAATTTCAAAAATTGACATGAAAAAAGTAGTATATTCACTTCATTAAATTCAATTTATCACGTCAAATTAGTATATTCACCTTTACTTATTTTTATTGTTACATAATTCAACACACAAAATCAAAAGTAGAATGTTTAATAAATAATTGTTTTTAATTGTTCCACTACTTGAAACATAGGCTAATACTCAACCAAGATCTCAAAGATAAAGTTTTTGATACAAAACTTGAATGATTGAAAACATCAACCATGCAAAGGCCTAAAATATAATATTTTAATTTATTTACTTTTTATTTAGTTTATTGCTAACTTTTGGTGATATTCTACTCGCAAAGGTTTCTTGGTTTAATAAAGTTAAATAATTTTAAAAGTCTATATTATAAAAAAATAGTCCTTAGTTTGATAATTTGCAATCATCCGGGTCATATACCAACAATTTTACTCTTTCTGATCGTTGATTGACAGTTAACCTATGAGTTAGTCCCTACATCCCAAATTGAATCTCAAAATTGACTTTTTTTAGTCAAACAGGTTCATTTTATTCACTTCATTAGGATATCATTAATTCTTAATTAAATTTTAATTTAGATTTTGCAACTTTACATAGATTTTAATATAGTTTCTCGATATTTAAATTTTAATTATTAAAGTTGAATTGATTATCTATAAGGAGATTTAACTTAACATTGATTGACAAAAAAATGTTGATTTTACAAAATAATTTGAGATGGAAGTTGTATGATATACACGACAATTAGGTAATGAATGCACAATCAGAAATAATACCCAACAAAACATATGCTTCATTAGGTGAGGACTAATATTTCAATGGACTAATAAAATGGATGTGAGGACTACAATTTTCATTTTGGGCATTAGATTTCGCGCATTGCGCGTATAGAAAGCTAGTTTTCTATAAGAACAATAATGTACACTTTTTTTTGGAAATAATCACCCACCGTGCATCGCACGGATACCGTACTTGTGGAAGAGTAAGAAAGAGATATATTGAGAAGAGAAAATTGATGATGCAGTAGGAAAGAGAGTATATTGAAAAAAGAAAAGTAAAGAAAAAATAAGAAATAGAAAATAATTTGTAAAAAGTAAAAAAATATGATAATAAAAGCGAGAGTATGAACATATTTTGATTAGAAAAAAATTACTAAAAAGGGCAAATCGATGCAAAGCAAGTAATAAAAAAATCTCAAGAACGAATACGAGATAGTTATTAGAAAACAGAGTTTTCCATAATCATTAATAAATTTTATTGAATATATTTCATTTTACGTCAAACTTCATTGTAGTATGAAGTATTTTTTTTACCCCAGAAGGCACACCACCAAAACCAGTGGGGTAAGTGCCGGGAGACATTTTTGATCAATTAAAATTACATGTTTGTTTTTTATTTCATATTTGCCTGAAATTCATTATTATACCTGTGAAATTTCTTCAACCATGCATTGCACGGGTGCTATACTAGACTTCACCATGTTTGTTTTTCTAATTTGAGTAAAACTTCGCTCTTTAAATTTCACCAACCGAGCATCGCACTGGAGTTATACTTATTTTTGAATTAAGAACTATTATAGATTCTACATATTGAATGTGTTTCGGAAGTTATTGTGCTTAAATGATAGCATTACTTTTCATATACGGACTCAACTAACATTTTTTCACAAATTCATATTTAAGTATTGTTTAATAATACCATAACACGCTTTCACATATGTGAACACGACCCCCTGATTTGCCAATTTACCCGGACAATTCGTGTAAAAAATGCAATCTGTATAAATGCATAGTCACCATATTACTTGAGATGTTTATACTTAGATTTATTTCAGTCTTAGACCAAACCAATCTTAAACAGACCGGACCAGACCATACTTGGATATAAGAAATAGTAGAAGCACCTATTTGAACACCCGTGCGTGCTATGCGTTAGGACTGCTCGACGATGATAGAGAATTCATTGATGCTTTCAGTGAGGAAAGTCATTTCTCATCTGCCTATTGTTTGAGGATTCTATTTGTAATATTTCATGGACAAAGTCGATGGCTAGACCGGAGTATGTGGGAAAAATGATGGTCTTTCATGGCTGATGACATACAATACACGCGAAGGGGAATATTAAAGCATCCAGGCAGTGATTGCCATGCCTATTTATTATTTCAATATCTTACATAGTTACATACTGGCAATGTGAAGTTTTGAACTGTTATTTTCAATTGGATGTAACAAGTTTTCTTCACGCTAACGTATATTCAATTTATATGAATTTCTTATTCACAGAACGAATTCTGTCTAATGACCAATTGGAGAGGTTTGCTTTGGAAGAAATAGAAAGGTTGTTACAGACCCGTGGAAAGAGTTTGCGCGATTACCCCCGATGCCTACAGCTGTTCTTGGTTCGCTGTCATCTTCTAATGACAGGCTTATATGTGAAGAATTGCGTTATGATCCAACCGTCATGCGTTAGGAACATTCAACGTTGTTCAAATCTCTTGCGGATGAGCAACTACGAGTATATGATACGATAATGCGATCTGTTGATGAAGAGGTTGGCGGTATATATTTTGTCTATACAAAAATTCTCCGCCCGTGCAACGCACGGGTGCTCATTTTAAGGGTTACCAATCGTTGTGGTCTGAAAATTCTAATTGTTGATGAAGATGAAGGAACCACTGACAAGACTCAGAATGTTGTATTAAAAAAGTGTTCAACAATGTTTAGGTTTACATTAAATGCATATTTACAATGTTATGATTTCAACATATTTGTTGGATGTTTTTTTAATTTTTTAAGTAATGCTTAGTACTCTCATTTTGACCATAATATTATTAGTGTGTTTCGTTTAATGCTTTGATGTATATCATCAGTATTACATGAAGACAAATGATGTCATCAATTCATAGTTTGATTGAATTACTAAGCACAAATAAATTTGAAAGAAAAACTCTCAAACCGTGCATCGCACGGGTAAGTTTACTAGTTTGAGTAAAAGAGAAAAACTTGTTTTCTTATTTTAATCGAATTTCTCACCATCATCTTTTTATCTCTTCTACTTCGTTATCAATTTTTATACTTTTCTTTTATCCAAATAGTAATTTCTCTATACAAGACTAAAAATAATCTAAAACGCAAAAATAAGACCACTACATTTTTAACCATCTCAAATAGGACTAAACAATTCATTCCTAAAATGCCCCTAAGGGTATTATTTCATAAGGCATGTTATAATTCATAATAAAATCTTAAAAAATAATAATAAATCGTATTTTTATTAAAAAAATCATACAATTTTTTTTTGAATGGAAAAAAATTAAAAACAGTAAAATTAAAAAATTTAAAAATAATTTTATTTTGATTTGAAAAATAAATAATGAAAAATAGTAAAAATCCACATTTTTTTAAAATATGGATACCTTTCCCACCGTCTCCCACCACCACCGCCTACGATCGATAAAAATCTGCCACTTTTTTATAAAAAATTCATTTTTTCCTGAAAATTCCAAAAAAATAGCATTATTACTCTTCATAATTCCAAATTCTCATTGAATATGTCATTATTATGACTTTCCTAAAATCGTTGGCAGATTTTTTTGTTTAAACAAATTAATAAAAAATAGTAAAATGCCATAATAAAAATATATGGATACCTTCGATCGGTGAAAATTCTGTCATTTTTTTATATAAAAATGCCAAGAAAATGACATTATTACTCACCATAATGCCAAAATTCTTATTGAATCTTCCATTACTATGGCATTACTAATAACCTTGGCAGATTTTCATCCAGTGATGGGAGCTGGTGGTCCTGAGGGTGACAGAGGCGGTGACTTTTTTTACATTTTTTAATTTGTTTCTTTATGATTTTTTAATAAATAGTTCGTAATTTTTTAAATATTTTTTTATGTTTTTTTTACGATTTTATTATTAATTAAGACATTTCAATAGCTTCAAGGGTATATTTGTCCAACTACACATAAATAGTCTTACTAGAGAGAATAAAAAACATGTTGTCCTATTTGTGACTACTTTTTTTTAACTATTTATGTATTTTTCTATCTTCATATCTTTTTTTTGTTGAAAAGATCTTTTTATCTTTTTAGCATGTCCAAATTCTTTTGGCACAAACGATAAAAAAAATCTTTTGGCACAACTGCACATGGTTTAAAGAATTTCCAACTAAGTAGCACGGAAACGGGAAACGCGAGAAACGTAATTTCTAAAAAATATAGGACACAAAATGTGGGGGAAACGCGTAAATATTATAAAATATAAGGATATATTTATAAATATTTTTTTAATATATGTACACAAGTTTTTCCATATGCACAAGTTTTTTAATATAATTTGTTTAGTAACCAAATAATAAAATCACTCTATATGTTCGAATTTAGATATTATTTCATATTAGTACATAATTAAACATAAAATGTACGGAGTAATGCATTTCTAGCAATACACTGCGTTACAAAATGTAACAAGTGTTGCCACTGAGAAATACAACAAAAATTCATTATAAAAATTATTTTCCACCACAGAATCTTTTGAGAAAGAAAAAAAATTGGAATCCGAGGTTTCTGAAATGTAGTGAAACTGGTTTCCAAATTTTTCTTAATTACGGAAACGACACCAAAACCACAATTTGAATTTTCTGAGTTTTAGAAACTCTTTCTAGTTTAGGAAACGTGAAAACATGAGCAGTGTTTCAATGAATAAACGGCAAACCGGCCAATTAGAAGGGCAAAGCATCTTCTTTCCGATGTACCAAAGAGAAGAAGAAGGGTAAAGGAAGGTCGGAGCTGAGATCCTCCGGGAACCCAACACCCAGAACCTCCGGAGTGATAGCTAAGAAAATGTGGGAATCAATCTGCCTAACCGTAGCGGCCACCGCTGGTAACAACATCGGCAAAGTCCTCCAGAAGAAGGGCACCCTCATTCTCCCCCCTCTCTCTTTAAAGCTCAAGGTGCCCCTCTCTCTCTATGCTCTATTCCTGTTAATTGATCATACGTATCTCACGCTAATGAATCCGGGCCTTTCTCCTGCATATATGCGTAGCCGTTCTTGCACGTTTCCTGGACTGTTCTTTCTAGGAAATGTTCAATTAGGCGTTTTTATATGGGCAGTTTATACTCATCTTCTGTTCAGTATTGAGTTCGTATGGAGACTACACATACTTAAGTTGGTTAAGAATGAATTGTCTTCTTTATAATTAGGGTGGGATATTTATCTTTTGAACTCTTTTTGTTTTACGGAGTAATTGGCATTGTTGTTGGTCAAGGGAAAAAACCTAGTCCGGGGAGAAGCAGGCTGATATTAGGATAGATGTCCAGTGAGTCAAGCAATTTGGATACACTGTGCATATACAAGTGCAATAAATAACAGTGAATTTGTATTTAGTTTACAACAGTTTTACATTTAATGCAATCTCCAATTAGTATAAGATGCCCTAAACTGTAAGCAGTTTTCATTTTCCAAAGATCATAAAAACAGTTCAAGTTTGAGATTGTAGCAGTTATGCTTGTTGTGCCATATTATGATACTACATTACCTTTTGTATCTATGCACACTATTAGCATTATTGTCATTTTATATCAGTCTAATTGATCTTTCTGCGGACATCCTTGCAGGTGATAAGAGCATATGCATTTAACAAAGCTTGGGCCTTAGGTTTTCTAATGGATTTGTTTGGAGCTGTCTTAATGTTGCGAGCATTGTCCCTTGCCCCTGTAAGTGCATCACTGAGCTTCTTTCTATTTCCATAGATCATTTTGTAAAAGTTCTCCTACCAATCTCATATCTGGATATTTATAATGGTTGATAACATTATCTTACACGCTAATTGGATGCTGATTCATATTTTTATATAAATCTGGTTCTTTTTTTGTTTTAGGTTTCCGTCATTCAGCCTGTATCTGGCTGTGGACTTGCCATTCTTTCAGTTTTTTCCCATTTTTATCTCAAGGAGATTATGAATCATATTGACTGGCTGGGGATTGCGTTGGCTGGGATCGGAACCATAGGTAAATATGTTCTTTCATTTCCTATTTTGTTCTATCATACCACAAGATGTATTGATGGCAACATAAAAAGATACAAAAAGGCATCAAGTTGAATAGTTGATGAATACTGAATACAACATAGTATCTACTTTAGGGCTGTGGCATGCAATCCCTCACCCATGGTCTACAGGAAGACGTTGGAAGAGAAAACGAGTAAGAATAGTAATAATAAGCTTTGTTGTGTGGTGGAATCAACTTAGGCCTCTGGTCCTTGGCAGAGAGGTGGTGCCCGACCTTGTCTCAGATACAAAAATTAATCCTCTAAAACTCTAAAAATTAACTTGTTAGTCCAACTTTAACCTGTCATATAATACTAGCCAAACACTTAAAAGAAAGCGTAGAGTTGCAAGGCTAATACTTCTTAAGTAATTAAAGACTTGATAAACTAGAAGAAAATACAAATAGAAATAGAAACTGATAAAAATAGGAATTATTAAACTTGAGATGCATGTGAGGCCACTATGGCCACCATCACATGACTGCAATGTCTCTTCCTTCCTTGTGCCGTTGTAAGTGTGTCCCAGAAAAGGTGTCCATAACACATTTCTGTATATTTACATACAGGTGTTGGTGCTGGAGGGGAGGATCAAAAGGCTTCATCGATTTCAATTTTTCATTTACCATGGCTGGCATTCTCTGTTGCAACTTTGTTTGTAGGTATCCTATTCTATATGTACTATGAAGTATAAATGTTGCTGAATTATAACATTCTGAAATATAATCTGTAAACTTAATAGAAGAGCTATGCATTCTTGAGCTTTTGAAGTACCATAAATTCATGACCTAATTAATCCCCCTTCCCCAAAGGCCTCAACCCAAAATAAATTAAAAATTAAACAAAACACAAGAATGCTATGTCTGATGGAGGTAGGTGTACCTGTAAATAGGTAAAGTGGTTCACTCATATGTGGGAACTCATGGGACTTTTTATTTAAAACTGAGGAACAGAGGTGATTTAGAAGTTAATGTTTCATCCAAATATTTTATTATCCTCCGTCCTTTGATGTTTTGCCACCTTTGACCGGCACATATATATGTGAATTGTTTCTGCTTATGGTCAGTCACTTGAGGTTTATGTACTGATGTGCAGTAGTGATCTCTAATGCCTTTGCTGAATATAGGTAATCCTTAATGGTTGCCTTCGCATATATAAGCGCCAGAGAAGAGAACAAGAATTGGTAATGCTTTTCTTTTCAAGTAATACTAATGCTTTTTGAATTTTGCGGTTTATTCGATGACATTTTACTATCATGCAGATGCAATATGAAGTAGTTGAAGAAATAACTTATGGTCTGGGATCTGGCATACTGTTCGGGTAATTCTATTTACATGCTAAATTGCTATTTTTTAACATTTGATGTATCCTCTCTGGATATTTGTCATGCTAGTGGAAACAACTAAGGCTTGGGTGTTGTTGTTTGTTGTAGTGGAAACAACCTATGATGTTGATAATTTGGAATTTCATCTCATTATTTCTTCTTTAGAACGTTGTGACAAGAATGGGGATCCAGCGTAAACCAGCCACTTTGTTTTCTTTTTCATTAATTTATAGCGTGAAGCTGCGAACTAATTCTAGAAAATTTCTTGACACTTTACGTTTCATGCCACTGACCCTGACGTGATCCGGAAATTGGAATAAGCTGATGATGATAATATGGCTCATCTGAGCAGGTTATTGCTGTTTGTTTGGGATAATCGTTTGTACAAACTAAATGTCCAGATGCATATGGCTCCAAGGTTGATGCATATGGTTGGTTGTTTAGGAACATCACTTCAGGAAGGTTGATGTTTTCCTTTTTACTACTCCGCCCCATAATTAACTCCAGACTAGGTTTAGAACCGTTTAATAAGAAAAGCGAATGCAGTAGACAGAGAACATTTAACATATAATGTTGAATTGGTACTAGTTGGGATAAGAGATAAAAAGGAGATGAAGCAGCTGATGTGTGGTAGAAATTACACTAATGTTTTTGATTTTTTTTATATAAATTTTAAAGGGCCTGACTCAATGCTTCAGTAGTCAAGAATTCAATTGCATATCTGGAGATGCTGAGACTGACACACCCTCTCTTCAATCCCTCTAAAAAGTACATATGAATTTCCCTTCAATGGGATGTTATTTGATTGCATATAAAACCATTCCTTCCCTTTTTAGTTACTATAGCAGCGCAAGAAGATGTTAAAGAAAGGCCCACATACTCACTCTCTCTCTTCTATCTCTTTCGTTGATAATTAAGCTTGTCAGATAATTTATTCTTTTCAAAATAAGGTTTATCCATCTTAATTTATGAAAAGAGGGCAGCCAAGCTGCACTTATATTTTTACAAGCAGGGAAAAGTCTAGCAGTACTCGTGTGGTTCATGACCATCATGCATTTTTTTCGGTGGATAAATAAAATATAGCTACTAATTTATTTGTACATATTTTGTTTCCTGTGTACCTATCAAATGCAGGATGGCATCTGTTATATCAAAGCTTGGGTTTTTATTCTTGGAGCAAGGATTCTCGAAGCTGCTGTTACCTATCTGCATCTCCATCAGCACATGCTGTAGTGCTTCTGGATTCATTTACCAGGTATCTTGAACATTCAACATTTTTTTTAAAAATATTTTTATAGAACTATAAAAGTAATATAAACAGCACAAATAAATCTGAATTGGTTTCCTTGCATAGAATTCCACTGCTTGCCAGTTGTGCAGTTTCTCGTCTGTAGTTCTTAAACCGTTTTTTTCTACTAACCAGACACGTGGCTTGAAGCATGGGAGAGCAATCGTGGTTTCTACATGTGCCGCTGTTGCATCAATCGTTACTGGAGTAATTGCTGGCATGCTTGCATTGGGTGAACAGTTGCCTTCAGCACCCAAAGCTCGTCTAGTTCTTCTCCTTGGATGGTATTTTAAAACTTAATTTTATGTCGTATAGCAACTTAATATGTGATTATAAAATGAAATCCATCCGTCTTTTAGCTTGTGCACATGAAGTTTGCTTATTATGAATACCAAATAGTGAGATTTCGTTTGGGGGAATCTATTGAAATTGTTTAAGTTATAGCTGAGTATGCCTAATTTCAAAAAGTTAGTTTAATTATTTTTTATTAATTACGAAAAAGTTTATATGAAAAAAACTAAAATAGTCTTGTTTAACAAATTCAGCAAAAAAGTACTTCCAGGCCCCAACCTTTCTTTTCATTGTTAACCAATTCAGCACGCGAAATAGAAAAAGAATTTGGCGAAAAAAATCAGGCTTATAAGACGGATAAGCCAAAACATAAGGTTACCAAACTGGCACTGAGCTTTAGATCCTTCTGTACAGGCTATTTATTATAATTGGTGTGATGTTGCTGGTCACTTCAAAGCGCATTCTGCGTTGTCTGCCCCGACCATTGGGACGCATTCTCCGAGGTGGCGCTGAGAGAAATCAAGGCTTGAGACAGTCAAGCTCAATCCGCATTAGAGATCCGAGCCCCACTGTGATCCAAGCAACTACACTGCACCACTTGATACCGTCTCCACCCAAAGAGAAGGCTTGAAACTGGTAGCTATATTGCCATTTGATCCGGTTGGTGTACAGCAGTATGGATGGATCACCTCATCACCCGCTTACATACTACAGACAGACTCTCATAAGCAGAAGTTTCACACCAGAGGGCTTCAACCCTATTTTTGTTGGAATCCTTTTCTTGAGGCGTATTTACTGTAAGCGACTTTGAGAGATGGCTGTGTTGTAGACTGAGTGAGCTGCAGAGGAAAATTGGTTTATTATCATCGTTATTGTTGTCATTATTATTGATGTTGCTGTTTTATTACTATTATTACTATCATACTAATAATAACAAAAATAATGACAATGTAACTAGTGGTGGATTCGGGCCGGGTGGCCCGACCCGGACCCGGACCCGGCCCGATACTGTTAGGCCCGGCCCAATCCTGTGGCCCGGCCAGGGACCGGTCCGGGTAGGCCCGGCCTGGGGGGTTTCCGGTGCGGGCTCGGGTCAGGAAAATAAGGAACCGGCTGGGCCGGGCCCGGTTCATGTAATTTTTTTCCATTTTTTTTGAATTCCTGGGTTGGGCTGGGTATTTTGGGCCATTTGGGGTGGTTTGGGGGGTTGGGGGTGAGGGGGGGGGGGTCGGGGTTTAAGTAGAAAAAGAGGGGAAAAAATTGAATTTGGCCCGAGGCCCGAGGCCCGGGCTCGACCCGGACCCGGGGGTTACCCGGGCCGATTCCGGGCCTACCTCCCAACTTCTAAAGCCTGACTGGGCCTAGGCACGGCCCGGGTCTATCACTAAATGTAACTATTTTCAAAGCGAAGTGGAAAAAATGAACAATATTCCCGCTTAAAGAAACGGGTAAAAAATGGGTTGGATCCCTTTCAATGTGGTGTGAAGTGAACCGTTCAAAAAATGTGCTGTATATGCTGGGCGGAGCAAGGAATAGATGGAGGCCTAGCCAAAATGAAAATCCCAACTTTTGCAAAAAGTATATTAAAGTTCATATTTAAAAAAAAAAAATTGTTCTCTAACTTTTACAAAATATATACCCGTATCAAATTTCATAATTTTTATGATCTTTAATATGACATCAATATTACATATACAAAGTTAAAATTAGGGGTCATAAACACTTCACTAAAATTAAAATTAATTGTCTATGCACAGACAATTACACGTGGGCGTATAAACTAGCGTGTAATCTAACATGTACAAGTTGCACGGTTGTACTAATTTACTACTCAGCATCAAACTTTACTTTCTAGGATGAAGTAAAGAATCTATGTACAACATGCACTTTCTTTGTCCCAAATAAATTTCAACCTTTCATTTTTATCTTTTCCAATATAGACTTTTTTATGGTAAAGAATCTATGGTTCACAACATTTTCGTTTCCACCACACAAATCATACAATTTTCACTTTTGTAATCCCCGTGTCAAGTGAAAATATGAATTAATTATGGGACAAAGAGGATAACATTTTCACTTTTTTCAATTCATAAAATCTGTTACGTGTGCATGACACGGATGAGAAACTAGTAATAATAAAACAATCATAATATAAAACAATCATAATAATAAGGGAAAATAATGATTACCCCTTGAGGTTACATGATAATTATTAAATCAACCTTATATTTTTAGAACTGAATTATTTACCGCTTAAGCTTTTATTAAAGTTAGAATATCCCCCTTTTGTAAGTGGAATTCTCAAAAATGTCTTTATCTATTAAACTAAACTAAAGAGTGGTATAAAATAAAAGTACATCAACTGAAAGTTTCTAGGCTTACTCCAAATGTATTCGAACAAAAAATTAATGTTTTCCAAGCATCATTGAAGCACACTTAAAAGTGTTCCGTGCCTTTCCATTTTTCTTCTTTTCTACTCCAATTTCAATTCTCATTCGAAGTCTCATTTGTACATCAAAGGAAAATTCACTCGGCTGTGTATTTGAAGTAGGGGTGGGCAAAAATACCGAACCGGCATGGTGTCAAACCAGACGGATACGCTACCGGATCAAAAAACGAGACTTGAAGGGGTCAAATAATACGAGTAAAGGGTCAGTTTGGTCCTCGAAGTTGCATAAAAGGGGTCAAATAAGTCCTTATATAGAAGGTTCTATCCGGCCGTCGCCATTTGGGGTGGTTCTCGGTGGAATTTTTTGATGAAATTTTTTGAGCATCTTATTCATTAAGTCTAGTTCACGCATACCAAATTTCAGATAAAAATTCAATCGGGAAGACATTCAAATGAATTCTTGAAGATAACTGTGTAGTTAAAAGCGCAGTTATCTTCAAGAATTCATTTGAATGACTTCCCGATTGACTTTTTAGCTGAAATTTGGTATGAGTAAACTAGACTTAATGAATAAGATGCTAAAAACAATTTATCAAAAAATCCACCGGAAACCGTCTCAAATGACACTTCCGGACAGAATCTTCTATATAAAGACTAATTTGACCCCTTTTATGCAACTTCGAGGACCAAGCTGACCCTTTACTCTTTTCAATATGCTATCAGAACTCCCCGAATCTTTTTTGTGTAAAGGAATGGTCAATAAGGATATTGGGGGTGTTTGGCAAACGTCTGTTGGCTGTTGACTGTTGGCGGATTCTGCTGGCTGTTTTGATTAGCTGATAGTATTAGCAGTTTGTAAAATTGTGTTTGGTTAAATGACTGTTTACAATCAGCTGGTAATTTGTTAAATGACATTTAAGGACATCAATTAATTTTTATTTAATGTGATTAGTTTAACTATTTAAATCATTTTATGAATTAAAAACGTTAACTTCATTGACAAAAGTAATACTCCGTACTACTAACTATTTAAAAAATTCGAGAAATATTTATACCAAGTAAAAGAAAACTTTTACTAATATTTTCACATCCTTCGAAAAACATTTTTTTTAGTTATTCTCCATTTGTATACATACTACCGTAGTATATATTTTTTAGGATTTTTTACGAGAATATTACTAAAATAAAACTTATTTACATAAATATGACTATTCATTACTACAACGTAGTGTTGTGGTAACTAAAGTTCAAAACTTGAACATGAATTACTATGATTTCATTACTACTCTAATAATGAATCATGTTTTTGTAAACCATCTTTATTTTGATCATATTTATGTAATTATCTATTTTTTACATAAAAAGTACTTCGTATATTATTATTATTAAATGCAAAAAGGATTATTCAGGAAGTCATTAGTTGAAATAATTATATGCATGAATATAAGTAACTGTAGGAGAAGCCACGTATTGCTCCCCCCTCAGTGTTGCTTTTTCCTGTGCGGAAGCACATATTGTAGGTCGAATTATGGATTTTTTCTTCAGTGGAAGGATTTTTCTTTGGCGAGTAGGACTCTAGGAGGGAGACAGATAAGGAAAAGAAGGTCTGGACTTTGGACGCATGGGTAGTATAGGTATATAGGATTGATATACGGAAAAGCCAATCCTAAAAGCTAAGATTTATAGCATTTCATATTTATGCTGTTTGGAGTAAAAAGCCAAATGGAAAAACCATTTAACCAAACACACTTATTAGTTGTTTGATCCGGTCAAAAGGCCAAAGTTAGTCAAATCAGCCAAAAAATGGCTGATAGCTACTCTTCCAAAGTAATGGATGAGAACAACAAAACTATTCTTATTTTGAAGTTTCTTGCATATATTTTGAAGTTTTGTCCAATGTTGTCTAAGTGCTCTTTAGTATGAGTTTTGTCCAACGTATATTATGAGATGGAATTCGATCCAATTAAGAATTTTCATAGGGAGTGTTTCCGTTGTAACTATTTATGAGAATTAATTTATTTTAGAGATTATATAAAAAGCAATTAAGTAAAAGTTAATTATGTTTGGAAAGAGAAGTGATTTCGAAAAAGTAGAAGGTAGAGTGTTTGGTGGAAAAATTTGAGTATGTATTTAGTAACAGAAAAAGTGAATTAGATTAAAAACACATATCCCCTCACTTCTAGCTTTAAACTGATCAACTTTAAGTAAAAGTACAAGTATGGCAATACATTTTCATCTTTTTTTTCAAAACAAAAGCTCATAACCAACAAACACTCACTTTTTCCACTTGATAAAAATACACCCTCCTTCACACTTCATACACTTTTTTCCAAGAGCTAAGCATTAAATATATATTCCTCGAAGTTTTGGTTAAATGGCATACAATTCCTAACATATCATATGAATTTAATAGGATCCACGTGACCCTATTAAGTTGTTTTCATATTTGCTAGCGGGAACAGAATACATGCAACTAGAAAGCTGATGGAAAAATTTCAATAAACCATCCATTTGTAGCAGAGCTTTATGATTCTTCCAACATTTAAAACATTCCTTAGATGTGGAAGCTTATTTGGGGGAAAAATAATGTTCCTTGAGATTTATTCTATAAAAGTACTCCACCGCCAATTACTCTTTTAATCCAAAGCCACCTATTTGAGATTTGCCAGCATCACAGAATCAAGTATGTTTGATCCACATGGAAAAATTCTGCATAAGAACCCAAAAATCATATAAGTGCATTAAGTATAAAAATTGTGTTTGATCCACATGTTTGATCCCATTTGAAAAGGTTCAAAATGTATAAAATGGTAATTAAATTGTGTTTGGAGTGGGTATTGTATTCCTGAAATATAAAAATTATTGGTCCATTTAATAAATCATGGATCTTCAATGATTTTTTAATATATTCTACATTTTAAAATATAATTTTGAGAAATTTGAAATACGTAAAAAGAGCAGCTAAAATATATTGATTTAAATGTAAAGTTCATAAAGAAGGCTGAAGTCAGTAAAAAGAAAATCATTTTTTTTTAATTTTAAAAGAAATCACAGGAGCCAAAACTTGGTAAAAGTCGCTGATTTCTTACTTCATTGTTTTTTGTGGCATTGTGGTTTACTTTCAGGGTTTAGAAGATTAAAACACGAGTTCATGTGGAATTGCATTTTTGCATTAAAGATTATAATAGATAATAGAACTACTTCCATGAAGGAACAACATTTTTTAGAAAAAACCAGAGATAGTATGAGGGTTCACAGATCGACCACAACATTAACAAAACTGCTGCAAAAAAAAAAAAAAAACTTTACATAAGAAGACAGTGATAATGCCGTTATCATTTTACAGGATTTTCCTGCAAAAATGTGATTACTTTTTCAAATTCGTTTGAAAAAACTAGTCATATTGGTGCTATTTTTTCTTATCAAATACTCCGTATATTTATTTATATGTGGTCCAGCCACAGACAATGATGCAAATGATGATTTTGAGTCAAACCAGGATTCTAGTTGTAGACCATAGCTGGGGCATGAACTTCATTTGAGAATTTGTTCTTGTGGATGGTTAGCTAAAGGCTCCATCTGCCAGCTTTCATGAGGCGCAACATCGTCATGTGCAGGAGTGTACTTCTGCAGAACAAATGGATCTTAAAACATGACACTTTTTATAAGAACAGAACCGATCAGTAGCGCTTTATTCTTTTTGTTTTTAACCAAAACTGCAAATCAGTGAAAATCATAAAGATCATACATTTAAGTTAAATGTAAAGTGTAAACTACAGAAGATTGAATACTTTTCACAGTTTCTTTCCCCTTCAATCTTTTAACTTTTGCGAGAATGACATTTCTTATACTTTGTACTTGTCTTTGAATATTTCTGGTTTTAGTCTTCAATCTGTTGTGACAGACATTTTTGAAAAACGTTTTTTATTTTTCAGACTACTTTTGGCAATAACACTCGTCTTTCATAATTGCTTTTTTCACTTCTAAACTCTCAAAACTTTTAACACTCAGTCTCTGAACTTGTCTAATTTTAGTCTGACTATTCTAGCAATAATACTTTTAAACTTGTCTAATATATGCTTCTTAATATATATGAGGTTTTATCCATTTATTATTACTTGTTTTTGTATGTGGAAACATACAACTAATAAAAATTGCTCCTTTAAATTGGGTTTTTCATTAGTTGTGCCGGTATGTACCTCCATCTCTAGCAAAAGATGCCAGGCAGTGGGTGCAGAAACCACAATGCGGCGAGCACTTGGCTTGATGAAGCCTTCAGCAACTCCATTATCGAATAACGCCAGCAAAGAATCATAGTACCCATCAACATTGAGCAAACCAACCTGCAAACCACATCTCTCTAGTCACTCCTTAATCCTAATAATATAAAACTATTAATACCAAATTCATTACATTCACTATCAATTTTTATTAAGCCATCTCACACTGTCTGCGCATAAACATAAAAACTAACATATACTTCCTCCGTCCCAAATTGTTTTGCAAAGTCAACATTTTTTGGTCAACCAATAATAAAAGTCAACTCTCCCTATTGACAATTAATTCATTTATTAATAATTAAAATTTACATATTCATAAGCTACATTAAAATCTCTTCAAAGTTGTAAACTTTAAATTATAATATAATTAAAAATTGACATCCAAATTAAGCGAACAAAACAAAATTGTTTGACCAAGAAAGTCAAATTTGCAAATCAATTTGGGATAGAGGGAGCAAGACATTAGGCTAATCCATCTATCAGACCGACCTTTTAGGAGGGAATTCAAGACTTAACATGGTATTGAGCCGATTAAGCTCCAACAAGCAAATAGATTATGGTAAGCTTCAATAACGAGCACACAGGCTACAAGATTGACTACGTATAAACATACAAACTAACATCTAAGGCATTTGATTTCTCCTCCAATTAGATTGACCTTTTAGGATGGAAACCCATGACTTGATAATTTGAACTCAGAAGCTCTTTTAGAAATATGACAAACATATGACTAAAATAAAAATATAGCACAAAAATATAACTTTGGATGTGTAGTGACTATTCTGGCATTTCCACACTGACCGTAACACCTACAGTGATGATTTACATCGTAGTAACTATTGCAAGATTTTCATTTTCAGCGTCTATAGGGACCTTGTAGTACTATTTCTGTCCATGATTCTATTTGAGTAATATAACAGAAATCCTCCACTTTTTACCGGTTTTTTGTGAATTCCAAGTTGAGCCCATGTTATCATTTCGAGTAACTCTTCCATGGTACCATATCCTCCTGAAAAAATCATGGCAAAGATACATAAATGACTAATTGAGAAATGGGGATTTATATTAATCTAAGAAAAAATGAGGATTCACTTTGTTCCCATTTAGTCAGTCAGTAGCATATATAGTTACCAGGAAGTGCTATAAAAGCATCCGCCTGTCGAGCCATCTCAGCCTTGCGCTCATGCATGTTGGGTACAATTTTGACATCTCCAACGCTTTCGCCAGATATCTGTTAATTCTACTCACATTAAGTCTTACTACAACTCAAACATTTCATACCAAGTCACTAAAGAAGAATATATATAAGAAGAATATATACCACAAAATTATATAAGAAAAATTGAACACAAATGCGATATAAAGTGAAATTAGAATGCATGTTTCACTGGACTGTTGTGGACTGAAACTTATGTTTTGTACCATACATCAACAGCTTATGTTATCTCATACCGGTAAAATTAATATACACTTTAACACATTTAGCCTTTGTCAAATCCTTCTGTGAGACTACCCTTAGGATAGAACAGTGCTTGAGCCAAATAAGCTCAAACGTAGAACCGATCAACAAAGACTCAAAAAGAGTACAGAAGTTTCAAATTAATCCGCACTAATGACTCATCAATTTGTGGAGGGCATGTTAAGTCATTACACAGAAATTGACTAGAAACATACAGTCTCTTATATAAGACCTTGGAGTACTGTTACTATCGAATAAAGTTAATAGGATAGAAATCCAAATCTTAACAAGCAATTTTCCATTCTCTTCCTCACAATGATATTGGTAGGAAATTATGATACTTCAAGACATACAAAAGTACAAGAAACTAAATGAAGGCCAATCTGAGCTGAGCTAGAAAAAGAGAGGCAAAAGAGCAATAAAATTACCTCAATTGGTACAAGTGCTTTGGGAATCACCCTGCAAGTCAACACAAATGTGAATGAGTAGATTAGTTTTCCATTCAGTGAGACTTAGAGAGCATGGCCAATTATACTGAAAGCCTGTAATGTCATATAAACTTCACAAATTGCTTTATACCCGAGAACATGACAGCCCCCATCATACACTCTCTGTGAGATCAACCCCATCAAACCAATACTTCCACCTCCATAGACCAAGTCTATCTTCCTAAGCACCTGCAGCCAAGAGTAATTATCTATTAATCTCTATAAGGATAAACCATTGATCTCGCATTAATATTTCAAAGTGAGACTCTTTTTTTTAAAGAAAAGTGAGACTCTTTTAATCTCACAAAGTCAAAAAGATGATGAATTTCAATTGTTGGTGTTAAGTCATCCCACATCTACTGAATATGTAGGATTATAAATGCACATTTAGGTTGTTGGGCTAATCCTTCAAGGTTAAGCTAAAAACACATCTTAATTTAAATCATGTTAAGATCAACAAAGCAAATTCGTCTTAGTAAGGCTAAAATGGGTGCACAAGAATTTCAAAATTGATCTACTCGTCATTGAACCTAGAGTCTTAAGCATTGAAGCTAACAAAACAAGAAAACATGAACTGGTCATTTTTGCTGGACAGTTTTTTCCCAAAGAACTTCTCTACTGCTATATAGACTTAGATCAAATTCAGTGCCCAACACATTTTCAACCAAAAACAAATCAGCACAGTAAACAGAAGAACAAACCAGTTCATTCCCCAACTCAACAGCAGCATCACTGAACACTTTTCTGATGCCTGGGTTGCTTCCACAAAAGACACAAATTTTCTTGAATCTGCTACTAGTAGTGCTCTCCATTCATGCAAGTTATTAGAAAAGCTGTACCAATTCAATTTACCAACTAAAAGTAATAAAACAATCAAGAACCTCAACTTAATCTAGTATTCAACCACCTTAGTTGAACATGAATTAGCACTTATAATGTGTGGAGTGTGATAAAATCTGTTGGATAAGGAGACAAGAAAGAGTAAAAGAAAACGGAAAGCAGACGGGAAGCAAGAAAATAAATAAGCACGGAAGACAGCAGGCCAGAGGATCTCAATAATAAATAATTTGAAGGATAGGAAAGTATGATTGTAGAAGGAACAGACAAAGCCTACTGGGCGGGCTACAGGCTTCCTTACCAACCATTAAATTATGCCCGCAAACCATGATTAAAATACGATATTTCACCAAATATAAGTCGTTAATATTTCAATAATCTTGAGTAGTTGAGTATTATCTTGAGTACTGGCTAATAAGTGAGGGTGGTAGTCTACTGGTAGAGCTCAAATGTGTTTAATTGGGCTAATCTCGTATCATTATTTTATTTGTGGTAGACCTCAAATGTGTTTGCAATATTGTATACAATTGTGATATGCAAAATTATACATCTTGTTCAACTGGATCAGATTTAAAAAGACTAGATCAAATCAAATCTGATTTAAGCAAACAAGATCAAACTATATTAAATTTTGACAGTTATAGAATACACATGAATTAGACGTCTATACCTAACCAGACGAGACCAATTTAGACCAAACCAACAACAAGTCAACAACTACAACAGACCAAACCAACAACATCCAAGCCTTAATCCCAAAAGAATTTGGGGTCAGCTAACATGAATCGATCTATGATATTGATGCCAAACAGAGAAACAGACAAGGAGGAGAGAAAAAAAAAGTAAGATAAAATAAAAATAAATAAATACGAAAGATAAAAGATAAGAAGACAAAAGAGCATAAAAAGCTAGAAGATAAAAATAACATAAGAATATAAAAAGATAAATAAGATAAACGATAAAAGAAAAGAGAGAGGAAATGTAGAAAAGACATAAATCGTCCACACGGATGAGTGCTCTCCACTTTGCTCTCTCCAAAGTCATACTCTCATCCAACCCAAGAACATATCAGTTCTGATTCCTCTAATCCAAGTCTGCTTGGGTCTTCCCCTCCATCTCTTCTATGTCTCTTCTCCCTACTCCTCAAGTCGTCTAACAGGTGCACCTTCTACGCACATGCCCAAACCACCGCAAACGAGACTCCTGCATCTTATCTTCTATAGGTGCTAATCTCACCTTTTGTCTGATTATCTCATTCCTCAAGCGGTATTTTCTGGTATGTCCACACATCCAATGCAACATACGCATCTCTGCCACACTCATCTTTTGAATGTGGCATTGTTTCACCATCCAACACTCTACGCCATACATTAATGCAGGTCTAATTGATGTTCGATAAAATTTACCTTTCAGTCTAGTCGTCATACTTCGATCGCATAGGAATCCTGATACACTCTTCCATTTCATCCACTCAACTCTAATTCTATGACATACATTTCCATCTAATTCGTCATCCTTCTGAATTATGGAGTCCAAATAAGAGAACATATCACACACCGGTATTTTCTTACCATCAAGAGCAATCCCACTATTGCCACTACTTCTACCTCCACTTAACTTGCACTCCATGTATTCAGTCTTGCTTCGGCTCAGTCTGAAACCCTTGGTCTCCAATGTTTGTCGCCATACTTCCAACATCATACACCACAGTATATCTTCTTGAATTGACTTCGTAAGTTCATCCATGACTATAGCAAATAAGAAAAGACTCAGAGCAGATCCTTGGTGCACTCCGATAGTAAAAGAGAACTCTGCGGTCCTTCCTATACTAGTGCGAACACTTGTAGTACAAGCATCGTACATGTTCATGATGATATTGATATACTTACGTGATATGCCTTTTCTAGTTAAGGTCCACTAAAGGACTTCTCAAGGTACCCTATCATATGCCTTTTCTAAGTCAATGAACACCAAATGCAAATCCTTTTTTGTGTCTCTATACATCTCCACAAGTTGTCTTAGAAGGTGAATGGCCTCAGTTGTTGAGCGTCAAAGCATAAAAGCAAATTGATTCTAAAAAAATCATTCGAATAATAAACATTCTTAAACAAACCAGACCAGCTTTCGATAGTTGTAAAATACATATGGATCAAACATCAACCAGACCAGACCAGTTGAGACCAGCCTAGACTTAAACATACTAGACCAAACATAAAAATTTCAATCCAATTAAAAATATCCTTAATAACCCCTAATATTTTTAATAAAGCGTGTGACACTTCAGTGATTAATATATTTGATATATTTAATGTGATGAAGTCAAATACAACATCCAATCATACTTGATAAAGAAATGTGTATTGAATTAACATTAAATTTGATTTTTTTAATGCTAAACAAACAAAAATGAAAAACTCACTTTGAATAACTTTTTCATGTGGTTTAATATTTCAAAATTTTAGGTTACCCTCTAACTTTGCCTCTATCATCAAATGATTTATATTGAAAAAATTTAAAGACTAATGGAAAATAAACAAAAAATAATAATTTTAATAAGTAGTGAAATAATAAGAAATATCATTGTCTATACTGTCTCTATTTTTATAACATTATTGCATAAAATAGTATAGATAATATAAATCTGAAATATTGATATAATATTACTACGTAAAATAGCAAAAGCATAAAATATACTTCGTAAAAAGTAATGGTAAATGTAGTTTTGCACTAGCTTTCCAAAATTTATATATTTTTTAAACTTAAACATGGTTTTTTACAACATTATTACTAAAATAAAACTTATTTACATAAATATGACTATTCATTACTACAACGTAGTGTTGTAGTAACTTAAGTTCGAAACTTGAACATGAATTACTATATTTTCATTACTACTCTAGTAACTAATCATATTTTTGTAAACCATCTTTATTTTGGTCATATTAATGTAATTATTTCTAAAATCTTTTTACATACATATACTAAAAATTGATGGTGACGGAATCAAAAATCTAATATATTATTAGTGGAACAGAGGCTTGAAAATTTTATATTACAGGACTCATACTAAAAACATAAACCTTTTTTTATATATTATAGGGAAAATTGTCAAATAAGTCCACATACTTTTACTAAAAAGTCAATTGAGTCCACATACTTTCTATTGAATCAATTAAGTCCATAAAGTGTCAAATTTTAACCAAATCAACCTTTCAACCGGTAATCAATAGGTTTTCCGGTTAGATCATCCACGTGGCTTTTTTTCTCATTGTTTTTTACTTTTTTACCTTTTCTTTTAAGGTGACAACTCCGGTACCTTTCTAAAATATGGGGTACCGTACCTATCATTCATTTGATTGGACCACATCACTTTATCATTTTTAATATAGATTTAAATAATTCAACTGCTACATTCTCATTGGTCCATGTGGACAAAGGTATGGTACCTTATGGGTACCATATAGAGTTAATTACTCATATAGGACAAAAAGACTTGTCAAATGTTAAAATAGGACCGATTTCCGACATTATGTTTAGTAGGAGTTATTTAAGCATGAGTGGACCATAATACCCTTATTTTAAATAAGGAACTGCATTTCATTAAATCAAAGAGAATTATAGCGCAGGGAATTCCAGGCAAATTGAAGATGCGCCTCTCACACCGACATCACCGTACGCCGCCGCCACCCTCTGCCGGCGCCGTCTACCGCCACCCCTCGCCGGCGCCATATGCCGGCACCGCCTACCCCGCCTCCCTACCGGTACACCATCACCGCCCAACTGCTATTGACATCCGTCACCGCCGTCACAACTCCCTCACTGTTGTCGATGTTAAATCCCCACCACTCACCTCGTGCACCGCCGTCGTCACGACTCCAGTGTCGTAGATCTGCCATTAAGTTGACTGATTTAGCCTCAAAGGATGATTACAAATATGCCATTAAGTTGGCAGATTTAACCTAATCTGCCATTAATATGAAGTTTAAGATATGCCAAAAAAGTGGCAGATTAATCTTGGAAGAACACCAAACTGCCATACTTTTGGCAAAAATATGAAATGCCAACCAAATAGTGAAAAATATTTTTTTTATGAGTAAACACTCAAACAAAATAAATAATAAATTCACGAAACTAGTGACAAAACATTAGAAAAGAAGATTTACAAAAAAATCTTTTCTGCCATAAATGATATTCGGTGTACTCATTTTTGCCATAAACTTGGCAAATTTTTAATCCATCATCCAAAAAAACTGGATAATTGAAATTTTTTAAAATTACTGAAATTTGAAAAAGGAAATGCAAAATAGAAGATAAAAAATCAACAAATCGAAACACAGAACAAAAAAAAACAGAGGAATAGAAGAAAATCAATTTCAAAGCCAAAAAATAGAATAATAGGAGAAAAGGAGGATGAAGAAGAACGAGAAGAAGGAGAAGAAGAGGAAGAGGAGGAAGAAGGAGAAGAAGGAAAAGAAGAGGAAGAGGAAGAAGAAGGAAAAAAAACTGACCAAACGGCGGTCGACGCGCGGCTTGCAGGGGGTGGAGTCGTAGGCAACATCGGCGGCTATGGATGTGGTCGGCGATGAAATTGATCTAATATGCAGGGCAGAAGGAATGGACGGATCTGGTGAGAATTGAGAAGAAGAGAAGAGATGATGGTGTGAAGGGGGAGAAGAAATTGATCGATGTGTCGGGGTGCGAGAGAATAAATTTATCGGATGTGTTTTGCGGTGTGGATGCATCAGATAACAAAACATGGGCAGTAATGGAATGAGAAATTCTCTATGTTTATAATAGGAGTAATTTGGTCCTATTTGGGAATAAAAACATAAGAAGTCTTATTTTGGATTTTTACCCTAGTTTTAGTCCTATTTCGGATAATTTCTATACCATATAATCTCCCTTCTTTTAATTCATTTTTCACTTCCCCCTATTTTTTTCTCTTTCCTTGGTTCCCTCGTCTACTGCAATTCTAGCAGTCCAGGAGTTTGGCTTTCCTTAGTCCTTCAATCCCCTCCCTGGCGGATCCACCAGTCTATGGGGCTGGGGCGGTGGTGGCTGTGGGGGTAGGGGTGGCGGAGGGAGAAGCCACGGAGGTAGGGGCGCCGGAGGAGAGGATGCGGAGGTGGTGGCGATGGAGGTTGGGGCGGTTGCAGGTCACTCCAATGGAGGAGACGAAGGCGGAAGCTGTGGAGGTGGTTGTCGGGACGGTCGGGTGCGGCATATACGGAGGTCGGGGCGATTGGAGGTCGCTGCAGTGGACGAGACGGAGGTGGAAGCTGAGTGGTTGTTGGAGGGGCTGGTACGGAGTTAGAAGCGGCGGAGATGGAGGTCACGTGCGGAGAAGGTGGCTACAAAGGCGCACGGCGGAGATGGAGATCATGGTGGTGACCGGTTTGGAGGGTGGGGCGGCAGAAATGGAAGAATGGGACCACATGTGGCGGTGGGGGCTGAAACGTACAAGAATGCAGGGAGTGGAGCGTGGAAACGGAGGAATGAAAGCAGAGAAAGGCCGGTAAAGGAGTGGAAGAGAAGGGAGAAACAAGAAAAGAGAAAAAAGGAAGAAAAGAAAAAAAGAGAAAAAAGAAAAGGAAATATAAAAAATAGGAAAACCGTAAAAAAAATGCCACCTGCACGATCAATGTTGGCTAGTAACCCGAAAACCGGTCCATTACCGGTTAAATGGACGATTTGATGATTTTTTAATACTTGATGGACTTGATTGATTCAATAGAAAGTATGTGAATTCAATTGACTTTTTGGTAATAGTAGATGGACTTATTTGACAGTTTTCCCTATATTATAAATACTAGTGTAACAACCGGGGCATGCCTCGGGAGTGTAATGTTAGTATGAATTAAAATGATAAATATTTATAGAGATTGTTAATAATTTACCGAACTTGTAATAACAACATTTGTGTTGACAAAAACGTACTAATATTTTATTTAGAAATGAAAAAGGGGATTTTTAAAAATTGATGTGTATATAATTTATTATTACTATTTAGGTTTTAGACTTATTATTATTATTATCATTATTATTATTATTATTATTATTATTATTATTATTATTATTATTATTATTATTATTATTATTATTATTATTATTATTATTATTATTATCTTTTGCTTATGAGAACATTACTTGTAAAGGTTCATATATGCAAATAAAAATAGTGTACTAAATATCATTCATGTAACACTCGGGGGCATATATGCCCAAAGCGCCACGTTGATATGAATTAACATTGTGAATATCAATAGAGATTGTAAATTATTTAATGAATTTGTTAATAACATCTTTTATGTTGGGGAAAAAAATATTTACTAATATTTTTTGAGAAATTAGAAACATGATTTTAAAGAATTTATGTGTAAATTTGGAAATTCAAGTGGCTCCTCTCAATTAAAAATAAAACCATAAATAAATTATTTATATAAATTGGAGAATGTCAATACAATTAGGAGCTAAAACTTGTATAGTAGTCAATCTTATGCCAATTAAATTATGCCTAATTTATGCTTAATTAGATAATCTTAATTAGGTGTTTACCAGTTATCATTAATTATACTCCTATCATCTATTAATTTGTTTTAAGACGCTAATCTCTAACCTTAATTAACAAATATAATGTTTGTACAATAATTTTTAACTATATTCCCTCCATCCCTCTTTACTAAATAAAGTTTCTAATCACTTTTTAATAAATATTTATGATTTCCACTATGAATTACCAAATGTTATTTAGTTCCACTCTCTTATTCGATTGTATCTGTGTAAGAGATTTTGCATCATACTACGTATAAGATTTCAAATTGTATAAAATATTAGACTAAAGCAGTTCTATCTCTTAACCAATTATTTATGAGGTTGGTTAAATAGGTCCTTGATGTATCCTAACTATTATTAATTAATGATAAAAAAACTATTATTAATTAACAATTTTAATAACGATTAAAACCATTGTGCAATTTTTAAATTTAGGCTGATTTTCAGCCTCTTTTGTAAGATGGTTTTAATTTTTTAAGGGAAATTTGATTGTACACACCTTATTTTTGAGTTATATTGATTGGACTTTGCACCCATTTTCGGAATTATTAATGTGTGCACCACATTTAATATAAAATCATTGGACTTTGCACTCTCATTCTTTCACAATTTTTGGGCTAACAGAGTGCAAACATTAAAGATTCCAAACTAGGGTGTAAACTTCAATATCGCCCAAAAAATGAGATGCAAATTCAAATTCCCATAAATTTTATATGTATGACTTCTAAGCTAATATTTTGAAATTAATGAAATATGTTTGAATTACTTTTATTAGGCAATCCAAATTTGAAACAATTATACAAATAAACACATTAACTTTAATAAATTTTTATCAAAGGTAGGCAACATGTTTGAATAAATACACGCATAAAAAGTAGGGAGACGTACAATAAAGATACTTGTGGTTTGGAACATTTTCAAATAGAGACATGAGCCTCACTTTTCACAAAATGGAGTATGTGCTTTCACTTTGAAGGTTTATGTCTAAAAGGTGACGTGTCACTTTTCTATTCATCCACGCCGTGTCTTCTTTTTTATGACGTTTCAGGTTTAGACGACAACCCGCAATGTAAAAGCACATCCTCCACATTGTGAAAAAATGAACCACATGCCCTTATTTGAAAACGGTTCAAATAAAAAATACCTTTATTGTACGTTTTTCTAAAAGTATTGAGATAGTAGTTGTAACTTTATTAGGAAGTGTTTAAGAGGTTACTCATTTAAATGATTATTCAGATAATTAAACTTTTTTTGAATCCGGTAAGCAAACCACCTAAATTAGTGGGGCAAATGCCGGGGAACATTTGTCATTATTTTATTAAAAATTTGAAAAATACATTCGAAAAGGGGGGTTATACCAAAACCTTTCCATAAGAGGCATACCTCTTAATTATTCAGATAATTAAACTATTAGCAACTATATACGTAGTATAACTTATGAAAGTTAAATATAATTAAGTTGTATCCCATAAAAAAGACGTACTTTTTTATGTTTGAATAAACTGATAAGTTGTTATTAAATTTAGGAGCTCTTTTAGGATGTTTTTAATTGGATCGAAGTTTTTTATGTTCAAAATTTTGCATTTTAAAACTAAGTTTTACTACATAAACAATAGACGCATAGATGTATATCCAAATTAGAGCAAGTTTGATCAATGTGTAACATGATATTAGGACTTGTAGAGTCCTACGTTGAAAGAAAATGATGTAACTTACTCCCTCCGTCCCCTTTTAAATGTCCCGTTTTACCATATTGGGATGTCCCTATTTAATTGCTCCATACCTTATTTGGTAAACTTTGTGTGGCTCAAAATCATTCTTACTTTATTCTTACTTTATCAATTAATATCAACCCCACAAACTCACTTTTCTTAAAACCCGTGCCACCATCTCCCGTCACATTTAAAAGGGGACGGAAGGAGTATATTTTTGTATATCTAAATTAAAGTAGTTAATTTATTAGTTCCGTATTAAATGTACATATAAATTAAACGTTATAAAGTGATAATAGGATTCAGAGTCCTACAGTCCTACTGAGTGGTGTCATTATTAATTTTTTTGTGTATCCAAATTGGAGTCAACACACGTTAATTAGCCATATATGAAAATTGAGAGCCATTCACGTATGTTAAATTGGAGTTCTATTACAACTCAAATTGCATCATTCGTTATTTTAAATTAAATGTTCTAATAGAGGAGTTTTAGGCCATGTTTGGCACACAAAAGCCTAAAACCTTAAAAGACCTTAAAAAGACTGTAGTTGTATGTTTGACATGACATTTTTTAAGAGCTTTTCAAAAATTAAAACATCTTTTTTGAGATGCTATCGGGTGTAGCATCTGAGAAAAGCTCGTGACTTTTAGTATTAATTAGTCCTAACAGCTTGTATACCAAACCGAACTAAATCAAACAGTCAGCTTTTTACCAAACAGCTATCACCTTTTCTTTTTAAGATCTTTTCAGTCACTAAAAGCTAACAGTTACTAAAAAGCTCACAAAAGTATCTTTTCAGCTAGTTGTGCCAAACATACCCTTAATATAATTTTCCTTAACCAATAAGCTAGTGACACATCAGCCTTTTAAAACTGAATTTTACTATTAAAACAATACGGAGTAGATTCTTACCTACTTCATCTGTTCTTTTTTAGTTGCAATGACATACTTTTCACGTTTGCCAACGTAAAAGTTTAAACATTAATATCATTCATTCCTAAATAGTAAAAAAAATTAAAAAATCGGATTTGTAAACTTTAAAATGAGAGGAATTTAATAATATTTTCGAAATATTAATATATAATAAATTAATATATAAAATGTAGTCAAAACAAAGTATTTGAATAGTGCAAAACTTATGAATGTTGCCGGCCGAGATATGTTCGATACTTCATATGGAAATGAATTTGAAGAGATTAATGTTGGGTGTGTTTCGGAAAATAAAGAAAATTAATTAAAATAAATTAATTAAATAAATTGACTAGAGAAAAACAAGAAAGGAGATGAAGCAGAATTAGTCAAAGCTCGTGCTACGCACGATGTCCTTAAAACGTATTTGTTGCCTCCCACGGTGCTAGGAGCGTTGCAACAATCGTTTCCCACGATACGATGACTACGAACTAGTGTTTGAGCACACAAACAAGAGTTCCAGCGAACGAGAACACAGTATGAACACTTAGGGAATTTTTAGATTGCTAGCAGTGTGTTTTAGAGGTGCAAAACGTGCTTGGAGTGTATGAATTCGTGTCAGATCGTATGTTGATGCAAACCACCTGCCAGCCATTATATAGGAGGATTTGTTGTGTGCAAATGGTGAATTAATGGACCTGAACGTTGGACATCAATGACCAGTCCGTTGGGCATTGAATCGTCCATGAACTGTCCATTTAACGCTGCATTAAAAGATAAGAACGTTGGGCATTTATTGCTGTAACGGACAAAACGCGACCAGAAGACCTCCCAACAGAACACCTCACGAGGTGTTCTGTCCAAAGCCAACAGAACCCCATTTGAGGTGTTATGTCCGAAGCTAACAGAACCCCTACGAGGGTTTCTAACCGGAGCCACCAGAACACCATACCGAGGTGTTCTGGTCGAGGCCTTCTCTCCGGAGCCACCAAAACACCATACCGAGGTGTTCTGGTCGAGCACTTCTGCCGTTGGGAAAAAATTAAACGTTTCAGGAAGAAAACAAAAATTAATCGTATCTCTTGAGAGATAGATTTTTGGACGACATTCGTGTCCGCAGGTCGCCCGCGCACGCAAGTCGCGGGTGGAGAGAGCCTTTACCCTAAGGAATCTTAACTCCTCAAGGGGGAGTCCCTTTATAAAGGGTTGCAACTTGCAAATCCCTTGGATTTTCCGGTGTGGGAAATTAGCACACTAGAAACCCATCCTTTTTCCCAATTTTCCCATTCTAACGGGTAAACTTCGAGAATCAATTTCTCATTCACCCGTTATCCGTTTTGAGCGTACCATATATCGAATTGTAGCCCTTAACAAGGACAATCCGAAACCACTTTGACCCGGCTCAAATTGGAAGTGGACCCCACTAAAAAAATTGCCCCAAAATTACCATTTAATGCAATTTTTCACACATTGTTCCAACTATTAATGGCCCGTTTGGTAACACTAGAATTGGTAGAACTGGCCGATTCTACTGATGTTTATGAAGTTCTGGTTGAAGTGACTGTATTGACTGATTCTGCTGATTTACGAAAAAATTATATTTAAAATATATTCTATTAATAAAATAAATAAAACATTATATGAAATAGTATCTAAAATAGTCTTCTACAATAACTTCAGTTAATAGAGCCAGAAAAGTAATTCTAACATTACTTTTTCTTATTATTTCACAACTCAACGCACAAAATTAAAAGTTGTGTGTATGGTGAAAAAGCTGGTTGATAAGCCTGATAAGCCGAAAAACATGATCCCAAACGGACTCTAATTCTTCTTAGTAGTACTCTTGGTCAAATGATTTAATGGTAATGAACTCACTTTAAACGGTGGTCATATTTTATTAGTAAGGTTTAAAGTAGTAATATGTAGGGAAAACTATCAAATAAGCCCCCTTACTCTTAAGAAAAATCAATTATGCCCCCCAACTTAATTATCACTCAATTAAACCCTCATACTCACATAAAATTTGCAAATCAGCTTTTTAGACGGTATCCTCCCGGTTTCCGGTAAAGTTGATCTTTCTCCCTTTTTGTTTCAATCGATCCAGACTTCCACCTTTGAAATTTCCCACTTTCTTTTCCCTTAATGGAGGTGTTGAGAATTCCTCTTCTAAAATTTCTTCAAACTATTAAATAAAATGAGAACCAACAACCATTTGATAGCTAGGTGGGGGTGATGACTCCATTAATGGGGGTGTAACGTCCGGGTACAAACGACGGCCATGGAAGGCGCAATAATCGACAGTCCGGAAAGTTGGATGTCGGAGGCCCTCCTCTTTCGCGTCATGCCTGGCAGCCCTCCATGGGAGGCCTCCTCTTTTCTTGTTCTTCCTTGTTTTGCCACTTCTGTCACCCATGGAGGACGAAGGGGGACTTTTGGAGTGTTGATGATACAGAGTATTTCATACGAAGAGAACATGTGTCATCATATGTTTTGTATAAAAAATAAGGATAAATGGGTGCCATGTAAGCATTACCGGATATCAGCCATTCTTTACCAGCAAAAGAGCAGAATTGCATGTTTTTGTATAGTAGAGGGGTCTGATTGGTTGATAGTTGGGTTCGGGGGTTTAATTGATTTTTTTCGAGAGTGAGGGGGCTTATTTGATAGTTTTCCCTAATATGTATGTAATTTATTCAATTTATTTAGACTCTAATTTGGTCTTATTGAATTCCATATTACTCAGTATAGTGCTTTATCATCAATTTGTCAAACAAATATACACGTTTCCATATTACTCCGTATAAATTGGGCATTTTTTTAGAGTATTGGGCATTTATATTATTTGAGCCAGTGGTGGACCGGTTCCGGTTCAGGCCCGGCTGGACTTTCTTTTGGGAAGGGGGAACCGCTTAACCTCTCGGGCCTAGGCTCGAACCAGAACCGATTTCCCGGGTCGGACGGCTCGAACCGAGTTCATCCCTAATTTGAGCTTTGCATCAACATCAATTTTGTAATTGCTTACTTCATTGAGATCTTTTTGTTAATGATTTTTTTTGTCAAGGGGTTTTGCCATTTAATGTTGAACTCCTCCATGTAATAAACTAGAAGAATAAGCCCCATATGAATATGATCCTAACCGTTAACTCCATTTCTTCACAACTTTTTAGAGGCAAACCATTCTAACATTAACCATTTTTCATATGATTATTACTGAAAAGAATAAAAGAATCAAATCGATCCCAACCTTACAATATCAAGTCTTACACACTAACTTCATGTTTAAAAATCAATGCTCGTCTTCTGTGTAGTTGTTTCAAAGGCAGAAGCATAATTTCAATTTAGCATATCTCAATTTCTGGACAAAATGATGTTTCCAAGTATCCGTAAAATGTAAAAAAAAAAAGTTACTCCTCAATTCTCATTGAATTTAATATATTGTACTAGATTTAGAATAACACATGGAAGTTAACACCCCAAAAATGAATTTACAATAGTGTTAACCACTGCTAGACTGCTAGTTAGTAACTTCCACTATGTATGGGGACAAGTTCCTCCTCCCACTATGAAACACAAAACTGACAACATTTAGTTCGGTCAAATATTACTTTAGTCTTCAAAAAGTTGATAGTGGCATCTTCCTAACCTGCAAAATGGAGCCATGGATCAAAACACTTAATTGACTTAAACAAACAGATCAATTAAGAATGCTGCTTGAACTGCAGCCATTATTAAATATATAGAATGATACAAAGATCGAATGAATGTTTGATCTCCTGGAGATCAATGCACATATAACACGGAAATAAACCAAACCTGCAATGTTGGCAGTACATGCAGTGATGCAAAACTAGGTAGAATGAATGTGAGAAACAAAAATGACCATACCAAAAACAGAAAAATAATGAAATGTGTAGAGGGGAGATTCAGAAATACTCAAGGATGTGACTTAAGATACTCCCCCATATGGTCAACAAGATCTTGAAAGTCACTGCTCCATTCTGGTGTCTCCTCTACAACCAAATCTTCAATCTCCACATTAGCTTCTGATTCATTGCCTACCAACACTTGTTCCACTTGATGACTAGAGAGTGCTTCACCTAACATCAGTTCCTCCCATATGCTGTCTGGGACATCATCATTTTCAGCACCACTTGTAGATGCAAAAGATGACAGAGGCTCCATGACACTGCTTGACCCATTGTCCATCAGTGCAGTAGAAAACAACCCATCTATCTCAGTCTCCATTGCCAGCTCAGCATCTAACCGATCACCTCCTTCCATTGCAGCCGAGTTAGCAACATCTTGCAAGTTCTCTGCACTTGGTTGTGGTGACATTGTCAATCTCCTCTTTTGACCAATCTCTATGCGCTGTTGATCTTTCCCGTCACCGTACTTTTCAAGATATTGCTGGAGAAAAGAAGGGTTAGTGAATATTTTAGCTAAGAAATTCATTGTTTGATGCTGCTTCCTCTCGGCGTTCCCTATCCTCTCCTCCATTGCGGTGATTTGAACCCTAGAGTTCTGCTGTTGCTGTCTTAGTTTAACGATTTCAGTCACCAACAGGTTCCTGTCCCTCTTTAATCTCTCTAGCTCTTCTTCCATGCCAAAATACCCTATCTCTATACATGGACCGGCTACATGGTGCGGCACACTATGGGCAACATTCCTCCTCCTCCTGATAGTTTTGAGTAGATGTCTCTGCCCACTTAGAAACCCTTCATTTGCGAATTCCCATCTATCTGGATCCACTTTGCGAAAACCCTGCTTGTGGGAAAATAGATTATTTATTTAGGATATATAATATTATAGAAGATATACATATATAAGAGCTAGAAATGATTAGCAAATTTAAGAGTTGAAAACAGAAGAAATGACCTAACTTTTCTTCTTTCTCCCAATGATATAATTGCCAGTAGAAGTCATCAATCACCAATGGTTTTTCTGTCTCCTCAGCCACTAAGTGCAACTCTTTGACTACACTTATGAACAATTATAGAATTGTGAACACAGGAAATACCAGTACAATGCATTCACATCTCATTTCATTAGGTTGCAAGATATATATGTAGCTTTTGAAGCAATTATTCTTTCTTTAACAATTCCACTCCCCACGACATAGTTGTTGTTTTAAAAAAACAAGTATTTTCGTAAGGTCAAGTTCAGATTGCAAATGAGGTAGCATTATGGGGAAATGGAAATAACTTGAACCTCTTTTTAATTAAAAGAATGAACACACCATTGTCAAATCCCCCCCCCCCCCCCCCCCTCCCAATTCATCAAACCACTACGTGAACAACCCGACTGTGCCTTACATGTGCTCTACAGGCCGCACTCCTCTTCCCAACAAGCCCATGTAAAAACATCTAGTGTGTTTTAACTTTGAAGTTTTTATCAGTTTACATTAAATTTATCTGGCACTGTTTACTACGTATGAGATATGAGGTTTCATCCAGCATCTCATATTTTTAACTTTAGATTAAAATTAAAAATTACTTCTACTTAGCCAAGAAACCAATTTAGACAGAAGATGTCATCAAATTTTCACCTGGCATGAAAACACAACCCGATAATTCTCAATATACGTAGCTAAAAGAACAAGTAGAATCTGTTCAAACTACACTAATCACATATCATAGCAAATCACGCGAATACAAGCCGACAAGAAACAGACAGGACACGTCCCCAATAGTGATCGGTTTCAACAAAGGATTTGAACGGACAACGGTACTTACATAAGTATTGAGCTGCCGAACGAAGCTGGAGAAATTGCTGTGCTTGAAATGCCTAGGAAGGATGGTGGTGGAGAACTGGTGAGAATCCCAAACGATGAAGCTGTTCTTCGTCGAGCTCCACGAAATCACCGTGTCAGTGGACGGGTCTTCCACCATCTCAAACGTCTTCGTCAAGAACGGAGGTGGACCCACCTCGTGCAATCTCTCCATCGGCGAGGGCGCCTCTTCTTCGAGCTTCACTATTACAGTTTCCATTTGTTTTCCCTTCAGATGATTAGTTCTGTTTCGATGAAAGTAGGTGTTGCTATATTTGGGGATTTTGAGGGAAAATGGCGGCGGTTGGGGGATATTTAGAGGGAAGGAGTGGAAGGTTCTGGAAGAAAGGAGGATAGGATATTTTGCTACTGGATTTGGGTGCATCTATTTTCGGGCACCGCATATTGCCTGGATGTTTTGGAGGAGTGTGCGGATCTAGAATGTTCGTAGCCGAGGGTAAGATCGATAAGGGGACCCGCCCGTTTAATGATACTCAACTGTGTTTGAGAAGTGACATCAAAAAATTAATAACCGTAATTTAAATTTAAAGTTTTTAATAAGTGAAAATATTGCGTGGTGACACGAGTTTTAAGAAAAATGAGTTTCTGTAGTTGATATTAATTGATAAAGTAAGAATAAAGTAAGATTAATTTTTACCAAATAGGGTATGAGACAATTAAATAGGGACATCCCAATATGGTAAAATGGGACATTTAAAAGGGGACGGAGGAAGTATTGATTAATATTAATATAATACAGAGTACACAAAGAGGCCATTTGGTAGCACGAATATCGACTGATTTGGCTGATTTTGATGAAATTTATGAAGTTCCGGCTGAAGTGGTTGCATGGCTGATTCTGCTGATTTAAGAAAAAATTATATTTTATTAATAAAAAAAAAAATATATATGCAAAATTACTAAAATGGTCATCTACAGTAACTTTAGCCAATATAGCCAGAAAAGTAGCTTCAACCTTAATTTTTCTGCTTATTACACAATCCAGCGCGCAAAAGCAAAAGTAACGTATTTGATGGAAAAGTTGACTGATAAGCCTGATAAGCCAAAAAAATCTGTATGCCAAACTGCCTCAAAGACTACTTGTTAGTAAAATCCGATTTTCAATTTTTTTTGTCTATGACATAATTTTATAGATATTTACTAATTACGGAGTATTAAGTAAAAAATTGTTCCACATAGAAAAAGTTGATCAAAATTTATGATGACATCGATGATATTTTACCGAAAGCACAAACAATAATTCTGACAATAATTCTAACCCGGACTAATTTTTCCAACTGTGAAAGATGATGATGAAGTAGGACGAAGATGGGGGTGGTTAAAAAGGGAGATGAGTAAAATAAAAGTAGTGAATATGGGAGGTGATCAATATGATTGAATATGAAAAATGGTGAAAATGGGAGATGATAATGATGAAAGATATTTCGATAAAGATGAAAGAAAGAATAAAGAGAGTGTGTCTAAACCTCTAAGGTGTACACAAAGAAGTATACACCAAGTGAGATTCCATAAATAGAGTGTCAATGATAAAAAGTATAAATAATTTGGCTTAGATACTATTTTAGTCCCTGTAAATATGACACAATTTGTTTTAATTCCCTGCAAAATATTTTTCTTATTTTTCATCTCTGCAATATGCAACATTTTGTTTTTAGTCCATCTCAAATTCTAAAACTACTCTACCTACAAAAAAAGTTATTGTCAGTTACATAAATCTACTAGAGATATTTAAATTCTTCCTTTTAAAACCTTTTTTAGGCTAATATGAGAGTTAAAACAGTGTAAAACCTAGATATTCACATTTTCAAAATATATATTAAAAACCTTCTAAAAAATAAAAGTTAAATATGTTTTTAATAAGATGACAAAGAACTAGAAGAGATCTATTAATCGGTGTTATTTTGTAAAGTTATTTTGTCTATTTAACTGCTTTCCAAATGGTTTTATTTTGGGGGCTTCATCTCTTTAGGGAAACCTAGTACATTTTGACGGGGAGCTAATCGTTTTTTTTTCTTAGGGATTTGCGGGGCCTTTTTGGTTGTTCACTCATTTGCATTTTTTGTTTCTTTCATTATCATTTTGTACTGTTCTTATTTAATTTTTAATAAAACTTATTTTTTGGCCAAAAAAAAAAGAACTAGAAGAGATCTATTAATCGGGGTTATTTCGAGGTCAAACGGAGATTGCTATCCTTAGTGATGGACTAAAACGAAAACCATCCTAAATTGTAGGGACGAAAAACAAAAAAGTAATTTTGCAGGGATGTAAAACAAAATGTGCTATATTTCTAGAGACTAAAAACATATTTAAACCAAATAACTTTGCCCATAATTCGGTGATACTGGTTCTACAACAAAATCTTGAATTTATATACTCCGTATATATCGTACTTCGGAAACCTATACCGTACTAGCGGCTGTACAGTGAGCATCGTACAGGCGGTGACATTTTAGTAATTTAATGAAATTCACAGCTTCTGCTAAATGAACATTAGTACATTTTTAGTGAGCAACCGATCTATTCTACTAAGTATTAAGAGTGTAATAATGAGCATAGCAATATTGGCTTCATATCTTATCATTCACTCCGTTTTTCTTATTATTTAAAATATCTTCAATGAACTCGTATGAATTCAATATGTGAAATTTCATAAAATATTATACTTTTGAAATATGCATGAATATGACATTTTAAAATGAGTATTACACCAATATTAATGAGCATACATAAATTACGAAATGAGTACCGAAAAAATCAAAAAGCTCATTTAAAATATCTACTTTGCTCAGATTTTCATTTGTGTATGCTCATATCTGTAAAACCATATATAACTACAGTGAAATTGTCGTCTACTGCCGTAGACTCATTGGAGCTGAGGTCCGTCGCTCGTCGCATGTGCTTGGAATCGCTTGCTAATTGCAGGAACTCGTTGGTCCATCGCTTGTCGATTGTTGCTGGATGCTGCTCGCGACTCATTTAGACAAAACTCATCGGAAATCTCCGTCGATATCCGCTCCTCGTTCATCGCCGATACGGCAATACTGGAGGTTGGCTCGCGGTCTGGATCTACGCTCGCCACCAGAGATCGTTCGTGGCTGGAGATCGTCCAAGTGTAGGATATAATTTGCGCAAAACTTCCCCCTATTGAGTTTTTATTTCTCTAGACTTGAATCTACTTTCCCAAATTTTAACTTTTCTTCCAAACTTTTAAATAGCCACTTTTAGAATTAATTTGACACTTCTCCAGTTCTCCTTCACTAAAATTTCCAAACCAGCTCCAACAGTAACCATTTCTAAGATTAATACGGAGTATTTGGCTGTCGTAAATGACAAAAGCTCGATTCTTGTTTGCAGTATTTCTTTACATTCATTTATTTTATGATGTGCTGAATGACCAAAACAGAGTAAAAACATCAAATAGCTTTGTGTAGGTTTAAAGTTCAAACCTTTGGCTGGAGGGAATAAAGGAGAAACGAGTGTTGAATATGAAGACAGTTACACTTGACAAACGTAGCTAAATGCGAGTTCTAACAATCAATTCACAACATTTAAGGCTCGCTATGTTCTTTTTAACCTGATGCTACAGCTTCTTTCGTTGACGCCTTTAAGTAATCCCCAAACATAATTCTTCTACCATATAATATATACTCAACATTGGTTCTTAAACTGGTAGCTGCAGCACCACTACTCAAAAACTAAGACCCGACAGGGGCTATTCCTTTACTTTTGGCAGCTGCAGTAGCGGCAGCAGCGGCAGCCGCTGCAGCTGCCGCTGCAGATGCTGCTGGATTAGGAGTGGAAGGGGGGACGGGATTAGGTTTGGATGTCGTACTGCTCTGCACAGGAAACAACTGCTGCTGCTGCTGTTGGTGGGCTTGTTGAGAGCCACTGACTTGCGAGAGTAGAGTCTTAATCTGGCCACCAGTGAGCGTCTCATGCTCAAGCAATGCACCAGCTAGAGCATGAAGCTCTTTGTTGTGTGTAGTGAGGATAGTCTTGGCATTGTTATATGCATTCTCTAAGAAATCTCTCACTTCCTTCTCAATGAGGAGCCTAGTCTCGGTGCTCATGCTCTTCCCATTATCATCATAGTCGTGTGCGACGACTCCCACTTGTTTGCTCATCCCATACTTTGTCACCATATCTCTAGCCAGATGAGTTGCCTTCTGTAGATCACTAGAAGCACCAGAAGTGACTTCATTCTCTCCGAAAATCAGCTCTTCCGCAACTCGTCCCCCCATGCAAACGTCCAGCCTGGCAAGCATCTGCTTACGGGACACACTGGTTTCGTCTTTATCTGGCAGTTGGGAAACCATGCCGAGAGCCATACCTCGGGGGACTATGGTGGCTTTGTGGACAGGTAGAGCACCATCGGTGTGAATGGCCACCAGAGCATGTCCACCCTCGTGGTATGCTGTGAGTTTTCTAGACTCATCCGATATAACGGCAGACTTGCGCTCGCTTCCCATCATGATCTTGTCTTTTGCGTGCTCCATATCACCCATTGTTACTGCTTTGGAGCCGTCCATTGCAGCCTTGAGAGCAGCAATGTTTACCAAGTTTGCAAGGTCAGCACCAGAAAATCCAGGGGTTCCTCTTGCTATGATCATAAGGTCAACATCATCTGCCTTCAATACCTGTCAATGAACAACACTTAATTGGATGTAAGCAATTACAAAAATGTTTAGCTGTATAGGTTGGGTGCATTACATCAATGATGAAAAGAACTTAAATTGGACAAAATACAATATTTTCTGGTATACAGAAAATAATACAGTACATTTTTTAGCCAAGGAGATATTTATTTTCTGACGGATTACCCTAATATACATCAATAATTTCGAAAAACCAAATTTGCACCCACTCTAAAAAAATCTGCAAACCAAACAATGCTTAGATGCTACTTCTTGTGGTTGTAGTTTGTGTTGCCAGTTTTAGAGGACAAGATAACTTTCTGTAGATGACGTAGCCAGATATTTGATTTTTTATCTACTGTGCTCTTATTGTACATTAAAGTGAGGTAATCAAGACTTAAAAAAAGACAAAAAAAAAACGGCCCTAATGTGGATCATACTGTTTAACAGGAAATCATAAACCATACATGATCCTACCTTTTTAGTCTTATCATGTAAAAAATAAAATAAAAGGCAATACCTTCGACATGTGGGATTCCAAGATCTGTCTTCGCCCCTCAACATCAGGGTTTGGGACAACAATGTGACGATCAAACCGTCCAGGTCTTACAAGTGCCTTATCCAATGACTCGGGAAAATTAGTGGCAGCTACCACAATGATTCCCTCGTTTTGTTTGAATCCATCCAGTTCAACTAGTAATTGATTCAAAGTCATCTTCATGTATTGTTGATCCTTCGGATTACGGCTTCCGCCAATGGCATCAATCTCATCAATAAATATAATGCACGGAGACCTTTTCTTAGCAGCAGAAAAAAGTTCTCTCACCCTCCTCGCTCCAACACCAACAAACATTTCTTCAAACTCACTGCCACTGCATGAGAAAAAGGGAACTCCAGCCTCTCCAGCAATAGCCCTGGCTAACATAGTCTTACCAGTACCAGGTGGACCAACAAGCAAAACACCCTTCGGGAGCTTTCCACCAAGACGGGTGAACCTCTGCAACAATGAAATTGCGATGGTTAACCCTTGAATTTGCTTTTGTCATGAACAGATATAAAAAAAGTCTCAACTAGACAATTACAACTCCATGCCATGATGTCATACATTGCAACCATAAACGCACAAGAATGCATACCTGGAAATCAGAATTAAAGAAGTGGGGGAAAGACACATAGAATCTTGCTTAGCTATGTAATGAAACATCATTCCTTTAGATTTTAGAGAATGTCAGGATTATAGATAGAAGAAGTGTTTAATTTCTTGTGTTTCATTTTACCGCGGAAACTGAAAAAAAATGAATATGCTTATTTGTTTAAATTTCAGATATAATTATTTTCTTATTAATAAAGTATAAATAAAAAAAATAAATTAATAAATAAATAAATAACTAAAATGTGTCAACAAATACGGGAAACAAGTTCATTGAGTTCAGGTACATTTTTTCCCACACATTTTATTTTCTTCTACATTTTCTTTGTGTTTCCCTTCCAATTTTCTTTCCCCAGTATTTTTCAGGACCCAAATGGACCTTTAAAGTGTATGCATACAATATTGTTTCCTTTGCTTTCATCTTCTTTCTCAATATGGTTTTTGAATGTACAGTAGGGGTTGAAAGCAAAAAAAATTGTAAAATAACAAGTTAAATACTTAAATATGAAGTATACTAGTATAGTATCTTTACATATGTCAATATTCAAAAGCTAATAAACCTTAGGGTCTCGAAGATAGTGGACGATTTCTTCTAGCTCAGCTTTTGCTTCATCCACACCCTTGACATCACTAAATTTTGTATTGGATTCCATAGTGGGATGCACTTCTTCATTCAGACCAAGTCCTGTTGCAGAAAGCAGCATTAGGAGTAAGTTAGATAACTAGATTTAATGTACAACCTGTATTCGGAGACTTTGGCCAGAAGTGTCATAAAAATAGTCGGCTGAATCTGCACAATACATATATATACCTTTACTGATTCCTCTGTCTTCAATCAGAGCCCCAAGACCAGATATCATGAGGAAAGTTAATCCAAGAGCACGAAATGTACGCCATAACTGTTCTTTAAAATGACTGCCTTCAACAGCCACCATATGTATAGGAGCATTAGGAGTACCAAGAACACCGTCTTTTATATTTTTTCCTACATTCTTAAAAGCAGACAGAGCACTCAAGCCACCCAAGCCTTCTTCCTCCACACGAGAACTAGAAGCAGTAGAAATCCCTGAAAATAAGAAACTCTAAGTGGCACATGCATGCAAGTAGTAACTACTAAATATTACATGCAAGTTAACTCCTAGTTTATAATCATTTTAAAAATGATCCTCCATATGTGAATTATTTCTGGTGCTAACCTTTCTGCAATGTCCTGAGCAGCTCACTTTCATCCAACATATCAGCCTTGACAAGTGCCTTAACATACTCAGCAAGTGCTTGTGGGTTAGAATGCAATGATGGCTGACTTTCAAACAATCGTATGACTGCCTCAGGATCGTGTCTATTGTATAGCTCCTTGAGATATGCAGCTTCACTTACTTCATCTGTTTCACGTGCTCTTCGGGCTAGACTGCCCACATAACTTGACTTAAATCTTCTGTGAACATTAGCAAGTCCAGGCACCACTGCATAGAAAAATATGGTTGTGCCATAGACACAGAGAAGAGCACATGTCATAAGATTGTCCCGTATCAAAGTAGAACCACAACAAAGAAACGATTATATGCATAGAAATATTGCATCAATGATATCACAATGATCACATTAAGAATTCATTTCAACCACTAATCCTGCAGTAAGTGAGACTTAAAAACTAAGAGTTTTCCATTGTGTGTGAAAAAGCTTATCTATGAGTACAACTTAAGCAGAGTGTTGTTAAACCACCCCGAACACCTTGGAGGACCTTTGAACTCTTTCCTTTCCAATGAGAAGAGAATGAATTGCGATAGAAACAATGAAAAGTAATCAACCAGGGCATCATCACACACAGTTTTGATCAGGCTGATGACCATGACAGGCTAAAGGGATACCCTTACATAGATAATGATCTTTCTTTTCCAAGAACAAAAAAGAAAAATTTATGAACAATAAAGACAATCACTAGAAAGTATGCTGCAGACTACCAAACAAGTACTTTACCTAGAATTGTTTTAACAATACATGTTAGCTCAAAGCAGGGTGTTGATTAACAAGATGCAAGTCAATCCTAGTAGATTCCAACAAGGTTAGAGCCACAATACCTCCATGTCCTGAAGATTTTGTTGACGTCGTATAAGTTCTAGTGAGCAAATAGCCGAGTTGTCTCAGTTGAGATTCTTTCCTTTCAACCTGAAACAATGAAAAATATTACTGTACAACATAATGTAGTCGATCAATATCCAAGGGAATCTGAAATAGACACAAATTATGCATCTGGGTAAACTAAACTGATAAAAAAGTGTAAAAATCCCCAAGTATGTAAATGACCCTGATCTTAAATATGAGGCAACTAGACATTTTCCTGTAGTGCAATTCACATTAAAACTATAAGCCCCATCCCGACCAAAGCTCCAATTTTTCCAACGAAATGTTCAATCTTTTATAAATCAAAAGCCAAGATACCACTAAAATTAGGGTTTCTGTGAACATGCACTATACGAAGTAACAGACAATCAAATTCATTATCATCTTGAATTAAATTTTCCAACTTAAAATATCAAACTAATAAATTTGAAGCTGACCTGAGTGAGAAGATGCCTTAAAGCCATCTTTTTTAGTCAAGAGAGACCGATAATCTCCTTCACTCTCCTTCCTAGACGACGGGGGTGAATATTAACCGGGTATTTCAATAAAGATTTTGTAAGCGATGTCTACGATCGTTAGCGGAGTAGATAACGAAATGGAGGCAGAGAGCGGAACAGAGATGACTCCTGGTTGCAAAGACGACGGGCTTGTTTTAGAAATAAAAAATAAAAAAATCACCCCGTAATAATAATTACTGTATGTAAATTCGAACCAATATAATTTGGGTAGTATCCATTATCCAACTGTGCATACTTATGGCTCAGCAATCAGAAAACTGGAAATTCAAGTACATTAAAAAAAGTAAAAAAACGAGAGAAATTTCGAATAGTACACCACTTATCCAGTTATTCTGACCTGGGAAAAAAATACCTTATCCGTTATGGATTTTTTGAAACTAGTTTTATTTTGACGATTAATGGGGAAAATATGAATCCAAGATAAAAGATGCTTTCACTGGGAACAATTCTAAAAATACATTTCAAGAGAGAAATTATTTTCGAATGTATTTACATAGTTAATCTCATAAAATTCTCCTCAGTTTGATTATGATCGAAGTTTAAGAAAATAAGAATAAAGTTAAAATATATAGTTGTGGTTGGGTATCAAAAAGGTAAATGAATGTTAGCTAGACCCAAAAAGAGAAATGAGATTTTTTGAGACATCTCGAAAGGGTAAGTGTGAAAAATATCATGAGACGGAAAAAATAGTAAATTGGACTTCAAATCTCATGCATATTTCATTAGTTCGTCAAGAAGTAGATCGGGATCCTCTCACCCGAATGAACCGAAATGAGGGTCTCTAAGTGGTGGATTGTCAACCCTGGGGTTAGCCAGAATCCGGGAAAATAAGGAAGATGACTGGACAAATTGTAAAATGAGATCGAGTGTATATTTTGGCAGAGTAACAGTAAAAGTATTCAACTACGAATCCATTTCCACATGTCGGAAGGTGATATTTATACTAAAAAGATAATACTTGGTGTCCAAGTAATTAAGAAGGTGTTATTTATTCTATTGTGGAGAGGGCACGTGTCCACCCATCTAACAAAATAATCAGACTAATATAATTGTGTGCTGACACGTGTAAAGGTGATTGGAGAGATATTTATGATAGCTGGTTGATTGGAACTATGCGTAACAAACTTGTACATGCTACATGCGCGGGTTACACGTGTATTATCTGGAATCTTTTTCGTTTTATCAGTCTGGAGTGATGTGGCACTTCTTACAGTGTTGGTGACGTGGCGATAGTTTATGTGGCCTTTAATTCCGTGAAATGCCCAAGTCCATACGGCGCTCGTGAGATCCCGAGCTCCTGGAGGTCAGAGCTCGCGTGCTTGCGCTCATTACTGGAGGATTTATGTCTGGTCTCCAGTCTTGTCTGGCAGCATTGACTCTCTCGTTGGCTTCGTTTGGCTTTGCACCAGTGGAACAGGTTGGAGTTGGTACTGTCCTCGGTGTGAAAAAATTGCTAGAAAAGCTATTTCAATATTAGCATCAAAAATGCTGATACGAACTCAATTCATTATTTCGGAGATATAATAGAAAATATCACTCTAAAACAGTGTAAAAGTTGACAGATAAGTGACTCTTACTGCCACTCTACAGAACCGTGCATGAGATTTTCACCTCATACGGCTCCTCGTCCAATTATTTGGAATTGATCGAGGTCGGCCTCATATTTTGCTTTGTCTGTGCGATCCCCGAGCTCCGACCTCGGGGTGGGGGGTCGAAGTCAGCCTCGACTGGATTTCTGACCTTTGTTGATTCATCGTCTAATGCCTTTTCCCGACCTTGGGTGTCGAGGTCAGAGGTCGGCTGGAGTCTTTCCTTAAGTGTTTGGGATGTTTGGGAGCCTTTTGTTCGCCGATTGTGGTACCCCTGCGGTATATGGGAATATATGTCATCACTAAGATTCTAAAAGAGAAAATTATCTTAGGTGTGATTAAGGATGTTTTTACTTGGGCTGTAATTTGTTAGTCTCGTCTGGTCTGGTCTGTTTAAGTAAGGTCTAGTCTGGTCTGTCTGTTTAAGTTTGGTCTGGTCTGGTCTGTAAATGTCTGGTATCTTTTTATTTTATAACTACGAAAGTCTGGTCTGGTATGTTTAAGTCCGGTGTGGTTTGATCTGTTTAAGTCTGGTCTTGTCTGGTCTGGGACTGAAAACAGCCAAAGTAAGAACATCCTAAAACCCACGTACACACTTTCTCAATCTATGATCTCATTAGTTTTTTCCTAAAATAATATTTAGATTCATAATATTTAATGAATAAAAAAATATAACCTCCGTCCCACTCAACTTTGTCAAGTTGATGTTAGGTGGGAAATTAGAATAGTAAAAACTGTGTGGATGAGATTTGTGCAGAGGATAGAGAAATAAACAGACCCACAAATTCATTGCTTTTAAGGAAAGTGGCAAAGTTTTTTTGTACAAACAAAAATGGAAAGTTGGCAAAGTCCAGTGGGACGGAGGGAATAAATCTTATGGACTAATACGCCCTTAGATTGATATTATAAAACCTTAACTCCTACTCATTTTCTAAAAAACCTAGCCATTAATTAGCCCATTGTCGCGGCACCCGCCGCCCCATCGCCGCGATACACGTCACACCGTCGTCGCGGCACCTCCATCCCTTTCAGCGACCGTCTCCATGCCTGCGCTGCCTCCGTCTCCATGTTTGCTCGTCGCAGTCGTCGCCATGTCGCGGCACCGCGCCCATCTCGAAGCATGGGCACCTGCCACATGTATTGCCGTACCCATGCCTGCGTGCTCACCGCACAAGGTTGGAGACGAACCCTAAGTTAAAGACACTTGAACCCACCGTGTAGTGAATTCTATGATAGTGAGCAATGAATATGATAAGAAATGAGTAATTTGTAGTATGTAGTGCAAAGAATAGGTTAAGAAATGCACTAATTATGTCAAGAAGTGCAATAATATGACGAGAAATGCAGTTATTATGACAAGAAGTACAATAATGTAGCACACATTAATATTGACATAAAATGTGCACTTATCGAATAAGAAAAAACTATAAATTCTTAATATTTTTATAATGTCTAGTGTCATAACTCCAGCATGAAGTGAAGTCACGCTGACATAAAATGCATTATATTTAATTAGATAAAAAAACTAAAGTTATCAAATTTAAAAAGGAAAAACAGAACGATAAATGTATTAACATTTTCGTAATGCTTTAAAAAACATTTTCATAATGCACGGAGTAAAGTTAGAATATAGTGTATTAAATGTCATACAGTAATGTCTTCATAGAGTGCAGTATTTTAGACGGAAGCAATGCAAAATGCACCTTTTATTAATAAGAGTATTTTTGTCCTTTCAACATTTTAATATTGCGGCACTTTTTTTTTGTATTTTTAGTCATACGAAAGTCTAAAATAGAGCTAGCCATATTTCGGGGAATTTGATATGATTCAGTCATATTTCGGGAAATTTCCCATTGTGAGAAGGTGGGGGCCCTTATTTTTCTGTTGTTGATGGGATGGATGGAAATCGTGAGACATCCTCCTCCTTTGCTAAAGCCAGGGAGAAGCACATAATTTGTCATGAATTGTGCCTAGTTCTTAACAAGTTCGAAAGGAAAATATCTATTGTAAGCACCTTATTTAATTTTTTCGAGTATACAAACAATTCGTTTAAGAAATGAAAAGCTTTAATGTAGTTTATATAGACAAGTGAAGATCAAAAATCTAAATGGTTGTGTACACAAATCAAAACGTCAAAAATCAACTTCTATTCTATTATTCACTCAAGTGTCGCCCTTTCCGTTCCTTTTCACTCAAGTGTCGCCCTTTATGAACTATATATATTGGTCTTTGTGCTTCAGTTTCATAATCCTTAATGTATACACCCCATTAATTCAAAAGTTGTGAAAGAATAGAGTTTAAAGGAACAAAGTGCACATATCTAAAATATTAGACACACAAGCGGCCATCTCCCTCAAGTAGGGTTTGGAAGTTTCCCACGATCGTGTTACGCCTCTTCTTCGGTAAAGCAAGCAGAGAGCCAAGACCATTCATTCCTGGTGCCGAGGCAGGGCTTGATAGAAGATAACAACAAATTTAATCGTTTCAAGCACTAAGCCAAGCAGAAAGAAAATGATGAAAGACATAGTGAACAAGTATGACAACATGGCCATTGGCGGGGAAGAGGAAGAACTCATTTCAATGAGGAAGTCGACGATGAAGGAGAGGGCTCGGAACACATGCATGACTATTTTTCCAGCCTTGGGCACTCTTCTCACGGACGGGATGATAAGGTTTTCGGTGTTCAGGGATCTCATGGCCTCACCATGACGCCCCAGAAAAGCCATCTCAATCAAAGAGATTAGTGAAAAAGGTACTTGTTCACTTTTTACCACACTGTTGATATGTAACGTGTTCTAGGAAGTGGTCCTTGGATGTTTGAGCAAAATCTGTTGTTACTTGGGGCAATTAAGATTAAGTCGGGAGAACATAGGGGTGGCTAGAAGAATTGGTAATTTTATTGGTAAATTCATTAGTTTTGATCAAAGTTAGTTTAGATAAAATTGGGAATCCTATATGAGAATTAGGGTTTGCATGGAGGTGGGAAAACCTTTGAAGGTAGGCACGGCGCTTAGGAAAGGGCGGGGTGCAGGCCATTGGGTGGATTTCAAATACGAAAATTCCCTAGTTTTTGCTTTGTTTGTGGTGTCATTGGTCACACTGACAGGTTTTGACGTATGACTTATGAGTGTGCGAATAAAGTGTTGGACAAACCCTATGAGGTGGGGTCTCTGAGCAGGGGGGATCTCGCCCATTATCATTTGAATGTCTTCTCGGTTGAATTTTTAGCTAAAATTTGGTATGAGTAAACTAGACTTAATGAATAAGATGCTAAAAAAAAATTCGTCAAAAAATTCCATCAAGAACCGCCTAAAATGGCGATGGCTGGACAGAGCCTCTTATATAAGGATTTATTTGACATTTTTTTTACAACTTCGAGCAACAATCTGACCCTTACCTCAAGAAAAAACTAACTAAAAAGGATAAGAAGCAATATTATCCAAAATACTTCCACCATCCCTTATAACTTTGCCAACTTTCCTTTTTGGATGTCTCACTAACTTTATCACTTTCCTTTTTAAGTAACGAATTTGTAGTTCCAATTAATTCTCTCTCCTCTACACAAATCTCAACCACATAGTTTTTAGTTTATTAATCTCGTGCCGGTCAAACTTGTAAAAATTACTCCCTCCGTCCCATTTTAACTGCCCTACTTTCCTTTTTGGGTTGTCCCAAAATAAGAGTGTCCTTTCCTTTTTTGGAAAGAAATATGTGGTCTACACCATTTCACTTTATTATACTCAAATTTAAATCACAACTTTTACTTTTTCAACCACTTCATTGATAACTATGACAAGTCAAACTAAGACACGGAGGTAGTATTAGAGAGGGAAGGAGTATATGAGTATATTAGGAAATGCAAAGGTCAAATTCCCATTCTCAAAATCTTTTCGATATCTCACCGCCTTACAAGTTTGCATTCTTGTAAAAAGTCGCTCTAATCACTCTTTCATATAACCCTAGTCGCTCTAATACAAAGGTCAAATTCCCATTTTCCGGCTGCCTTTTTTATTCGTTTGTTGCTTAGCCGATTCGCCGTGGTGGAGAAAGGGGGTACACAGCCAATGGAGAACAGCGATCAAATGCCGGCCGCTGTGGACAAAATCGGTACGAAGCGGCAGCGACGGCCTAGCGTCAGGCTGGGCGACATCGGCGGGAACCATACCTCTTATGAGCATCGAAGAGTTAAGCCGCAGTGGAAGGATTCGACCATCAAAGCCGCCTCCAAATCGCGGCATTTCACCAACTTTTCATGTAACGACGCGCAAACCCCAGATGATAACAATTCCGATGACAACACCAACAAAAAGATTTCTGATAATATGGACAAGGATGAGGATCGGGATGATAATATAGATGCTGGTGCAATAGCGGACTGGAATGTGAGGGATTTGAAATCTAAGAGCGGAGCAACAACTAAGAGAGTGAGGCCCAATTTTGTTTCAAACGCCATTGAGGATGATATGTTAATTTGTGGTGGAAGGGAAGAGACGAAGAATCTTGATGAAATTTGCCCTGATTCTGGAACGGATGATTCAGAGCACACCCTGCCTCATCTGGTGGATAGCAATAAGAATAACAGCAGTGCTGGAGCGGGTGGTGATGGTAGACGAATCGAGAATACTAGCAGGAGGATGACTAGGGTTTCAGACGAGGGGCCAAGTGATAGAGAAGAGCCCCAGAACTGGAACTACTCTTCTGGTACAAATGCTGTGAACGTATGGTTGAACCAGTTAGGACTCGGGAGGTATTCCCCTTTGTTTGAAATTCATGAGGTTGACGATGATGTTTTGCCAAAGCTGACCTTGGAGGATCTGAAGGATATGGGGATCAATGCAGTCGGTCCTCGGAGGAAAATGTACTGTGCCATTCAGAAACTGAACAAAGGGTTTTCTTGACTGCTTAGAAGGTACTATCTCCAAGGACCATTCTTTATGAGGCTTTATAGCTACAGGTGATACCATACTAGCTGGGTCATTGATGAGATGGAGTTGAAGCCATGATTTACTTAAGTTGCTAGTCAATTAATTTTGCAAATGGTTTTTAAAGGATTTCCAATCCCTTTTTTGTCTTACTAATCCGATTTTTAGTTTTTTACTTGGGCTCTAGTCTGAACTCTGAGTTGTTCCTTTCATTTTCCTGTGCAGTTTAGACTCCATCAAGGTGTCAAATGTACATATCATTTTTTCCAATGAAAAGTGTACTTGACTGGCACTCCACTTGGTGAACCTGATCTAAAAATTCCAAGGATCATATATGGCTAACCATTGATGAAGTTTCTGTTTGTCTTGTTCAAGCGATCTTCATTTGCATTATCAGGCGAGCAGCATTCTGGTTCTGTGATACAATTAATTTTGCCTCATCATAATCTTGACTTCATGTCATCCTCAAGGACCCTGCATATAGTTCAGGATATGGGTTATGCTTTATGTTTTACCCATTGCAGTCAAAAGCGCATCAGGCACAAAGGTCCTTATATGCTCATGTTACATTGCTTTGTAACCTTTCATCTAAGCAACACATTTGGAAGTTTGTTTCAATTATACTTATCTTTTTGATGAATCAGCTTTATATCTTTATCCTGTTTTTATTTTGATGGCAACTAGTGAAATGAAATGACAAATGTGTACGTCAGTCCACTATGCTGAGACATACCCTTTATAGCGATGTTCCCTTTATACAATTAATGAGTTCAGCCGGCAGGTGTAGCTCAAGTAGTTAATAATGAGTGATGAAATTGTAAAGCCAAGTTCAATTCTTAGTTGATAAGGAATGGCAAAATTGTAAAGCCAAGTTCAAATGTTCAATTCTTAGTTGATAAGGAATGACAAAATTGTATTGCCATGTTCAGCCGTTTTTAATTGGATTGGAGTTCAATTCTTAGTTGATAAGGAATGACAAAATTGTAATGCCATGTTCAGCCGTTTTTAATTGGATTGGAATTTTTTGGTCAGATTTGTTTAAATTTGGTCTGATCTGAATTGGTCTAGTAAATTTGGTCTTTGACTTTTTAAAGTGTCGAAGTATTGTCGGGAATTCAAATTGCGACTATGTTTTGATTTAATCCTCACAGCAAATTGTATAGCAGGTTCTAGGGACCTCATTCCCGGTGCATCTTTTTTATCAATAGGCTTTCTCATCATCATATATTTTGCACCAAGGTGTTGTATATTCAAGGCCATTAAATATTCAAGTTAACTTGGTAAAAATCTCCAGTTAACCACTAGAAAAAATGCCCCATATTACGATATCAATTAATTTGGAGTACGAATAAAACAACTACAGTGTTTCCCCATCAATCTTGATTCTTGAATAGGAGCCTATGATGATAACCTGTGTCACATGTTGGGGGGATCCTTGGAACATGCTCAGGAGTTAGCATATGTCTTACAGCACCCAAACTGAATGAAATTTTCATCTTTTTGTCTGGGTAGCATACTTTTGTTCAAGAGTCCTTCAAGAAAATTTTGAAACTAGTATGGTGAGATAAAATTTTCCCACCATTGTTGGTAATTTTTGTGTTAGATATTTATATATATATTTCCATATAGTTTAAATGCATTCCCAAGATGGTGGACCTGACTTTCGGTCTTGTCCTGATGAAGAAAACAGTATTTGTAGTCCATCCCTATTGTAACTTTTCATCAAATACTTTGTTCATGATTTAATTATAAAAAATAGATCCAAGGACTGCAACAATGACCTAAAACATCTCGAATAGTGCTGGACTCGGTGCGGGCCGGGTCCAGGCGGGCCGGGGCCGGGTGGGCCGGCAATTCAGAATAGTTGGGCCCGGGACCGGCCCAAGCAGCCACCGGGTCCGGTCCGGGTCCGGGCCGGCGGTTTGGTAATTTTTTTTGCTTTCCTAACCCCCCCCCACCCACCCCCCCAAACCCCCCAAACCCCTTATAATCATCAAGCCCAACCCGGTGGAACCCAAAAGAGTGATAAAAAACAATTTGGCCCGGACCCGGGCCCGACCCGGCCGGGCCGGTTCACCAAAACATGGACCCGAGCCCGGAACCGCCCCCCGGGCCTAGGACCGAACCGGACCCGGACCCGGACCCAGACCCGAGAACTGGGTCAGGCCGGTCCACGGGCCGGGTGGCCTGACCCGAATCCAGCACTAATCTCAAATGATCAAAATGTATTCGGAAACACACAAAAAAGTACAAGATCAGTAACCCAATTTTAATCCGAGTCCAATTTGTCCATTTCTGTTGTAGGATAAATCAAACATGAACAAACTGGACGATTTATAAAGTTCCACAATCATAACGGAAGGGCAAAGAAAATGGCCTTATAATTTCCAAACACAGAACTATTTCTTTAAGCTTCAACACGCAGTAACACAAAACTATTTCTTCATTAGGCTTCAACATTCTAAATTTGGTAGATGGAGATCAAGCTGCTAGTTACAATTTGAGACCTACAAGGAAAATACAATGAGTTACTACATAAACAAAACATTAAATGATGTTTTCATTTGGATTTATTTCATTCCAAGATAGGACTTAAACAGATCATACCATTTCAGATTTAAACAAATCAAACTAAACTTAGAGAATAGTAAAATGTAACCTTTATTCAACAAGACCAAACTTAAACATACTAGACCACATAATAAAATTTCAATAAAATATGGTTACCAAAAGGTAATTCCTCATTTTCAATATAGGACCACTTTTAACATTTCCAAAAAGTGACCAAATATGAATAATCCCTTGTATCCTAATTCTATCTTGATCGATTCTCACACACACAGACCTCCCAAATTGTCACTACCGCCACCGGAAATTTTATAGAAATACCACACACAACTACACAAGGACAAATGCTTGAAAATGCAGTGGCAAAATTAGTAAGTTATATTATTATTTACTCTGCACTATATTAGGAGTATTATATATGTTTTAGTTTCCATTCCCCTTCTTTTTGTGAACTTGAATTATGATATGAGATTTCAAATTTTAAGTGTAATACTTCTCTGAAATTTACTCAATTATCATTGTCAATGAGATGTTTTAACTTTTAGTCTTTCTTAGTTGAATTACTTCCTCCGTTCCATATTATTTGTCTTACTTTCATTTTTTTGGCCTGTTCTAAATTACATCTCTCACTTCCCTTTTTAAAAATTATCACATAAAAAGAACTCTTACAATACATCTTCAAAAAGTGTACACACAAATATACAATACCCCAAAAAAAAATTAAACCTAAAAGCCCTAATAGCCACCTTTTTCTAACTTCTACAAACACTTTATTAAACTACGTGAAACCCCTACCGGGACAATTAATAAAAGTTGTTAAATCTTCCTTTTATTATTATACTTGTATAAATTTATTTATTTTGTAGCTGGGAACCATGCAGATCCACACCCATAGTAAAACTTGTTTCGGTTGAGGCTCCCCTTTCTTAGGAACCAAACCAGTAAGCTCGACACCGAAACTGGACAATTTTCACCCCTAGATACACTCTTTATAAGAATATTTGAAATAAATAAAAAAAGCAAGACCCGAAGATATGAGCACACCATGGATAGACTACCGAATCTGGCAAAGATCTGAAAAATCGGTGGAGAATCATGAGTACTTTTTATAAACTGATCACCCAATAGAAAGCCCAGCGAATAGCAACTCCAACTCCTCATCTTGTGATGTGGTTCTCTGCAAAAGAATTAAGTCAAGTCAATGAAATGTTATCTGATACCTAAAGGTCATATGACAAGCAGAGAGGATCGAGGTCATTCCTAAGCAAAGTTGATGCCATAGACAAGATCTTGCTCGCAAGAAGTTACTTTATGTAGACTTCGGGGAAGCTTTGGAGTTTGGTGTTCTCCTTCAATTATGTACTAGTTTTTTTAATACTCCGTATAATACTCCGTATTGTTTTGTAGTTATATAACTTTCCAATATACTTTTGTTTTTGAACTTCTTTCATCCAAAATAGTGAATTGGGTTTCACCTGTATGCTTACTAAGAAAATGAATTATTGTGGTAGAAGTATGTTTAGAGGATAGGAAATAATATGACCACACAATTTTTCCTTATGATTTATGAAAATGATCCTTATTTTGGGATGGAGCATGATTTTATTTCTCTCTATAGAAAATCCCAAAGAATACTCACTGTTGTAGAAGTAGAGAGCCTTTAAGGTAAACTACAGAACAAAGGATGGAGACCTTACGCACATAATAGATCTCTATAACTTAACTCCTATAGCAGCCCCCAATTAAACTACAAGTTTACTCCTTCCCCTGTGGGGCCTCTCAATACATAGCTTGAGGTGCAACACAATTTTAAAATGATGAGTAGTAAACAATGTTATATTGGTTATTGAAATGATATGGAATAAGATTCTTTAGAAAGAGTGTTTGAAGGGTGAACAAGAAGATCAAAACAAAAATGATATTCAATAAATTTGCAATTATAGAATCACCTTAGAATAATTTTTCAGATTTCAAAACAAATCAACCTGTAAGCAATGGACCAAAAAAAAAGTTGTCATATACTCGTAACGGGTACCAAACCGGGGGACTACTAACATGGATAGCATCGACTAATCCCATGTAGGATATGCAAGGAAAACAAGTGAAAGCACTCCATTATTTCAAAACAAATAAAAATGAATACATAGAAGTATATTTCTGATGGACTGCACATAAAGGTACTCAGCGAGATCCCTATGGGTCTGTTTGAAATTTTGAATAGAGAGTTCATGGAGGACTAGGTCTACATCTAGAATATTGATGAGCCTAATGTTTCAAAAAACAAACAAAATGTTATTAGAATGCTATCTCATCATTAAATAATAAAATAAGCCCTCTGTGGCCAAACCCCTTCATCCTTCACCCTATGACCCAAAGGGTCAGTTTGGGAGTGGGGTTTTGAAGGGTTTTATCAAAGGGGTCTATGGAGTGCTATTTGAGAGTAAAAAATGACTCAACCGCCCTATATTCATTCTGAGAAACATTTTATTCATCAAGATATAAGGTAATCCAGGTCATCCCCTCCAAACCCCTCAAATCATCTATCCAAACAGATCCTAAAGAGAGATAGCATCCAGCATAGTACCTGGATGGACAAAAGATGAGTGATTTGGTTCAAAACCCGCAAGCGGTGCATAACGTATGTGCTGTACTGAGGAAGTTTTCTTAATTTTGCAATTTCTTCCTTAACTGCTGCTTCCTTCTTATCAACCCCCAATTGCTCACAAACATTTCTGCCTGCGTGAGAGCCAGAAAGACCCTCTTTGGGCTGATTAAAAGCCTGTAGACTCTCAAATTGCTCAGGAAATTCCATTTACTCTACAACAACCAAAACAAACCATACTATCACAGAAATCCAATGTACCAAAGGTCCAAAACAATCAAAGAAAAAGATGCCTCCATATAAACTAATGCTCTAGAGTTTGCGTATTGAAGAAGAAACAACTCATATCGGAAAACACTGAAAGTCATTTCGCTTGACTAGAAAAGAGAAACCCTTTTACCTTGGGTTTCAAAGAGAATGAAGAACTTACAATTGTCTGGGAAAAATTAGATGGACCTTGGTTGAAGAACTGCAGCCCGCGGAAAAGATTTCAGGCTTCCCAAGATTCAAGCTTTTGTTCTTAATTGATACCAATTGTCCAATAGCAGTTGCATTCTATAAAAATCATTCCCTAAACGTTTAACAGTGTTATTTTTTCATTAATTTTTTAAATTTAAATCTAATAAATCAAAAGTATTTATAAACATTAACAATATTATAATTGAGTTTATGTTATTTCTACTACGGAGTATAAGTTAAACTTAATTTTCAATAATTTTCATAATACATAACAGATACATAGTATATTTGAGCACATACTAATTAAATTCTCTTTTAGCTTTTATTCATTATCAAAGGTCCTTATCAAAAGTTTTTCAATAATCCCTTTCAAAAAAAGTTATTTAATAATCATATTTTTCATTGTAATAAATTTTTTAAAATAGTTTTAATAATACTAAATTAAATATTAACACAAAGTATATACTAAATATTTTCAATTTAGTCAATTTATAAAAAATTATTAAGTTAAATATACTTATTATATACTTTGTATTAATATAAAATGTAGTAGTACTAACTAAAACTTCCTTGAAATCTCTATTATAATGAAAAGTGAATATAAATAGAGTATTGATAATAATTAAATAAAAGTTTAAAGAGAATTTGATGAATATATGTTTAAATATTTATACTAGATTTTATAAAAAATATTGAGTATTAAGTTTAATTTATAATATAAATAAGTTTAATAAATATAATATTGTTAATGCCCCCGCGCACACACACATATATATACTCCTAGATGTAGTATATAGACACACACACACACTCGGGGGGGGGGGGGGGGGGGGGGGGGGGGGGGGGCGGATTGGGCCTTAGGCCAGGCAGGGCCTAGGCCCAACCTCAATTTTTTATTTTTTTTAAGTAGTATATAGGTTTAAAAATAAGGCCCAGTCTCAATTTTTTTTTAAATGTTTATATAGAACAGTCTTGCCGTCTTGGTCCGTGATTCATCCGGAGTCCGCACCGCACAAGTCTCTCCCAACACTACAGTCTCCAGCGAAGCCCAAAATTGGCACGGCCCAAAATTGAAAATTCGAAATCCAAGTTATCCAATCCCAAGCCAGGCGCGGGAAAGATGTAGCAGCCGAGGTCTGCTTCTTTCCGCTTCCGCGAGGTCGGCAAAACCCCCATAAGCCAAATCCCAATTCCCGACCCCCATAGCAATCTAGCACGCAACAGTCCTAGTCCATCTTCAGTCTGCCGGATGGCGCACAGGCAATTTAGATTGTTTAGTTTCCGCTCGACTCCTCTAATTGCTCTTCGATGGTAAACTGACACTCTGAGAGCTGCTCTTCGGTGGGTCTTACTCCTGAGAACTGCTGCCTAAGTCACTGCTAAAGTGCTAAGTGCTTAATAGGTATGTTTTTAATCATTTAATTTTATTGTATCTTTAATTCAAGTTAAAGACTAATTTACAGCTTTGCTTAATATGAATTTGATTATTGTTTGTAAACTTGTTAATTGTAATCATCATTTATAGTATGAATTTGCTTGTGATTTGTTATTATTAATCTAATTATTAAGTAATTAACATTAGTGTAGTATTTACTGATTAGTCATCCCTTTATTTGTAATGAAGTGATTCTATAACCGTGTTGAAGTAGGAACTAATGGAAGTAGTTCATCAAGATTTGTAGTGCAGAAACCATAATTCAAGAAAATTCAACAACAAATGACGAACAAAACAACATAAATACCCTACAATCATTGACCACTAATGAGTTGGATTCTTACCAACTTCTATCTGACCGTGGATTGAGACTACCGATCTCAAGATATAATCCAAATATCATAGATCAAGTTCGAATAGCATATTTGCATAAAGGCCCTTGTCAACTGTTTGAGCATGATGTAGTGTTGAGAGAGTATTTTCAGCAATAAATATCATGAAAGTTAGGTTGAGAAACCGGATGAGTGATGACCAGTTCAATGATAGACTTGTTGTTTATGTAGAAAGAGACATCTTCTTGAATATTGACAATGATGTCATTATCAAACGATATCAATCGATGAAAGTCTGTAGAGAACAATTGTAAAATTATGGTGTTTATTGCATTTGACTTTAATAAAAACTTTTATTCCTATAATGTTTATTTTTTTCTTTGATTTTATTGCTAGATTAAACGTTTTATTCAATATCCATTTTTTTAATTAAATTTAGGCCCCAGCTGAATGTGAAAGCTAGATTCGCCCCTGCACACACTAGTGTTGATGTTAAGTCCTAGATGTTCAAAAGCTCAACACGGTCATTTAATTTGGGCTGTCGTGTGAGTCCTTTTTATGAGTTAGTTTAGTGAGCGTTTAAGTAAAAAAAGAGGCAATAGTAATAACAAATAATGAGAGACAAAGTACGTAGACCTAGCTTTATTAAATGTTTAGAACGATTACATCATTATAACACATATGTTGAGCCTGAGATCTGAACCTCTATATTAAGCTGAAGATTACAAAAGAACTAGAGAGAAGTTTATTGCTAAGTATACAAGTTTGTCAACCTTTTACAATTAAATAAATGATGTTATTTATACTATAAGGTAGTAGGTGGAGGGGGGCGATGTGCTCAACCTTGAGTGGAAAGCCCCCAACCATAAAATCTTTCATATATGATATATTAAATGCACTTCTCGCCTATTACTACGGTACTATCTCCGTCCCAAAAAACTTTGCCATTTTCAAAACTTTGACCGATTATATCTTTTTATTGAAAATTATTTATAATATAAAAATTATATGAAAATGTTCTTTGTTAAAAGTACTTTCATAAAAGTATAAAACTTATAGCTTCCATAATATTATACTAATCAAAATCAAGGTTCAAGTGTTATCAATGCTGGTTTCAACAGTTGTCGTAGTATTATTATATCTATTTATGTGTAAGTCCAAAAAAATGTGTAAGTACAAACAATAAAATCCTAGCGATTTACATAAAAAAAACTAATATGTTTTCTTTTGACAAAAAAACTCTAATATGTTAGAAATTTACACGATGACAATTTTGATAATATTTTACGGAATATATAAAATGATATATCTAGTGGACCTGTTTAATAATTCAACTACACAATTGCACTAAAAAGTAATACGTGTATTGCACCACATGGTCTTTTTGAGAATATTACAACCACGCAATTACTTGAACAAAATGAGATTAGTTTTATTATTATACCATAAATAAAAAACAAGCTAAATTATTTTATGAACAATAAATACAAAATAATGTACATCCCTTAGGGATGGACCGGCCGACCGGAGCCGGTCCGGTTCAGGTTCCGGGTCGGGCCCGACCGGGTTTGGATTTTAGGGATTGAAGCCTGGGACCGGCCCGGGTGTTGACCGGTACCAGTTCGGGCCGGTCTACCCGCCCGGGTATCGGGTCGGGTACCGCCCTACCGGGTCATTTTTTGTTTTGTTTTCTTGGTTACTAATTAAGTCTAGAAGTGCTACATAAAAAAACTTGAAGTATATTTATTTGAAATATGAGCTACAATTGAGAATTGAGAAAATAATTAAAACATGAAATACAATTTCTAATAAATAATAATCAATCGGAATCTCCGCCACCGTCGCTTGTTGTTTCCTCCATAAAGTGTTGGGTGAGGGTGATGCTTAATTCTTGAGTTCTACGTTGGGCCTTCAATCAATCGTGGTAGCAAACAAGCATCTCAAGAGAGTTTGCGTTCAATCTCGTTCTATAATCCATTAGGACGTTGCCGGCCGCACTAAATTCTTGTTCTACGACAAATGTTGAAACCAGCATTGATAACACTTGCTTAGTCATCTTTGATAAAATCGGGAACATTCTTTCTTTATCTTCCACCACTGCTTTAGAATGTCAAAGTTATCATCTTTTTTAAAGTCAACAGAAAATGTTAGATACATAGAAAGCTCGTTAACAGAGGTATGTTCAACAACGAGAGTTGATAGTAAAAAAACAACAACGAGAGTTGAGGTGAAATTCATACCAATAATCCATACTTTTAGTGATTCTACAATAATAATTTCTATTGAAAAAGTCAATACAAATAATCCAAACTCGTAAATGTGTCTACATAGATAGATTAAACCTTCATAGATAGATTATTATCCTTCAAAAAAATAATTATAGTAATGATATAAAAAAACACTAAACTCACATGTATGACAATGGTGAACAAAGTTAATAATGTATCCTTATATATTAAATATCAAAAAGATTAATCTAATCTATCTATGTAGAAGTGTTTATGAGTATGGATTATTTATATAGACATTTTCGGTAAGGATTATTATTGTAGAACCGCTTAAAGTATAGATTATTGGTATGAATTTCGCCTTTACTTTTTGTTATAAGATTGTCAAATGTAGATTTCAAAAATGATTTTCATTTAGATGAAGATGTTTTTTGTCGGGGGAGGGGGTGCATTGCCATATTGTGCATGAAACTCATTAAGTAATTGATAAAATAAATTACTAACCTCATTGTATTCTTGTTTAGGATCTATGGGTTTATCTTCGTACATAGGAAATAGACCAAACAAAGAAGCATACTAGTACTCTAAACATTGTTGCAAAGCACCAAGTCTATAACGAGGATCAAGAATAAATGCAATACCATATATATGCGGAGTATGTGAATAATATTATTTTAAAAAGTTATCTTTCATGTAAGAACAAAAATAACTAACGTAAGAGACATTGGAAAATTCACAAAAAGCACCGGCGAGGTTAACAGCTTCACGAAAAAATTGGTTTGTGGTTGGTGTGTAAACATGACTAAAAGTTTCAATTGCATTATTAAAATATACCAAAAACATTCACATTTTTTCGCAAGTGGCGATATCATCCGGGTTTATTATATAGTTATTATATTCTTTTAAAAAAGCAGGAAAATGGTATTTAAATCTAACATTTATATTCCTGTGAATAGACAAATCTTTTAGTTGATGACTAGCCCAAATGGAATATAAAATACTATTTCAGCGAATAAACAAATGTTTAAGAAAAACACAATGTTTGGCACGCCTTTCCCTCAAATAATTTTGCCATTGCATTTTTAGTTGATGACTAGTCCAAATAAGTCTAATTCCCCCCTTCACTATCTTCATAGCATTTCCTAACGCGTCTAGCCCGTCTTTTACACATAAATTGAGAATATGACATATACATCGCTGATGAAAAAACTTACCCATCAAAGTAGAAGAACCACACAATTCACGCAATCTAGGCATAACAACAGTATTATTACTAGCATTATCAAAACCCATAGCAAACACCTTATTAATCAAATTATACTCAATTAAAATACGCTCAATGAGAATATAAATATTATCAGCGGTGTGTCGATCATTAAATTCACGAAAAGCAATAAGTGCCAATAACACGTTTATGCAATTCCCAACCATGATCAAATAATGTGCAACTGACACCCAAATAACATAAATGATGATGTCATGGTTTTGTCTCTGCTTTGTCTTGCCAAATTTGGCCACATTTTGCTACTCTCATCCATCAAATTTATTAACACAAATTTGATACGGGTAACAATTAACACAATCTTACATTCTTACCTATTCCTTAATGTTCCTATCAAAATCTATATTAAGAGCTTAATGGAAAGTTATTTGGTTATTGAATGAGTAAATTTATACACATATACCAAAAGTTATAAAAGTTATTTTCCAAAATAATTCAAGAGAAAAATTATTTTCTCTAAATAAGGGTAAATTACCACCATCTTGAAATCATACTATCACACTTTGGCATTACCTGACATTATTATTATGATAATATTAATGTCATCATTTATGAGCATGACAATAATTACTCTTGATTTGAAGAAAAAACGAAGTGCTACTATTTTGAAATTCACACCATTGTTATGCTTATCTATGGCAATTTATGATTATGTAAACAATACAGGATGGCTAATTTACCAAAATGGTGCTTATTCTGGTTCTATATATAATTTATATACACACAAACACAGATACATAGAACAACATCATCATCCAAGCCTTACTCTCAAAAGAGTTTGGGTATTATAATATTGGAAAATTGGAGATCATAATCCACTTGTGATCATAAAATGTATGATGCCAGTCTGATGAAAAACGCTGCAGAATGTGTGGGTGTAACACTACAAAAGAAAATGCCAGTCTGTAATGTAGAGACACAAATTCATCAATCTTTCTTGTCTACCTTGCGGTAAGGGGCAGCAGTGTACGCATGCTGTTGAAAGAAGGCGAAGAGAACCATCTCCACCATCACTAACATATTCTGAAGAGCTTCTTGAATGTGCTCCACATCAAACCAGATATGATGTGATTTGATTATGCCGAGGGCAACAAGAATCTCAAGCACAATTCCCTGGATAGTACGTAGAGCAAGAACAATATGGATATGTGACATAAGGTTAACCATAAATGTGAGCATTATGTAAAAGCATGAAGCTAAGAGCTTTTGCCCAATCAAGTCTCACACTCAGGTGTGAGAGGCTTTTGATCATTAGCTTGAAAAGTTGAAAGATGATTATAAACTATAGAACTTTGAAATTCTGTCCTAAATGGTCAAACTAATAGTAGTAGTTCAACATGACCCGTATTATGGTGGTTCATTAGAGCATATCATTTTTAAAATCTGTTCACTCTTTTTGAATTTTATACAGATCAAGTGGCTCTTTAGAACATGATAGCTCTAATATAGTTTGGCTCCATTTTAAAAGGTTAACGTAATAGTAAATCTCACCCAAAGCCCTATATAGGAATTTGTATCTTTACATCTGAAATGTGCAATTATTTAATAGAAACAATGTGCAAGTCTCTAGATGCATGAGAAAGAGAACTAGTTACCTGCCAGAAACAAAAGAAGACAATTCCTTTGACACACAAAAACTTAGAAAGCGGCTTGTGTGGTGCCAACTCTTTAGCAAACACGTGGTAAAATACGACAAGCGAGTATAAAGCCAGTGAAACTGAAATATTCAAGATAATGGTGAAAATCCAGCTAATCCAAGTGGGATACATGCCGAGAAGTTGTAGAGCAATCATCAACACAGAGCACACCGGGCGGATCAGAACAAACTGCCATGTCCAGTTCTTGAGAAGCTTCAAAGTGTGATGATTTAAATGGGCAGTGTGAGGCTGCAAATCACACACACAGCAATGACAGCATGTAAGGTCATATAGGGCTATTTTTAAGTATATACAATCTAGGGAGTAGGATCGGACATGGTCCCAAAACCGGACCAGGACCGGTCAGTTTTTTCTGTCCATGATCATACCGGTTTCCGGGGATCAAACAGGAGCCAACTCAAACTCGATCCAGTTCCGATTACTAAAAAAGGTACTGGACTGACCAGTTCTGATACCATTGTTTAGTATTAGTTACAAAATTCAGTATGAATAGAACAAGAGCCGGGTCAGAAATAAGCTGTTCTACCCGACCAGGAATCGTATCGATGTTACCGATTCCAAGTACTGTTCCTACCTTAAAGGGACCATAATCAACCTGTTCAGAACCAACCCTTCAGGGAGTAAAAAACCTAATGCATCCATCAAGTTTTATGGAATACTTTGACCATGACTGCAAGCTAGGTATGTATATGGAAAAACTAATATAGCTACTACCTGAAACAGAGTCATAGGAAATGAGTGGTGAATCTCTCTTCCTTTAATCTCGTCTGGCACTATGTTTTTGCTTATGGATATATTTAGGTATGTGTACATCAAACCTAAAAACTTGGCCATAACCTGCATTTTTTTTTCATAAAACACAATACTCATTAACAAATATGATCAAGTAACAGATTCCATCCAAGAAAAAGAGGGAAGTTTTCAAACACATTGGTCATACATACTACCTAGGCATTTAATATTTAATGAAATCAACTAAAAAGACTTACAAGGGCTTCATAGCATTCCTTGACAGACTCCAAAGTGGTGAAAAAGGCATTGCTCCCAAGGAAATCAACTAAACCAATATAGGAAACAACAGCATACAGGGGAGCCATTAAGATGATAATAAGTATTGCTTGTTGCTCCTTTGGCTTCTTCCATGATGAGAGATGTTGCGACACAAGCTTTATTGTGAAATATAAGGTGAGCAATAGACACACTGTGGAGCCCGTCATTACCACATTCACTTGAGCCATTCTGTAATGAGCCAGCAAGACATATCAAATCAAAACAAGGAGCTTTAATGTCATCTAAAGCACCAAGAAAAAAGTGCAAGTCATATTCAATTTATTTCCATTAATGGAAAAATGATTATATTACGCTAAACCAAGCTTATCAAATTATAGCAAATTCTCACTCCCCCCAAAAACAGAGATCTATTTCAAACATTTTTGATCAAATGAAGCTAATTTTATGTGTCCTTTGTCAAAAAAGAGTCACAAAAAAGTTACACATGATAATATTAGTTAAACAGACAAATGAAGTTTAAATGTATACGTAGGATTGACGATTTATGAGTCGTACCTTTAGCAAAATTTGTACAAACCCCTCTTTTTGGGACATAGGCAGTAACAAACCACCATTATTATATAAGTATTCATTTATATGATCCCCATCTGGGACTCAAAAACTAATGTTACTTCGCCAATTTTTGGGGAAATGCTCTACGCTAGTTTGAACTCATGGATTATGAGAGGTTAAATTATTTCCCAAAACCCTTCAAAATATTGGTTTCCCTTGGGTCTACGAATAGGTGAGCTTCAAGAATTATAAAAAAGGGCAGCCCGGTGCACGAACGCATCCCCACAAGGCGAGGGTCCAGGGAAGGGTCCCACCACAAGGACTATGGATTATGTCAAGACCTAGGGTTCCATCCTAAAAGGTCAACCTGATAGGAGTAGTAGCCCAAAGCCTTATATAGTGTTTAATTGTTTTATAGCTTTCCGGTGTGGGACAAATTCTTTAACACTTCCCCTCAGCCTGAACCGGGCTGGACAATATCGGGGTGTATAAACGGGCCAAGCAAACCCTTAACAAGTTACCCTTAATCATGGGTGCTAAACAAGCCGTCAAACCACAACCGGAATTGGCTCTGATACCATGTTAAGACCTGGGGTTCCATCCTAAAAGGTCAACCTGATAGGAGGAGTAGCCCAGAGCCTTATATAGTGTTTAATTGTTTTATAGCTTTTCGGTGTGGGACAAATTCTTTAACAGATTATAAAGATAAAAAATGAGCTCTCTAATACAAAGATAAAAATGACTTTACATTACACAATGATGTTCAGAGGAGAGATTTTACAGGGTAGATCACTTCAGTCTTCATTAATGAGGCTAGATCACTGTACCTGGCACTCTATCTCGCTCACGCTTAAGAAAACCATTCTTTCATTATCTCTTCTCTTTCAAAGAACCTCTTTACTGACACTATTTAGGAGACATCCTTGGACTGTCACTTGACTCTTCTCACCAGAAGGACCTAATCTCTTTTAGAGTCCACTCTTTTCTTAAAGGATCACTATTCGTGCTTTAGGAGTCTTCCTCAAGTTGCTTATCAGGAGGAGTCTAACACATAACCACATATACTATCCAATAGATAAATAAAAGAGTTTAGCCTTCAGAATTTTCCATAAACCTCTCTGCCTTCTAAACTCTTCCAAGACATCTTTACAAGCCTCTATAATCTATTAGAATAATTTACAGCACTTCACACTTCTTATCATATTCTAGATGAATTTACATTTCATACTTTCCTAGAGAATTCTACACCTCTACTAAAGTTCTAGAATACTTTAGGAGATTCCAAAATATTCTACACATAGAGAATTCTAAATCTCCATAACATTCTAGAATTCTCTCGAAACTTGCTCAATTGAGGAAGGATTAAACAAACCTCCATTATAGTGACTATGATAACTTAACTACGTAGTATAAACAAACGTACCTATAAGTATCTATAATAACAGGCAAATACCAAATTCATGTGAGAAACTTAACTATCTCCCATACACGGGAGATGGACCTCCTCAAATAAAGTTTGTATCACCCAATGTGCAAACACAATAGAAAGGCTAAGATCTTCCCCAACAATATTTTATCCGCCAAACCCAGTCACTATCTATTACTGGGACATATGACATATCATTTGACTTGCATAGTATCACGAAGACTTTCTATATAATGCAAAAATGCATAAACCATGAATCAAATCGTGAGAACATGCTAAAAGCCACACAACTTGGAAATCTCATGCAAATCATATTGTACTTTGGTTATCCATCAACGAACAAGCTATTGGAATTTTAAGCGTTTCAACATGGTCTTTGGACCACTATCTTAATAAATATTGTGAAGCTTTAATTAAATATAATACGTATTAAAGAATATTCAATTATTATTATTATTATGGAAACTATGGAACTACACGAGTGATTTAGTTATCATAATTTAAATAATAATAATAATAATTCATGAATCCTTCATGGTTTGTGTCTATGGCACTATGCATACAACAACATCCAAGCCTTTGATTAGCCACAATGGCACTATGCATAGCCACTTTTTATTAAATTCCTAAAGAGGTATCATGCAGCCTTTGAGTATTTTGTTTTTAAAGTCACAAGGTTTGTACGTATGCTTTGGTTTTCAAATTAAAAGACACAGCCTTTGATATTAGCATGTGTTTCTTTTTCAAAAATTTAAATCCATATGACATATTGTTTCAACCAATACACACAACCATTTAGATGAGTTGTCTTTTTACTCTATAAAAGAAGCAAAAAGGTTGAGTGGATTGAATCATACAAACATAATTTTTACTGTATCGTATTTATCATTTGTTTGGCCCTATTTTAATTACTATTATCTGCGGTGGTATTCTTTAGACTATATTATATACAAATCACTTGTTAAGTGTTATTCCATTGGTAACTACAATATAATATTCACCTTTTTATCTCAACTATTTTGTAACTCGATAACTATGATAAGGGTAGAAAATAAACTTCGACGAAGTGATATCCCGTATCTAGTCATTTTTATACCCTATATAACTATATTCAATGCGGAGTATTAAATCACTCTTAGTTCTAACACACGCCAACTAACCACCATAGTATCACGGAGAAATTCAATATGAAGCATCACTTACAAATAAATTGTGAGATCAATTGAGGATCACCCACACAATGCAGCATTAGGTCGCTACATGTATGATTCTCGCTATTAAAGTGAAGTTCAATTTTTCATCCAAGAGTTAATATCAAAAGCTACAATGACAGACTGTCAAGGCAAAATGAGATCCTTTTACCCAAAAATACCTGTCACAACCTTAGTTAGGATACTACTATTGAGAAGAATCCAACTCACTAGCTCATATTTATTCTTGTACTCTCACATTTTATTCGCTAATAGAAAAACACATACTCCGACCTCTGTATAACTTTATATTACACGATTAAATGTGCAAGACTGCAAGAGCGTTTTACAACTTACAAGTATAGCAGCTCACTTCACTATTTATATTTTGGACTAATTCAGTTCATCTAAACTATATAGACTTACCAGAAACATTAAGTTTGTCTCATCCCCGCTAAGGAAGCTTTTCATCCATACTTGACATCTTTGGGTTGTTTCTTCGCTCACACTCTTAAACTATTTAGCAAGGGTCTCATCCTATTTAAACTAACTTCAAGAACTAAATATTAGTCTCGTCTATATAATTCTCAACTAAAGACGCTAGAAGATTCCAGATTTCTGTATACATCTAAATTCTAAACAATTCTATAACTTCACAAATTACTGGGAGCTTCACAATATATGAGGCACCCAGTCTCCCAGAAAAGGAAAACTATTAAGTATTAACCTTAAATGGGCTAATAGTCAATACCATGGTTCGGACAGTACGGACGATGCGGCCGCATATTGTGGTTGCGGGCAACACCGCAGCTGCATTGGGCCGCAATGGGGGTGTTTTTTGAATTCACTACAAAAACCGCAACATAACAGCATCCGAGCCTCATCAGGCTGCACAGGGATGGTAATACTAATTTATTTATTTTTCTTATTTCAATTAATTCACATCGCATTGGCTACAATACACATCACAGCGGCCTCAATAGCCCCAAAGACTGCAATCTCAAACAGCAACCCCAAATTACAAAAAGGGGATTTTATCTTGAAGAAAATAATCCATAAAAGGGTCCGTAGACAGGTATCAGCTGCCCAGAAAGAAGACCCGGCCATAAAGATAAACCTTGTCAATATTGTGCTTGGTGGGTACAACAATAAATCAACGTAGTAGTAAGCGAAGAAATGACAAGGAGATGAATCAGTGTGTGCGGAGGTGAGGAGAAGACACTCACTTAAGGATCAGACGCTTCCAGCTCCCAGGGGATTTGGTAGTTGTGATCGATTGGTGCGGAGAAAAATGGTGATGATGAAACTAGCCAGATGATCATTAAAGATATCAGTAAGAGAGTGTGGAATCTCTGACACTTATTAAATGATCACTCGTACGGTTTGATGTGAAATGTGAACGGTGGGTGCTAAGTTTTTCAAACAATTTAGGCACCTCAACATGCATAGCAATTAGCAACTTCTTTTAATTTTGCATTTTTCATAACCTTTTCATTTTTGTACATTTTTTTTCAAAACATATACTATCGTATTAATATTTTTAATATTTTGTGATTTTTTATATGATACTAACATTGCATATATAATATAAAAAAATCCAATTAAAAATAGACAAGGATTGCGCAGTCAAGGAAATTCATACCAAAGATTATGTTCTTGGCAGCTGTGGGCAGACCTAAACTGGGGGACAATGGGGAGGCTTTATGGGAAGGAAAGGTTGGAATATTTCCATTCACTTATCAAGACACAGCCAAGGTATCAAGTGAAAACGGACTAGCAGGTACATTAGAGACTAAGAAGCTGTTCTGTTCGTCTTAATCTTATTAGTTATTGCTTATTCTTATTTTATTCAGATCAGATCATATCAGATCAGAAAAATTCAGATCAGATCAGATCAGAAAGATTCAGATCAGATCAGATCAGAATCATTCAAATCAGATCAGAAACATTCAGATCAGATCAGAAACATTCAGATCAGATCAGGAACGATCAGATCAGATCAGAAAAGTTCAAACATGATTTATCCCTTTTATTATAATAATAATTATAATAATAATAATAATAATAATAATAATAATTATTATTATTATTATTATTATTATTATTATTATTATTTTATTATTATTTTTATTATTACTATTATTAGCTATATTTATACCTAGTGTAATACGTATAATAATAATTATACCTATTATAATTATTATAATTATAATTATAATTTTTTTTATAATTATGATTATAATTATAATTATATTTAAATTATATATGTGTAATTACATTTCTAATTATTATAATAAAAATTAAAATTATAATTTTAGAAATATTTAAATCAGACCAGATCAGAAGGATTCAGATCAGATAAGAAACATTCAGATCAGATCAGGAACATTCAGATCAGATCAGGAACATTCAGATAAGAACAGGAACATTCAGATCAGATCAGACCAGATCAGAAAGATTCAGATCAGATCAGATCAGAAACATCCAGATCAGATCAGAACTTAAAAAATTCAGATCAGAAACATTCAGATCAGGTGAAGAGAACAGCTTCTAAGGCAACTTTGAGTGTTACAAGAGCAGTGGTCAAGGACATCATACTTAATCATCTACTGCCAACAATAAAACAGAAGTGGCCAGATGCAGAAAACAAGCATATATATCATGCAGATTTTGTGTGGAATGCAACAGAAGATGGATGAGATATCCAACTTAGATGTCAACCATCAAACAGTCCAGACCTTAATGTGTTAGACTTATGTTTTTTCAGGTCAATTGATTCTATTAAAGATCACAATGCACCAAAAAAACATAATGGAGTTAATAAATGCAATCATCACATCATTTGAAGAGCTTACACCCAATACATTGAACAAGATGTTCCTATCAATATGCAATGGAAGAGGTGCTAAGGCATAATGGTGGCAACAATTTCACACTGAAGCATGTAGGGAAAGACAAATTGCAAAGGTTGGAGCAATTACACAATAATGTGCAAATTTGTCTGGGATTGTATGACACAACATGGGAAAATTTGGTTGCACACTTGGCAACTACCACATCACAGCCTGCAACTCAAGAGAATGAGTTAATAAGTGAAGACAAATAGCATCTTCACAGATGAACTTTGAAGTTGTAGGCAATTTAACTTTTTGTTAATAGTATAATGCACTTATTTTTGCTAGTATGTAGTTGTGCACTTTTTATGCACTTAAGTGGCAGAAGTACATTTTTTGTAAGCCAATTTGTAAGGTAAATCAGGAAGCCGTGGGATAGTTTTGCAAGTCAAATGCATTTTGGAAACTACCAAACATTAATACAAACATTTTGCTAGACAACTAAGCCACATGTCATCATTAGTTACATACACAACATACACAGAAATCATCATATACAGTGCACACACACTGTCAAGGCAACTTGGGGGCATGTATAACAAATGGTGTTCAGGGGCCATCATCACCATCCATTGATGTATCAGATTTCTTCATACACAACACACATAGACATCATCATATACATAGCACACACACTGACAGGCAACTTGAGGGACATGTATAATAAATGGGCTTCAGGGCCCATCATCACCATCCATTTGGTGTATCAGATTTTTTCATACACAACACACATAGAAATCATCATATAAAGAGCACACACACACACGCACACTATCAAGGCAACTTGGGGACATGGATAACAAATGGGGTTCAGGGGGCCATCCACCACAGATTTCAACATATACACATCACACAAAACATCAAAGAAATGAAGTTAAATGGAGTTAAAAGATGATTATTGTCCTTCTGTGTCGCTGTTATCCCCTTCCTCCAGTCCCGTTTTTCCTTCCTCCGGTCCCACATTGAAGTCTTCATCGTCTTCTTACCCCACATTGAAGACTTCTGCCGATCCATCCTTTACGGCCACCAATGTCACCTCTTCTCTTTCTTCCTCGTCAAGTCCATCCAAGCCATCATACGTGTCAGAAATGAGATTATTACCACATTTCTTCCGCAGGCGCCCGTTGGGATAGGCAGATCTGTAATAGGTGACAAATCATTAACATGTGATTTGTCATCTAATAGGACATCTGGTACCGGATTTATTTTATCCATGTAGAGGGTTTGGCAATGGAGGCAGACTGATTGACAGAGATGGGGTGTAGATGACGAGGAATCAGAGAGGGTGTCGACGAAGAGTTTCTGGAGAGGGTAGTGATTTAGGGGTTTGAAAGAGGGTGTGATGGAAAGGTGAAACAAGGGCCGACGGAGGATGGTAGGGGAACGGAGGATTGCAGACAAACGAGGGGGGGGGGGGGGGGGGAGGCGCTTGATGGAGTATATTCCTATATACCCCAGAGGTATTATAATTGATGGCCAAAGACTTCCAGCCATGCGACGAACAACTTTACTACGAAAACTTCAGCCGAGGCCGACCTTGACGCACGAGGTCGGGACCAGACATAAGACGATAAATCAACAAAGTACAAAAATCCGTCCGAGGCCGACCTCAACCCCCCGAGGTCGTCGCCAACATCGAGTTCACAGATCGCCCCAGATATGACGAAATATGAGGCCGACCTCGAGCACACCGAGGTTGGTACCAGGTCCGACCTGAGACACTAACACAAGGTCAACCGAAGTCAACGAAAGCCAACAGAATAATCGCCACCAACGGACAAAAGACTAGAGATGAATTCTCCAATATGAGCTTCACTCTTCCCGAGCTCTGACCTCCGACAACTCGAAGTCTCACCAGCCGAATGTGGACTTGGGCGTTTTAAGAAGATCAAGTACAACGCAAGCTGCCGCCATGTCACCAACACTATACAAAGTGCCACATCACTCCAGCAGATAGGATGAAGAAATAATCCGGATAACACACGTGTAACCCATGCGTATGTTCTGGTGCGAGCCTGTTACACGCCGTACCAATCAATCAGTTGTGATAATCATCTCCCAAATCACCTTTTACACGTGTCACCCCCATTAGACTAGTTTGTTTATTCTGTTAGCCAGGTGGGACACGTGTCTTCACCACAATAGGATATCATCTTTTTACTTGTTAGCCAAGTATTTTTCCTTAGTATAAATATCACCTTCCAATATGTGGAAATGGATCTGAAATTCTCTCTGCAAACTTGTTGTTACACTGCTGAAATTTACACTTGAATTTAGAATTTCCCCCGTTCTCTCTCCCTTATTTCCCAGATTCCGGCTACCCCCAGGGTCGACGGTCCATATAGAAGAGAGAGAGAGCATTAAAATAAGAATGAGGAGCGGGTAGAAAAAGGGGCGGGTTGGTGTAGGGATAAATATGAAAAGGGCAACATGGTCAATTCAATCCCAAAACTTACTAAAGCAGTGTTTGCATTTGCTTTTTTTAAGCACTTTGGAGCTTTTAGCTTTGGAAAAGCTAAAAATGGTGTTTGCTAATCCCAGATTCTGTTTTTTAAAGTGCTTTTAAGCCAAAATCTAAAAGCTACACAAGTGGTGCTTTTTAGTGCTTTTAGGTAATGTGGTAAATAACTCCAACTTTAGGGATAGTGTTTTTTTTTTGAGGAACTTTAGGGATAGTGTTATACCCAATTAAACCCAAAATACCCTTCATCTCTCCCCCAACAATCTAATGTCGAAGCTCACCCCTACCCACGCAGCTATGCTCTGCACTTCTTCTACACTTCTTTCTTCCCCTTTTCCCCACACACATACATGGGGATTTTAATGTGAATGCAGAGAATTGCCGCCGGGAGACTTCGACGGTGTATTATCGTCCTCCGCCTCCGCCTCATATCAAAGCCGGCTCACCACCGTGACGGCGACGGTGACATCCGCCGGTTGTGGCCAGTGGCGGAGCCAGCGATTCATTTGAGTGGTGTCAACTTTTTGAACTAAATTCTACGTATATGACATGATATTAAAATTTTTTGTTGATAATTATACGTTTTCTACAATTATTCGAGCCAACATTTTGGTTTTAATACCAAAATACAACTATGTATGTACAACCTTTAGATCAACTCACCCGATAGGAACGTTGAGTTTGTAGGTTGTAAATTATGAGTTTGTAGTTTGTAGTTTGTGAATTATGAAATATCCCTTATATATATTTGACTTTGTATATATGTTTGAATAATTGAGTATGAATTAATTATTTATAGTCTGTTTTACTAGTGATAATCGGTGATAAGTTCAGTATGTATTATCTAACATTATGCTCCCTTAAAAATATTGTATATGTTTCTCATCATTGATACATTAATTTCAAACACTTTATTGATAACAAATTTTAATATAACTAATTAATAAAGTAGTGCTACGATAATAAATTCTTCAAATATTACATGTGTAGATACCATCATACTCCCTCCGTCCCGCTACAATTGTCTCATCTTTCTTTTCCAGTCCGTTCCACTTAGATTGTCATATACCAAATTTGGTAAAATTTTTGTGGTTGTAAACCTCTCCTAATTTATTCCTACTTTATCAATTCAATATCAATCACATAAATTCATTTTTGTTATACCGATCGATATAACAAAAATGAATTTATGAATAGTAGGATGGAGGTAGTACTAGATAATCTTCTGATATGAATAGTTTTTTATGATACACATTATCTTATCAAAATTTAGAGTCAACGTAATAATCGACCAATTCTTCCATTTGTCACCTTAATCAAGGTGTTTTTTGTCAACTTTAAATTTAAGAATCCTTATATTTGTCTTGTTTAAGTATTCTAGTGCATCATTTATTGAAATGAGTAAAAGATATTATTCATGGCTAGATTTTATTACATGTAAATTTGTTTTAGTTAAATAAATATATTTTGACTCTTTCAAAAATATTTATGAAATAAACTTAATTATTTACATAAATACCACTAAAATTTACTATAGTATAGTGTTGAACATAGGGTTACTATAACTAAAGTTTCTAATGTAGTCACAACACTTAAGACATTACTTTTGTAAATAACTTTTATTTTAGTTATAAATATGTAATTGTTTCATATATATATATATATATATATTGACCCTCATTTCGTTAATATAGGTGGTGTCAAATTGATTTTTAGAAAATATACATTCATATATAATTACAAAAAATATTTGAGCGGTGTCAATTAATTATCATTGTATTTATATAGGTGGTGTCAAATTAATTTACAGAAAATATATCTCTATATATATAATTGCAAAAATTATTTGAGTGGTGTCAATTGACACCACACCCTTATATGTGGCTCCGCCACTGGTTGTGGCGCAACGGCTGCAGCACGGTTAACAGGTGAGACTTGTGAAATTGATATAAAGAACATTGGATATGAAGAAAAGAAAAAATCCTTTAGAGGTTAGTAGAAGTTCCAGGAAGAGATAATGAGAAATTCTTGCTGAAACTCAAGGATCAGTTTGACAGGCATGGAACTCGCTGGTTGAACACAGAATGCTTGCTGCGATGAAAGGAAAGGCTGAGGAAAGAGACGGGTCCTTGGGTATTTAATTAGGAAGGGTAAATTTGTACTTCTACAATCTACTCCATAAAAAATCACTTTTTTTATCAAACACTCCAATTTTTACTTTCTTAATAAAAAGTACTTCTATTCCCAAACACTATTTACTTTCACTTTAAATCACTTTTCCAATAATCTCTTAAAAAATCACTTTTAAAAAGCACAAGCAATCGCAAACACTCCCTAAATATAGTAAGAAATGAAAGTTGGAAGTTTCGGGTCTACCCGAAAGGAAAGTGGGAAGTTAATTTCGGGACGGTTGGAGTATGTCTTAGGTGCAACACCTCATGTGGCATGGGCGATTAAGATCTTTCAAGCTATGACAATCAAACCTCGTGTGAGATTGAATTGAGCATCTCCTTTGTCTGAATGATGTGTTTAGAAACAGTCTCCTATTTTGGATGCTTTAAATCATGAATTCACTAATAATATCTTATATTTGTCCCCTAGCTTTTTGCCCAAATTGTATATTGGGAGATTACAAAATAAGCAATCTTAGGGTTAGTGAGATCTCTCAACAGGGTGGACTTAAAACCTTTATCAAAGTTTCCTTGAAAGCTCTCACCAACCTTAAAGGCTTGTTTGGTTTGGGGGTGTTGGAGGTAAAGGGAGGGAAGGATTATCTTTTTATTTTACTAATTCATATGAATTTGTTAAATTTAGGCTCCATTTAATTATATAATTAGTTAGACCATGTACTTTTATATACTATTTTATTTTCATTTTATTTATATATATGACTCCTCCCCTTTTTTCTCCTCGTACCCCAACCAAACTGACCCTAACTGCTTGATCAAAATTTCCACCACCAACGTGAAGAGTCAATCCAGCCCATCAACTGTTCAAAAAATAAAAATCAAATGTCCCATTTCGCATGTAAGCTCCCATTATAAATATATTAGTGTCCTACTTGCTCGCTTAAGTTTTATTTTTGAGGCTGACTTAACATTTAAATAGATATACTCCCCATTAAAAAGCATAGTTTTCCTCTTTCCTTCACTAAATATTTTATTGAACCGTGTAAAGAGAAACACATTATATATATATATATATATATATATATATATATATATATATATATATTTTTAATGACTCAGCAGCTCACTTGGCTACACAGTGAGCTACACAAGGCACCTTCCTTAGTGACAAAGCTTTAAAATTGGAGGTTACCTGTGAAACAGGACATTTGATATTTTTTGAAGAGTTGATGTGCTGGATTGACTGTTTTCTACGTTGGGGGTGGGAATTTGATCAAGCAATGAAGCAATTAGGCCCAGTTAGGTAAAATTGGAGTTTACCTACTGGTAAAGCTTTAAAATGAGAGCTTAGCCGACTACCTGTGAAACGAGACATTTGAATTTTTTTGAAGAGTTGATGGGCTAGATCGAGTCTCTTTTCTAGTTGGGAGTGGAATTGAGCAATCTGCAGCACTATTTGCCTATTTGACCCTTTAGCCAATTCAGAATGCAGGTATATAACAAAACTACAACATATAATAAGGAAAACAAGAAGCCACTTGGCAGAAAATCCTTTTATCAACACCAGCTGAAGCATCCATTCAGCAAGTGGCCTATAACCATACAAAATTTCTTCTTACAAAATCTATGGGACTACAAAGTTGGTGCAACAAAATGAGCCAATTACATTAGTACATAACAAATTCAAAGATCAAACGCACTTTGGAGTAAGCAAAATAGTCAACAATGGACCCAAAGCACACAAAATTTAGCGCCCGGTTTGAGAAAAAAGAAGTTTATATACCGCTACCTGAAATTATACCACTTATACTGATGGTAATTGAACATTAGCGCAGGCTGCCTTTTTCTGTATGCTAAACATGCGGTGTCGACCTCTGCCTTTTCTTGCATTAGCGATGTTAGAAGTAATCGAAATGCCTAAAGCACCTAAACTGTCAGCCCCCATTAGCTTCAAGCCCAAATTCTTGAATAAATACAACAATTTACAATCATCTGATCCAGTCATCAGTTGTATTTCTTGTGCCTGACTACACGACAAAACCGTAAAAAGATGCAGTGGTTGTTGTTCCAAAAACTGTTGATATATAGTGTCAGTCTCATTTCTGCAAGACATATCACCAGTAAAGTTGCTGGAAAAAGTTACTCTCATGAGACCCAAAGATGTGGGATCATTAGTCAAGGAATCAAATACAAATGAAAACTGCCCAAATGCCAGGTCAGGCTTCTTGAACAGTTTTGTCAGAACCTCACTGCTTGGTCCAGAATTTTTGGTTATGCATTTCTTTGGAATGTTCTGCCACTGCTTCATAGCTTGGAAGATTCGTGAAGCTTCTCTTAAACCACTCAGATAGGCACCATGCATGGTGGCTGGATGTTGACGTATTGTTGCTTCACCAGCAAAAAATAGCCTCCCATCAACACTTTCTGCCAAAGTATCATAGTCACTGCCAGATGATCCCACTCCAACATGCGAATAAGAACCATAAGTAAGGGGATCACTTCCCCATCTTGTGCACATGGATTGCACAGGATCAGGCACATCGATCCCCTGAGGACCATATATACCTGCAAAAGATTGCAGTGTAGACAAATAAATATGGACTTCAGAAATAAAAGATGTCAATGAGACACAAATGAAGTTTTACGCTCTCATTAAAAATACGTAGTACAATTTAAGAATGGTGGAAAACCACTAGGGGCTATTAAGATCTTTTTTATCCAGTTTTTCTATACAAGGATCACATTCATTTCCAAGGGAAAGCTTGCTTCTTATACACCCATATGATGGGACCCTTCCCCTGACACTCGCCTTGTGGGGACACCAATGCGCACCAAGCTGACTTTTTTTAGAAAGGGATCTATTACATAGATTCCCACAAATTATTGAATACCTCAGTGGTTACACTGCTTTTTTTTAGCGATCGAAACTCCTTTATAATATCTTAGAGGTTCAAGTATGGCTGCAGGGCATATCATCCAAAGATATTTTACACATTTGAAATGAAAAACTAGAAAACATAATCATATTGATTTTATACCATCTACAAGTTTCACAAAATAACTCCATTAAAACAATATCATCTTTAATAAGCTAATGTGAAAGTAATTTAACTAAAACTGAGCATTCACACTGTTCTTTGAACTTTTTAAAATGAAAAGCATGAGATTATTATCCTATTTGGATTTAAAATTACAACCTCCATCCCAAAAAACTGAGCCATTTTCAAAACTTTGACCAATTATATCTTTTTATTGGAAATTATTTATAATATAAAAATTATATGAAAATGTTCTTTGTTAAAAGTACTTTCATAAAAGTATAAAATTATTAACTTCCATAATATTATACTAATCAAAATCATGGTTCAATTTTTTTGAAATGGCAAAGTTTTTTGGGATGGAGGTAGTAACATATACTTATATTGAATGACGTTATTAAAAAGCATTGAGCTTAAAAAGAGACTTCTGTGTTCGAAGGCAGCCGCCTGCCACTCAAAGGGTCTCTGTTATGATTGTGCTGACCAATATTTTTTAGCTCACTGAATCTGATAACGACTCAGATGAAACTAGGCCACTTAATCTGTCTCTCATTACATGCCATGCCCGGCTCAGGCCCAACCATAAATATGCATATAAACGCTACACTTTGTGGTGCTGCCAACCTGCCTTTACCATCTGGTGGACTCAGGGAGTACGCAAAATTTTGTCCACGGATACCCTGGCAGTGGCCAGGGCTTTCAACACCACCTGAACTCCAATTTGTTTGCGATCATTGTTAATGGTGAATGAGTTCCAGTTCTCCTTCCCATTCCTTGGCGTACACATTCAAGCATATTTCTATGTCCCACACTCCCACCCCTTACCTCAATTTCCAAGACATTTCCAACCAGTTTTTATGGCAGACAACTACAACCGAGGGAGGGGGACAACCTGCGGGGTTTCTATTCCCAACAAACATGGTTGTTTGTGTTAAGATATCTCAGACCAGCCAAGTATAAAATTACAAAACCCATATACAAGGTTTGGTGTGCTCCTCTTACCAATGATTTAGGATGAAACCTCAAGTTTCAATACGATATCAGTGCTATTTAAGCTTAAACGAGCAACAATATGGCGGCAAAGATGAGACAATATACACAACTTTGAATACTTCTAACATTTTAGGGTGATTTCTTGCATTCAAATTCCTAAGCTTACATGGTGTTTAAATCACTTGTAATATAAAGTTTGGAAATCTATTTCAGGCATAGTTTGGGACTCTGAGGGGCTAAGTTCACACATTCCCATAGTTTGGAATATTTGAATTAAATTTCACCACAATGTTTGATACCTTAAGTCATATCATTAATAAGAAGTAAGATGTAAGAAATATGTTGTTTCCATCCTTTCAAACCTTTCAAGTTTTCTTTAACTCATGTGACCTTTTAAATAGGTAAGAAGATAAAGAATAATAGAGGATCTTATATTCAGTCTTACAAAGGTGGAAGAAGTTTTCACAATCTTAGGAAATGGAACAATACATTGAGTTTGACCTCTACAGCTATATAGATTCCTCTTAGGTGAGTCACGATACATATATAAGTTCACAATTGACACTCATACATTACTAAGTTGAAGTTTATACTAAATCTAGAAGAAATGTAAGCTTAACATATAAAGAGAATAGGTGAAGTGTGATGACCAGTTAAAATTCTAGCCAATAGAAAATTTTAAATAAACTCAGAAAGAATAATTAGAATCCAATGATTCTTAAGAGTTTTATCAAAAGTATTCATTGATTAATAATATAATGTCATCGTTTAATAGTATAACCTGCAGATCAAAGATTTATAATACCTTTAAGAATGTCCATAACTTGATGGACCAAAGTGGGTGGCTCCGTAGATTCAAAGAATTGTGCAGCAACACCAGAAACAAGAGCAACAAGTACAGGGCCTCCAGAAACAGTATGATAGCTGTAAAATAGGAAGAATTCTCCACGCCTATCCCTAAACTGGTTGAGATGGCCAAATGTATCAAGATCATCTCCCCAAAAAACATAGGGGAACACCATTGCAACCTTGTTCAACAAGCCAAATCCCAGTCTTTGTATCGCTGCAAGTTTCTTCTCCGGTAGTTCTGGTTCAAATCTTATTGATTTTCTCTTCAAAACCCCAAGAGGAACTGTACAAAGTATCATATCTGCTTGAAAAACTTGGCCACCAGCTATGACTTCAACTGCATCTCCATACCTTACTGTCTGAACAGTTTTACCATAGAAAACAGGAACTCCCTTGCATAATGCTTTGATTAGTCTCAAATTTCCACCAGCGAGCAAGCAATGGTCACCTCCCATTTCAAAAGGGTCGTCTTGATCCCAATGCGCAGCTGAAAGGTTTGAAAGGCATCCGGCATTTGCATATTCCAAGTTAGCAAAATGCCAGTCCAGAAGCTGTCTCTCCTCTGTGGTTCTAGCCACAGCATATAGGTGCGTAAGTGTTTCCAAAACTGAACCTAAAGAAATATCATTAGCGAATCCTCTCATTATTTTTCTGAGCTCCATGACTTTGTCAAGCAGCTTGTTAAAAATATGTTCAACTTTAGAATCAACATTTTTGTCAACTGGTGCTCCGTTAGGTTGGTACAAAGGGCACTTATCTCTAACTTTGTGGAGAGGGATGGAAAGTTGTCTGGCCAAAACCCCCAAAGGATTGGCATCGATACCAGTTATCACACTGCCACCAAGATCAACTGCAGAGTAGTTACCATTTTGCCCCAATTTCTGTGTATAAACTCTTCCACCAGGACGGTTCCTACCTTCAAGTACAACCACTTTGAAACCAAATGACAACAGCTGCCTTGCTGCAGCTAATCCAGCAAGTCCAGCACCGATAATAATGACAGACCCTTCAGTTGCCTCCTCAGGGATCCGAGACACTACAGATGGAGAGACCCCAAAATTTATGTATCCGTTATACAAGAGAAAGTCATAAGCAGCAGATATTATATGCTCATATTCACTGCTCACAGTTTCCCTTATCTGGCCCTTGGAAATCCATGACCGAACATTATACCTCCACCGCGCAAGTATGTGGTTCCTTACAACAATATAATCATTTTGCTCTTTCCCGCCTAACTCTGTTACAACCCCAGCTTTAATTTCCTCCTCAAGTAAATCATCAATGGGGAATCCCAAAGAAAGTGCCAGCATGGCCTCTACTTCAGTCTCTTTCTCCAATTGCTCTCTTGTTCTAATCCTCTTCTTCTTCAAACCACCCAGATCTCCCTCCATTAGTTCATCCATCAAATGCTCACTGTAATTTTTTACACTCACTTTCCTCCTCACCCTCCTAACTGAAACCGGGGTCTCCATTCTTCTTCCTCCTCTCGTAACCCTCTTTAGCTCAAACTCAACCCCTAAAAAGCTGCTTCAGAGTTCTTTTTCACTGAACAAACAGGGAAAAAACAAAGGAACATTTATGCTCATAATAATTACCTCTGTGCAAAACAGCTCAAATAATCCCTAGAAACTTCACAGCAACTATAATGGTTTAACAGCCTGGACTCAAAAATTGATTAAAAATTGAAGTAGTTTTCAGGTAAGTTTGTCATAATTGTACTCTACAGAGAACTCAAAACAGCACAGATTCAAGAACTTGAACGACGTTTCAAATAATTTGAAACATAGATTACGTGCCTCCAATAAAAACCGGTAACTGACCTGAATTTTGTAGAACCTGTAGTTTGGAATCAGGTGTTTTCGTTCATGGCGAATAATCGTCCGTCTTGAAAGTATGCTCGGCGAGTGAGCTCGGGGAATTAGAAACCATTTTATTATTGGAATATCATACGAAATTGTTTTTAGTGGGAACTGTGCCGATTCAATGTATCCCGCCGTTTCAGATTTGGGGCTTGTTCTAGTTCCCGGGTCGGATCTGGACTGATATACTAAACCGCCCTCACGCCTCTTCGCATAAGTCGCCCTCTTCTCTCCAACCTAACGCCGTACGCACTCCGGCGAGGGAGAGAGAAATATATAACTGGTGGTTTTAGCAGAAACTCTGTATTTTACAATGCATTAGATTCCGCTCAGATTGGATGTTGCGGTTAGGGTTTCAGTTTGAGTGTTTTGCAGTTCCGATCAGTATCTGGGGACGATGAGCACATCAGCATCTAGAGAATGAAGGCCTGAGCTTCCGGTGCGCGCCAAATCCAAAATTTTGGTAATTCAATTTAAACGTCTCTCTACCATGTCCTTGCATGTGCTTGTTTGTTATTATGCCGTTTATGTATATATATATAGGTCTCACGGAGCTCCCATTTCTGACTTATAAGTTACAAGTTACAACTAGCACTTCAATACAAAGTAATGAGATATTTGGATATAATAATGAAGTTAAACTATCGAAGTACACTTATAACTAAATCAGAAACATACATATAGCTATATTTTATAAAAATATATATTTTATTCATTTCGTTTTAGTTGAAACACTCTCATTTGGCATTTACTTTGACCACTAACACAAAAAAAACTGATATTAAATACGTAAATGGTAAATGTATACTCTGTATTTGTTAGATTGAGGACTCTGTCAAATCTTTTTTTTGTTGAAAATGAGAAAGTATGATGTTTGTCAATAACCTTACTTAATATTGAATTTAAATATGTAAAATAGCTTTAGGAAAACTAAAGGATAAAAAAATCAAAACACTTTTTCACGCCTAAGCCCCGCCTATGCTCCAAAGATATTGAATGAAGAAGGATAAACGTATCTTAGAAATCCTAGGGAAGAATACACCTGTAATACAAGTGTTCCGACCACTTTTTCAATTTGCGTTGGAGCTTGGACGGAAAAGAGCCTTCGATGTTCCACCTAATCGGTTGCTCACCCTTCTAGGGTTTCCCATAAGGCCTTGTGATTCATTTTTTTTAACCGAAACAAGCAACTTTATTGAATTAAAGAATCATTTGCTACATGACTTATAATGTACTCCGGTAAAACGTTATAACTACTGCTAAGATTTGAGATGTCAACATGAGCTCTAACTAATGCATGAGCCACACGATTCACAAACCATTTACAAAAAAGATATTACAAAATTCATCTTTGTTTGAAGCAAAAATCAAATATCATCAATGATTAGGTCCGTGTATGCTATATCCCCTCTCTGAACTCCTCTTACTACCACCTGAGCATCAGACTCAATCTCGACCTCTTCCCACCCTTCCCTGATGGCCCCTATAATTGCCTCGTGAATGTCCACCGCTTCTGTTTCGACCAGAGACCATTCCGCTTTACACGAGCCACCATAAGCTTTGATAAACTCTCCTTGATCATTTCATGCTTTCCAATCCCAAGCTCTAACCCCTCCTGCCGTTGCATCAACATTCACTTTTATTCCTCCAGCTTTAGGTTGCTGCCATCTCGGGTTCACATTCCTCATCGTGCTGCTTGTTTTGTTGCATGTGTGTTGTGCCTCCCGCCATGCCTGTAACATATTTGAGCAGCAGCGAATAACTCCATTTGATCTCTGTAATTCTCCTTCCCAAACAACTGTGTTCCGCCATTTCCAAAGCCCCCAGACCAACATTGCAAAATTGCAACGTGCCTCCTTGTCCGGCGTTTTTGAGCCAGGTTTGCAGAGACTCCTCTAGGTTGCCAATCCCAAAACCGACATCTATCCAAACTTCTTTCACCCTCCAGCACATTCTCAACACATGCTCTGTTGTTTCAACTTCCTGCTCACACACTTTGCATAAGTTCTGCATCGCCACTCCTTTCCATTCGAGATTCTCCGGCGATGGTAGTGATCCATCTAAGACCTACCAAAGAAAATATTTAACCGGGATTTTTTATTCCCATAGGCCTGCCCACCCGTTCGAGTTGCTTACTTTCGCTCCATGCATTAGTGTCTGGTAGCAACTTTTAACCGTGAAAATTCCATTATTCCCCCTTCCACCGGTACCCATCTTTTTGTCCAACAAGCTAATGGGTATACTAGTAATAAGGTTGCATTCCTCTTCATTAAGAATTGCTGAAATTCTCTCTCTACTCCACTCTTTTCCTGTGATATCTCTTAGAGCTGCTACATTCATATCTGCAATCCCAGCTGGGTTAGCAGATTGTATTCTCTCCGACCCTGGTCCTAGTAGCCATGCATACCCCGGACTTGAACCTCTTTGCCTTTTCCAACCCTTCTTCTAACATTATTTTTTTAGCATTGCCTGGGCCTCATGTATACTTCGTCTAATAAATGAGGGATTGATGCCCAATTTTGCCTTCAGGAAGTCCGAGTTTGGGAAATAGCAAGCTTTCAGGATTCGCCCCATCGGGTTATCCAGATTAGAAATCAATTTCCACCCGTGTTTAGCCAGCATTGCTAAGTTGAATTCACTTATTTTCCTGAACCCCAATCCGTTTGCTCCCTTTGGTTTGCACATCAGCTCCCAACGCCTCCACCGAATGTCTTTCTGATCAAATTTTGTTCCTTTCCACCAGAAGTGATTCATGAGTTTTTAATATCATCACATAAGTCCCGGGGTAAGAGGAACACATTCATGGCATAAGTTGGCATTGCTTGAACCACATTCCAGAATAAAACCACCTTACCAGCTCATGATAGGAAACTATTATTCCAGTTTTTAATTCTATTTAATATTCTATCCCGTAAATAACCCAAAATAGTTGACTTACCCCTACAACCAGGGAAGAGCCAGGTAATGCTGCTGCCTACCATCCCATGGAACCTCATAAAAATGGCAGCATTGCTCTTTGAAAGATTCGTTCTGACTAAACGTGACTGTAGATTTTGTGAAACTGATTGCCTGACCTGAGCAACCTTCATACACCTGTAAAATTTGTTTAACTGCACAACATTCATTGCCAAAGGCTTTAAGAAATAAGAAATTGTCGTCAGTGAAAAACAAATGTGTAACACGTGGTGTTCCCTAAAACACAGCCACTCCATGAATATCCCCTTTATGTTCAGCGATTCTTAACAAAGCACTTAGTTCCCTAAAAAAACACTTAGTCCCTCCACAACCACAATAAAAAGATAAGGGGACAACGGCCCCCTGGCGGAGACCATTGCACGGGCTGATTGGTCCAAAAAAATCCCATTAAATTAACTGGATATAATAACTGACAGTCCTGACACACTACATGATAATATGGACCCGTCGACTATTAAATTCCATCTTAAGCATCACGCCCCTCAAGAAGGCTCATTCTACTCTATCATACGCTTTGCTCATATCCAATTTTAGCGCAACAAATCCCTCCTTCCCATGACATTTCCTTTTCAAATAATGTTGACTCTTGAAAGCTACAATGATATTATCAATAATGGATCTACCCGATATAAAAGCACTCTGACTCTCCCCCACTAATGAATCCAGAATACCCTTGAGCCTATTTGCGAGGACTTTTGAATTTTTTTATAAACAACATTACATAGCGCAATAGGCCTCCAGTCTCCCATACGGTCCGATTTATCCCTTTTGGGGATTAAAACAATATTAGTAGTATTAATACTTGTAGCTAAGGAACCTGATTCGAACACGTGAGCACATAGAGTTGAGATCTTCAGCCCCACAACATCCCAGTAAGCCTGAAAAAATGTTGGGTTCATCTCGTCCGAGTCCGGTGCCTTCTCCGGGTGCATATCAAAGACATCGCTTTAACGTCTTCCGGGCATATAGATTTAATCAGCATACTATTTTGATCCTCTGTGACCTGGGCAAAATTTCCTCTAATCTCAGGAGGATATGTCATCACCGGTGCATGTAATAGGGATAAAAAATAGTCTATTGCAACTGTTTCCATTTTCCCATGTCTGAAGTCCATGTTCTGTCCGTTTTTTTAAACTCTCATCATTCTGTTTCTTCTTCTCCTTTGCTTCACGGCATTATGGAAGAAGCGATAATTAATATCTCCTTCTTTGAGCCAGAATTCCTTGGCCCATTGTTTTCGAAAAAGGTTCTCCTTTTCCAAGAGAATTTGAAGTACAGTTCGAACCCTCAAGAACTCAGATACGCTTACCCTGTCTTCTCTTCCAGCAACCAAGCTAACATGTTTTTACAGGCCAATATTTGATGTCTGAAACCCCTCTTTCTGCCTCTATCTCATCGAAGGAGCTCATTCCCACAAAAAGAAATTTTGTCATTTACTGACATGTGTGCGGTTGCTCCCCAGCTGTTACTTTGTTAGTAACCACCATACAATATTCCTCCTCCTTCACCCAATTATTTTCAAATTTGAACCTTTTCCTTCTATTAGAATTTTTAGCAGCTATAACCTCCATCAGAAGAGCCATATGGTCACTCGTCGGACCTCAACTGAAACTGCATGAGCTTCCATAAAAGTGTTCCACCAATCATCATTGGGTAGAATTATGTGAAGATTTTCTTCCACCCAAAAACCTATCCATTCCTTTTCCTCTTTTCCACGTCCATTGGTACCCCGAAAATGAGAAATCTCTCATACCACTATTATGATCCGCTTCTCGAAATCCACAAAGCCTCCATGGAAGGTGAAGAATATGCCCTTTCTTCTCTGACTCGTAGAGGACATCGTTAAACTCGCCGATCATCATCCACGCTCCATTGTTATGTGGTGCCAGGTCCCTGATCAGGGCCCATGATTCCCGTCTTCGATGAGTCTCCGGAAAACCATAGAATCCGGTTAGCCTCCATGACTGGTTGTTTGGTCTCATTCGAACCGAGCAATCCATGAGGTTTGTATCGCCCTTGATGACCTCGACCTCCACTCCAAAATAAAGCTAGCCTCCACTCATGCCATCACTGTCCATGCCATGACGAGTATGGAAACCGAGAGCCCGGATTAAATCCTTCACCTTTTGACAACGAATCTTTGTTTCCATCAGAAATATAATACTACCTTCGTCCCGATGGACTTTGCCAAGTACAAAGTGGGTGAGAAATAAGAATAGTGAAAACTGTGTGGTTGAGATTTGTGCAAAGGAGAGAGAAATGTGTAGAACCACAAATTAGTTGATTTAATAGGAAAGTGGCAAAGTTTTTTGGACAACCAAAAAGGAAAAATTAGCACAGTCCAATGAGACGGAGGGAGTAGAAGGTTCATGCACCTGCATCATGTCAGCAAAACATTGTATGGTGGCCGGATTTCCCAAGCCTCTACAATTACAGCTAAGGATACTCATTCAAGGATACTCATTCAAACAGCCGTTCACGTCGAAGTGGAGAAAGCAGAAATTAGTCAAGCTTTGGAAGGGCTATACAGCTTGAAAATTTGAGTTTTGGGGTTGTACATCGAGAATGTATTTTCGTACAAGAGGCTGGTTTAACAATTTAATATGTTGTCATTTTAAATACAATTTAAAAACTTAATGGAAAATGGACAAGGATAATCTCAACTATTGGTAATCCGCTTGAAATAATCCTAAGTATCAAATTTCTCAAAATAATCCCAATTATTGAAAAATATTCTCAAGATACTCCGGTGACCAGTGTTCTCAAACACGCCGAAAGGCGCCACCTAGGCCCGCCAATGCGTGAGGCACAAAGGGAACGCCTCGCATTGCACTTAGGCGTTGCAAAAGGCGAAAAATTATACTGGCCTCCATTTTCGAGTCGCGCAAGGCATGGTCAAACAAAGAAGGCGTTTGCTATCATCAAGTCTCCTAGAAAGAGCAATTTGTAAGCGCCTAGGAAGTGGAATACTCCTATCACCTCCGGTGTGGGAGAGTTTTACACAAGAAACGCAGTGCAAATTTTTTCTTTGGCCACGAAGTGCTCTGTATCAATAATTAATATACTAATATTATATTATTGATATAATTATAATAAAATACGTAGTATACTAGTAGTATAAAGTATTATACTCCGTAATGCATTATTGTTATTATATTATTACTAGTATCTTTACCCGTGCAATGCACGGGCAAAATGATTTTATTTTATTTTTACTATATACGAAGTATATGTCTACGCGCATTGGCATACGTATGAGTAATTACAATTATTGGAAAGTCGCTTATTTAGTCGATTATAACATTATTGATTGATAATGCAAATTCCTATTTATTGAGTATGTCTTATTTTTTAACATATCATCTAAATATGTTTTTAGTCTATATTTCCCATTAAAAGAGACAAATTTTTAAAACTCTTAGTTGCATCCAAATGAACTTCATCTTTTCAACTACTTTCATCTATAAAAAAAAGAAATTGTTCAATGGCGGGGCTACTTTTATCCATCAGATTTCATATGTAACTTCCTATTTTAAGATATTAGACTATGATTTACAATTGAGAAAATTAGTCGTCCTTTAAACTTCTTCTTTAAGAAAAAAGTTTAAAGTATATAAAGGAAAATCGCACTTTTAGTCCCTGAAATAGTCACGAAAATGAAATGTCAGACCCGTATTTATGATATTGTAAATGTCACCCCTCAATATGGAGCATCTTTCTTTTTTATTTTTATTGCATAATTTACATCCATGAGTAAAATAATGATCATTTGGACACAGTTTGATTTATTTATCTAGCTCTCAAACACCACCTTTAGTATGTCTATCACGGTATGATTGCTACATATGGAATTAATAAATCTTCTAGAGATCTGAAACTCTCGGCAAAAATATATAAATATTTATTTTAATATTTATTGGATACACTAAAGTGAGAATAAACCTTTACCTTTTGTAGATCAGAACAAAAATATGATTCCAACTGAAATTGTCCATAATTAGAAAGGTGAACACATATAAAGCTTCCAAGTTGATGAGCATGAGGAATAATTATGTAAAAGTTGTGTAATTGAGATTTGTGAACATGAGGAATAATTATGTAAAAGTTGTGTAATTGAGATTTGTGAACATGAGAAAGAAATAATAAGAACCATAAATTAATTGATTGAAATGAAACTGAGAAAGTTTCCGGGACAACAAAAATTACTTGCTAAAATAGTATAGTGTATCAACTTTTAACAAACCCCCAACATCTTAATTGTGAGGCAATGGAGTGTCATTACTTTTTCCTAAATCGGCTATTGAATGCGGTAGTAGTGTTAGTAGGACTTAAGTTTATTAATCCACCGTCTCAACTACAGGTTCTCACTCTTGTTTTTGTCCCAGTAAAAGTTTTCATTTCTATTTCATTTCTATTTTAAGGATAATTTAATAATCACATATTAAAAATAATACATCTTTAACACCATAGTCATCTTTAAGGATAAATATTATATACTTATCAAAACTATTTCTCAAAATATACTTGAATTATCGATAAAGAAAAAAAAAGTACTAATATCTTCAAAGTTAATTGAATACACCCATTTAAGATCATAAATAAATTACAAAAGTGTGTAGTTTGTTTTGAAAAAAAAAAAGCAACGAATTAAATTTTATGGATAAAAATAGGCATTATTGAGCATTTTCATGACTATACCCATTTTTAGATAAATAAATTAGAAACGTGTGCAGTTAGTTTTGAAAAAAAAACAATAAGCCGGATGAAATTTAATGGATAAAAACAGGCACTAAGCACTTTTTTGTTTAGGCAAAACAATAAGCAGGATGAAATTTACTTCAGAGTTTTTATTAATTCTAAGTGAGGTCGTGATTAAAAGTAATTATTAAATTAGTAGAGAATAAGAAGATAAATAAATAGTAGTGAATAAGAAGATTAATAATTACAATTGATTATTAATTGCTTATGAGTCTATTAAAATTGTGTTAATTTCATAATTTGTGTTTGAGTGAATTTTTTTAGAAGAGCCTAGTGAAATTATGTTTGAGTAAAATTGTGTGTATATATGTTAGAGTCAAATTGTGTTTTCACATATAAATGTCATGTAAGGGTGCTTTTAATTGGTCTAAAATTTTCTAATATGATTTGATCTGTTTAAATCTATTATGTTCTAATTTGATTTGAATGGGTTTACTTTGGTAGATATTTGTTCTATATATATTTTATAACCATTAAAGTCTAGTTTGGTTTAATCTATGTTCTGTTTAGATTTGGTATGAGACTGAAACTAATCCAGCTAAAACATCCTAAGTATTCTAAACACATGGAGGAATATATCTAGGGAGAAGAAGATTGTAATGAAATAATGATTATAAGAATAAGGAGTATTAGTTTTTTAATGGAAGGAGTATTATTGGTCATTGTTTGTAAAACAATTGTAATGGTCGAAATCCTAATTAAATAAACATTATTTAGATTTATATAGTCATTTCAATATAAATTTTGATTCTAAATTGAACTAATTTAGTTTAACCCTTATTCCAATTTATAAGTTTTGATTCTAAACTGAATCAAATATGAGGTCGATGTTCGATCCTTCTCTTAATAATCAGAAAACACAAAGGACACTAAAAAGTTCTATATTTAAAAATTGGTATAACTTATTTTATTTATAATCCGGATTTTACAACAACAAAAGTATCAAAATTCATAAATTATTATTTTCTTTCGTATGACATCGATATTGCATATATCAAAATAAAATAAATCTAAATATATGGTTGATGGAGGGTTTTAGTCTCAAAATTTGTCTTAAGTGGATCCAACTTTTAAAATTAAGTGGATTAGAAGGGTTTTCTATTGACACTTTCATGCAATAAATAAAATGCCTCCATCAACGGTATTTTTAGATATTTTTTATTTTTCAATATGTAATACTGGTGTCTAGATAATAATAAATTGTAAATTTTGATACTACCTATGTCCCATTTTATGTGTCTTAGTTTGACTTGACACAATTTTAATGAATTGGCTAAAAAAGTAAAAGTTGTGGTTGATGTTTTTATTTTGGTAAATGCTACTCTGTATAAAACAATACCAAGATTAGCTTACAATTTGTCCACAAATCAAATCATTAAAAAACAAAATCCATCTCTCTGAAGAGTTCAAACATAGAGGTAAACATTAGGGCTTCAGATGCATGAAAACTACTTCTTCAATTCTTTCCTGCCTTAGCAGCATCTCCGGCCTTTGTCTTTTTAACACCGCGTATCTTTTTGGATCTGTTTTTGCGTTCTTTCATTTGTTTCCTAGACTTCTCTACCTTGGTATCAAATCCATTCCTGATGAGTCTATATTTAGGTTCAAACTTCTTTGCATTTTCAACTGAGTCATAGATCAATCCAAATCCAGTAGATTTCCCTCCTCCAAAGTGTGTACGGAACTTGAAGACAAAAATAGCGTTGGGATCTTTTACTTCATACATTCTTGCCAACTTCTCCTTCAAGTCAGCCTTTGAGACATTTGCCCTTCCAGGATGAAGAACGTCAATTACAAATTGCTTCCTCGAGAGAAGACGATTGGTCATAAACTTCCTTGTCCTGATGGTAACCGCCTTGTCCGCCATTTCTTGGATTTGATTCGCTCCCGGCGTCTCTCTGCTTCCACCTGCGTCTCACTCAGTGACCTGTGATCTCAAAAAGTTGTGGTTGATGTTTGAGTATAATAAAGTGAAATGATGTAAACCACATATTTCTTTCCAAAAAAGGAAATAAGATACTTATTTTGGGACAACCCAAAAAAGAAAGTAGGACATGTAAAATGGGACGGAGGGATACATTTTTGTAAAAATCAAATTATAAATATAAAGAGTTAGAGCAATTGGAGAAAAATAACCCTTCAAAAATTATTTATTTCAATCTAATAAGTACATATACTAAACAAAAAATATACTCCCTCCGTCCCAAAAACAACTTCCCACTTTCCTTAAATGGATGTCCCAAAATTAACTTCACAGTTCAATACATTCCTTATTTGGCAAATTATCTACCTCAAAAAAGTGCTAAACAGTGCCAAACAGTGTCAAACAATGTCCAAACAGTGCAAAACAGTGCACTCCACAGTAAAGTCAAATTTATTTTCTTAATTTATGTGAATGTCAAACTGTGAAGTTGTTTTTGGGACGGATGGAGTATTAAACTGGAATATATGAGAATAAAATATTCTAAGCACTTCAAATCATTACAATAAAATTGTTTAAAAATTATCTAATAACTTCATAATCATTCCTAAAATTGGGTAAATAGTGGAACATCGTAAATGAAAGTGGGGAAAATTAAAATAGCGAATTTGTATGTGTTAAAAAAAGATTTGATAAATTTACATTTGCCTAAATGTTATGTCTGTCTTTCTAATTAAGGATATTTTCATTGGGATGTCACAAATCTATATATTCTGAGCTCTTTTTGTAAAGGACTAATTGGCAAAATTTTAAAACCTAGAAGGCCTAATGCTATAAATAAGTAATTTTCCATTTGTAAAACTAATATAAAAACGAAATCATTTTATCCCGTGCGCAGCACGAGTAATGTTTTTTAAATTGGGTGTCCCAAAGATGTAGCTTCTACTTTCTCCTGTCTTGCAAGTGTCCTTTATGTTTTCGTTTTTTTTAATTCTTAATTGACTTATTTTGTTGTTTCGATCAATTTGAGTTATTTTTTGATAAATGTTTTAGAACTTAATTTGCCTTTATTGCAGCATGGAATTACGGTACATAATAATGAGATCTCAAATTTAAAGATTGGATCTATTTTAAAAAGGATAAGTTCCCTAAACAGGAGAAAAAAAGTTTTGAAATTCGAAAATAGGATTGTGTGATTTTTATTCCCTAAATAAAAGTAATTTGTACAAAATTTGACATTATCAAACTTATAACATGACAGTTTTTGCTAAGTTTTTTTCAAACTTGGTAGAAATTACTCCTATTTAGGGAATAAAAACATGAAGATCCAATTTTAGAATTTTAAAATGTTTTTATTCATATTTAAGGCAATCTCTGTCTCAAAAAAGTCTTGAGCCCAAAACTTCCATATTTCCTACGTTTAAAATTAATTTTATTTTTATATATGCAATATTGATGTCATATAAAAGATAATAAAAAATCATTAATTTTGATATTTTTTTTTATAAAAATTGAATTACAAATAAAAAAGTTATATCAAATAAAAAGATTGAGAGATTTTTTTGGGGTGGGGTCCCATGAAGTATTCTTACTTGAGTACAATTCCATAAACTAATCACTAAATTAACGTATAAGGATTAAGGAGAATTGTAATCCTGGTATAACATAAATTGCAAAGTAACGTGGTATAATTAATTCATATACTAAATTGGAAAGAGAATTTTAAATATTATAATAAACTTTTATTTAGAAGATGACACATGGCAAAACTTTCCATAATTGCATCTTTGAAATGTATTATTTATAGATAATATTTTATTATTATCATTACCAATATCTTTCCATTATCAATTTTATTAGAGATTTTATCTCAAGTACTACGGAATACTATAATAAAACTAATGGACCAAAAATGTGACTAATAACAGTAATTGTATCTTTTTGGTCACAAAAATAAAGTTGTGGTTCGATGGTATCACTGTAACACTCCCAAGGAGAAGGTCACAAATTCGAAAGTTACCCCAGTCAAGAATATTGACATTTAACAGAACGGATACTATGAGAAAAAAGAAAGTGCAACAAAAAAAATCATCACTAAAATATAAAATCAGAACCTAATTATAGTCTTTAAAAGTTACAAAATTATAATTTTGACCAATATCCTTATTTTAGTCATATATTACATATTATTTCTTTTTATTATTAATAATACTAAAAAATGCATTTTTCTAGTTCTGTTATTTGTGTAACTTGTAAATATATTTGCAAGATATAGCCATATAGGACTCAACAGATCTTTTTTTTTCAATTTGAATATTATGATGTTTTTAAATAACATTATATAATACATTATACATAGTATTGAATTAAAATATTTAAAATAGTTGTAGGGAAATTAAAATAAAGGATAAAAACACAAAACGCCTTTTCACGCCTCAACCCCGCCTAAGCCCGCTTAGGCTTCAAAGGCTTAAGGCTTCGTTGTGCCGTCTCGGCGCGCCTTACGCCTTTTAGAACATTGCCGGTGACATATAATTACACGTAAATTGCTTATAATATTTACAAGCCAATGGATCATTTTTTTCAATAGTTGGGATTATTTTGAGAAAATTGATATTGAGGATTATTTCAAGCAGATCACTAATAATTAGGACTATTCATGTCCATTTTTCCAAGCTTAGCTACACAAAAACAATACCTACATGAGTTACAGTATATTACTCTACCATCAATTTTTTCATTTCATGTGCCGGGCGTGTTTGGCATTCAGCAGTTAGCGGTTAGTGAATAGCGGGTTATGTTAGCGGGTTGTCAATAGCAGATTCAGTTAGCGGGTTTGACTAGCGGAATAAATTGATGGGTTGTTAGAAGGTGTTTGGTAATTTAGCTGTTTGCTCATAAAATTTGTAGAAAACGCCATTTTTTTCAAAACGCCAATCCAAAACTTTCCTATTAACACCGTTTTCATTTCGATGTTGTTGTCCAAAAACGCTAGTGCCAAACTGCTATTTACCAAACAGCCTTTTCACTTATTGAAAACGCTGAAAGTGGTCAAACCGTCATTTTTCGGCTGAAACGCCGTTTACCAAACACCCCGCTGTCTTTTACACTTAAAAGCTAAGAGAAAATACACTTCCGAATCTATTATTGAACTCAAAAGGACAAAAAATTATTAAAAAAATAGTCTCTAATATTGAAGTGAATATGTCTTTTACACTTAAAAGAGAAAATACACTTCAAATCTATTATTGAACTCAAATGGACAAAAAAAATATTAAAAAAAGATAGTCTCTAATATTAAAGTGAATATGTCTAGATTAAATGGTTCTTTCCCCTCTCTTTTCAACTATGACCTTCATAGTATTTTAATTAATGAAGACATATGGGCCGCTTTCTACTATAAGTCTATAACCAAGACACACTATGAGCTTTGAAGAAAGGTTATAGACACATTTAAAACCTCTTATAGTTTCGGTGTGGGACATTTTGGCTAAAGACGAGCTAGCACCGGGTGACATCGATCATCCTCCCCAATTTCCAAACAGTTTGCAGCGGCATGTGCTTTGCCTTTTCCGATCGATCCATTTTTCTGGCACGGTGACGGCAGCGCTAATTTCTTTTGTTAGTATGGCGGTCGGAAATTGAATCCGTGAGGGCAGAAAACATCATCGAACTTTTGTTAGTATGGCAGTCGGAAATTGAATCCGTGAGGGCAGAAAACATCATCGAACCCACGATTCAAATTGACGAACAAACTACTTTTTAACCGCATATTTTTGCTCCTGGGTGTTCCTCTTGCTTGGGTGGGTTTTTGTCTCATATTCTTTTTCTAATTGCTTTCTGGTTAGCCAATTGCTTGGGTGGGGTGAGCCGCTATTTGATCAGATGATACAAATACGGGGCCATATTTATAAGTATTAAAAGTTATGTAGGTGTATTTATAAATATTAAAAGTTACAGGGGTGTATTTATAAATATTAAAAATACAATTTTTTTTTTTAAAATAGACATATTATCCTTTGATGCCTACTCATTTATGGCATTGGAACATTTTACATTTTCAAGATACTTAGAAATAAATTCATATTTTATCTCATATACACTAGTGCACCTCGAAATAAAAATATAGTCAATAAGTCATTAATTTAAAATGAGAAATAAGTCAAACAACTACAATTTTGAAATTAAAAATGCAAGTACTCAAAGTTCTAGAATGATGGAGATAGAAAACTATATTTTAAATGTTCTGATACATATTTCCATTGGAGCTATTAATTTCCTGGGATAATTAGAATTAGCATTAGGAGGATGGTGAATTAGGAATAAGCCCATTACCTGTGTACCACATAAAAGCAAGGTAAAAATTATATTTAGCTTTTCATTTTTTAAGAATTTTATTATGTAAATTTTAAGAGTTTTTTTTAAAAAGTTTTTTTGGAAGATTTTTTTAAAATGTTGATACGGATATCTGTCAGGATACGGGTATCCCTAAGGATACGAGTATCCGAAAATTTAAAATAATTACCAAAAAAATGGAAACTTTTAAAAATTGAAGATACGGCCCGGGAACGTACGGTACGGGTATCCTAGAGTATTTGGATACGGGAGCGTTTCCGATACGCCGATACGGCACCCTAGTGAAGTATCCGTGCTTCATAGTCTAGGATACCCGTACCGTACGTTCCCGGGTCGTATCTTCAATGTTAAAAGGTTCCATTTTTTTTGGTAATTATTTTAAAATTACGGATAATTGTATCCTGACGGATACCCGTATCAACTTTTAAAAAAAATCTTCAAAAAAACTTAAAAAAAAAACTTAAAATTTACATAATAAAATTCTTAAAAAATGAAAAGCTAAATATAATTTTTACCTTGCTTTTATGTGGTACACAAGTAATGAGCTTATTCCTAATTCACCATCCTCCTATCGCTGCCTTGATTAATCACCAATAACCTTTAATATTATAAATTTATAATCCTTTATCTAATCGCTAATTCTAATTATCCCAGGAAATTAATAGCTCCAATGGAAATATGTATCAGAACATTTAAAATATTGGTTTCTATCTCCATCATTCTTGAACTTTGAGTACTTGCATTTTTAATTTCAAACTGTGGTTGTTTGACTTATTTCTCATTTTAAATTAATGACTTATTGACTAAATTTATATTTCGAGGTGCACTAGTGTATATGAGATAAAATATGAATTTATTTCTAAGTATCTTGAAAATGTAAAATGTTCCAATGCCATAAATGAGTAGACATCAAAGGATAATATATGTCTATTTTTTTCAAAAAAAAATTGTATTTTTAATATTTATAAATACACCCCTGTAACTTTTAATATTTATAAATACACCTACATAACTTTTAATACTTATAAATATGGCCCCGTATTTGTATCATCTGATCAAATAGCGGCTCACCCCACCCAAGCAATTGGCTAACCAGAAAGCAATTAGAAAAAGAATATGAGACAAAAACCAACCAAGCAAGAGGAACACCCAGGAGCAAAAATATGCTGTTAAAAAGTAGTTTGTTCGTCAATTTGAATCGTGGGTTCGATGATGTTTTCTGCCCAAGACCGGTGTGTCCCAGTTACTAAGCACCGCCCCGGTATGTACTCCTCATGGCTTCAAGTATTGCGGTGCTACCACACCTAACTGAGATTCAATTTCCGACCGCCATACCAAAAAAGAAATTAGCACCGCCGCCATCGTGCCAGAAAAATGGATCGATCGGAAAAGGCAAAGCAAATGCCGCTACAAACTATTTGGAAATTGGGGAGGATGATCAATGTCACCCGGCGCTAGCTCGTCTTTAGCCAAAATGTCCCACACTGAAACTATAAGAGGCTTTAAATGTGTCTATAACCTTTCTTCAAAGCTCATAGTGTGTCTTGGTTATAGTGGTATGCGGACCATATGTTTTCATTAATTAAAATAGTATGTCTAAGTTTAAGGGTTCTTTCCCCTCTTTTTACAACTTGGATCTTCAATTCTCCATGAAGGTCTCTCTTGAAAAGAGAAAGGAAAAAACCATTTAATCTAGACATATCCACTTTTCAAGAGAAGGGAAAACCCCATTTAATCTAGACATATGCACTTCAATATTAGACCCTATCTTTTTGTAAAATGTCCATTTTGAGTTCAACAATAGATTCGAAGTGTATTTTCTCTTTTAAGTGTAAAATGTACGGTATGAAATTAAAAAATTGATGGTAGAGTAATACTCCGTATACTGTAACTCATGTAAGTATTGTTCTTGTGTAATTTAAGTTTTTTCTCTTATAAGTGTAAAATGTACAGTATGAAATTAAAAAATTGATGGTAGAGTAATACTCTGTATACTGTAACTCATGTAGGTACTGTTTTTGTGTAATTTAAGTTTTTTTATTGTATTTACATTGACAGCATACTAAAGTTAAACCAGCCTCTTGTATGAAAATACATTCTCTAAATTGTTGTATTTAAACCAGCATATTGTTGTATTTACATTGACATTTGACACCATACATTTTTCTCTTCTTTACACAAATATCAATACCACAATTTTTACTTTTCTTATATCACACCTAATTCAAAGTTGGCAAAGTCCCCGTGAAGAAAGTTATATACTTTCTTATGCATCATGAAACATAATGTAATAAACTAAGTGCATGAAAAATAATTTATTACTCCTGAAGCTTATAAGTGCATGAAATTGAGATACACAAATGTTACACTTATTTCTTCTAATCTAAACTTCTCAAACTTTATCATAAACCTGTATCGCCTCACAAGTCACAACCAATAAGAATTTCATTCTCTTTCATATTATCATTACTTATCCAATTTGATCTTAATGTTGCTTTTTCTAACTTGCATTTTAGAGTTAACGAGTATTCAGTCTTTTAAAAGAATTAATTCTTTAATTGAACTATGACTCGACCAAGATCTTGTCTAAAAAACTATGTAATACTACTTATGTTACTACTTATGTATTTATTGTGAACCAATTAATAAATTAATAAGTAGTGTATAAATAGATTTCTCGGCTATATTTTAGGGGTTATTCCCTTAGTATTACTAAAATAAAGCTAGTCTCCAGAAAAGTGATCACAATTACATTTGGACAAAAATGTGAATAATGCATAGTGACATTCACGCAGCTAATCTCCACAATGACCTCAACCACAATGACGCCAACACAGTGACACCGCTATAGTGACACCACCACCGCCCATCGACACCCATCGCCGCCATAGTGACGCCAGGAATAGTGACATTGCCATAGTGACGCCTCCACAGTGAGGCACAATTACTCCGGCCACCACCAATCACAACCACCTGCCGCCACTCCACCTTCGCACTTCCATTGTCACTCGCCATCCCACTCCCCCAACCCCAGAAAACTGCCACCTCTAGCTCTTGCCCTTGCCCCCTGTAGCCCCGCCCCCTGACCTCCCCCAACCACCTCTCAAGTTCAACTCCTACCAGCCGCCCGTTCACCCTCCCCAGCCCCTGCTTTAACTAACTCAGATCTGGACACAACGATGAAGATTCAATTCCCCCACAAGGCCACAATCGAATAGAATAAGAAGAAATATAAGCAAGGGGCATGGCGATGACCATAGAAATTACGGCGTACAGGGACGATGGCGACACTGGCGTGAAGGGACGACGGCAACACCGGCGGGAAGGGACGATGACGACACCGACGTGGATGGACGACGGAGACACCGGCTAATCCCCTACCCAGCTATTGCACATCCTCCTACAACTTACCTAGCGCCGTCGTGACCTGTCAACCCAGCCAGCCCTCGGAGCCGTCGTTGGATCTGACGATTACAAACAGCGACGAAGAGGTGAGCGATGAGGGTCGCCTAGGAGTGGCCGCTGGCCAAAGGTCTTCGCTCTCTTTCCACTGTTCGTCAAAGCTCGATGTTTGTTGCCGTTCTCACCTGGAGCTGGACCGCCTGGACGCAAGAGCCGAAACGGTAAACCTGGAGGCTCGAAGGAAAGACGGGTCACTTTTGTGTGTAAGCCCAAATCAGTCATATTTTTGTCAATTGAAACTTCAATAGTAATATTTGGGTCATTGTTTCTAGATTTTATTGGGGTTAACCGGCCACCGGGACAAGTCATGACAAGTCGGGCCAATATATCAAGATGAGTTTCAAATACTCTACCACTTACACATCCTTCCAAATAGTGGGCTAGGCTGTCCCATGGCCTTTATGGAGCAGGCCAGAAATTTAGTAAATGAGATGAAAGCCACACGCCCACACACTCACACAGGCTCGTGAGCCTACTTTGCAGTAGGGCTGGGAAAAAACTCCCGATTCCCGACTCCTGATCCCGATCCCGACAATCCCGATCCCGATAATCCCGATCCCGACAATCCCGATCCCGACAATCCCGATCCCGACTAGTCGGGAATTTTTCCCGATCCCAACTAAGTCGGGACGGGACCGGGATTTTTTTTTAAAAAAAGTCGGGATCGGGAAAATCCCGACATCCCGACATTATATATATATAATATATATATATATACACACATGTATAGAATTATATATGAATATATAAAAAATGAATATACATTTATAAAAAATGAATATGTATCTAAATAGTTTCATATCTTTTTTAATTACTTATTCCTTACATAGATTAATCTTTTACTACGAGTATCTTACAATATCAAACTTCTAAAACTATTCAACATTTGTCCCAAAATGAATATTCGGGATCCTAACTAAATAGAGATTATTCTTGATCCCGACAATCTAAATCACAACAATATTACAAATTTTGCGGTTCTCATGAACCCTTTAAAAATCATGATCGAGACAAAGATTTTTTTCTTTAGTAAATAATCATAATATGTATTTATACATTATATTCATTGGTCACAAAGTATATGAATGAGTCTACTTAGTTTTGAATTTTAAATAATATACGTTACACATCCTTCTTTTAGTGATTTTTATATAATGTTTGAAGTAAGTTTCACTAAGCCTTGATAGCTTATTCAAAAATTATACTATTAATTAATTGAAGTTGCAAATAAAAATTATTCTAAAAGTATGTACTAGTGTGAATTTGTGATGATAATTATTACAATAAATTTTATAAGTAAATGATGATAAATATGGTATATAACAATGAACAAAGAATAATCTTGAAACCATTAAATATCAAAGTTAGTGTTTAACTAAAGAAATTACATAATTTTATGTTTGATACTTCATTGTCGGGATTTAGCGGGATTCCCGATCGGGATCCCGACTTAATCGGGATTTTAATGTCGGGATCCCGACTTAATCGGGACGGGATACGGGATCCTCTTGTAGTTTGACTCGGGATCGGGACGGGATCGGGATTTGGGCAATCGGGACCGGGATCATCCCGATCCCACCCCTACTTTGCAGTAGGCATAAGAATAGTTAAAACCCTTCATCCACGATTGAATGATTGAATCATTTTGTACTAAGTTTCTATTTGATTTTGCTCTGCAATCATTTCTAAGTTCTCATTGAATCTGTGTTCAGTTAACTTTGCAGATAATGGTAGAATGGCTAAGGACTAAGGTAGCATTGGGCAACTATTCTTTCATCCTGCCGGTTACTTTTTCGGTTTTCTCTGCTCTAGCGTTTTACCTCAGGCCCATTACTGTGTTTTTTAGATTGTCATGCATTGTTACGCAACTGCTTAAACTTGCGAATACGAATCATCCCTTTCGTACCATTACAGCATTACCAAAAGTGTAAAAGGAAATATATTTAGATATGGATAGGCCTGGACTCGGGCCGGGCGGCCCGACCCGGAACCGGCCCGGCCCGGCCACTGTAGCAACCGGCCCGGCCCGGTGGCCCGGTCCACCGGCGGTTAGGGTCGAACCGGCCCGGTGGTTCCCGGTTCCGGGCCCGGGCCTTCCATATGGTGAACCGGCCCGGCCGGTTCGGGCCCGGTCCGGGCCGGAATTAATTTTTTTTTTTTTTTTGAAAATTTTTTATGTTTTGGGTTAGATTAGGTATTTTGGTCCATTTGAGATGGTTTGGGGTGGTTTGGGGTTGAGAAAGAGGGGTAGGGGATTAAATAAAGAAGCCAAAAAAAAAAAAAAATTAATAGGGCGGGTGGCCCGGCCCGGAACCGGCCCGGTCTGGCCCGGAACCGGCCAACCCCGGTTCGGGCTCGGGCCTATATATACTGAACTGAGGCCCGGCCGGGCCCAGGCCCGAGGCCCGAACCGGCCCGGTTCAGTATAAACCCAACTTATCCATTGGCATTCCTTAACTTGAATGAACCCAACTTATCCACAGGCGCTACAAAATTTTCTTTGCCCTAAAAACCATTGCTTAAACATTGTCATAAAGTTAACCATCCTACCCTAATAATGTATACAAAAGAAGGTGGCAAATTGGCAATACCCTTCACAGTAGCTACCTATAATAGTGTACAACCCCAAATACATGCTATACAAGAGTGAAAGCATTGCCTGTGAGGGGGCTGAGTTTGTAAATAACCCCGCAAGGGCACAACTCCAATAACCAAGAAAAAATACACACAATGTACAAGTCTTGTAGGAAGGAAGAAAAATTGAATGCCCTGTTATTGTGCCCTTTTTTTTCTCCTAATTAATACGAATGAATGATGCGATTAAATTAAACCTTTTTATAAGAGCACTTGTTAAAACCGCTTATATTTGGCTTAGATTGGCACACAAAAGGAAGAACTCAAAGTTGGAGGCATCACACAGACCAAATGGGGGCCTGGAGGGTTACAGCTTATATTTTCCTTCTTAACGTTTGGCAAGCCGAGTTGAGGAGGGCGAACATATCCAGAAACTAGTGGCAAACACAACACTGAAATGACTACTCTAGACCCTGCATCATATATACAAAGTACAACCAAGAGAGTAAGTAGGAAAGTTGTTTGATGAAATAGGAATGTAATAGGAAATGGTTTTTTGACCAAGGAAAGAATGACAAATTTCACGGGGAAATAGGAACCTTGTTGTATGGAAAGCTGGACGTGTCCCCTTTTCCTCCCAGCAATCATCCAGTTATCAGAGTTTGCATTGATCTCATATAGAACTTCATCCTGTAGCATGAACATGTAGAAAAAAAAATTAAGATTAGCAATTACTCCCTCTGTTCCAAAATGAAAGGAACATTTGGGTTTTTGACACGACTGTTAATAAAAAATAATGGTCATTATTTTAAATTGTAACCTTCTAAAAGGAAGAAAAAGTAGTTGGGACCACAAAAAGTAAAAGATGAAATGATCATTAAAAATCATGCAGAGGGAAAGTTTAAAACGGTTGAGTTCAAATAAGGGAAATGTTCATAATTTTGAAAGACAAAAAAATAAAAGTGTATCTAACACAGGGACATGTTGCAAGTTTTAGAAGTAAAGATTAGTATATTTTGATAAACAGAAAAGTATATATGGTTAGAAGGTCAACCAAATATTGCAAAAAAACTTACACTTACATTGTCTTCAGAAACTGTGCTTTCATCCAATGTTTTTAACCTTTCAACTCTCCATTCCATGGTTACAAATTGCCCAACTCGTAGACCACTAGAAAGTGGAAGAAACCCAACTGCAAAACAAGGGTCAAGCACAGGTTTCTGTAAAACAAGAGAACTCTGAAAGATCAGCTCCGGTATTGTGTCATCCGGTATATTATGTTCATCAGCCATAGGACAATGAGCTCCGATCATTCTATCCCCCAAAATGCCATACTTAATGTTTAACAAACTTTCTGGGCGCTGGATGTTAGCTTCATCTGCTAAAGAAAAAATATATGAATTGAAGAAAACAAGCTAAAGATTTGACAATGATAGCGGCCATAGTCATAAACTTTTTAATACAAAGCATTTGGAAAGCGAATAATGAGAAGGGTAAGTGAGCGAAGTAGGCTTACCCTTACCCGGAGAATCCTTCAAACATATACTGAATAAGATTGAAGCTCTTGATTTTGGAGATAGTGTCAACGGAAAGAATCCGGAGATTGGTCTTCCATCACTGTTTCCAGTGTGAGAAAATCCATCTTGTAGATCAAGTGAAGCATCATTGATGGTCAATGAAGCTTGCACCTGTGATTGCAGTATCACCTGCCATACACACTTTGTTATATAACAACTCCATTCCTATTTAAAGTTCAATGTGCATCATTGACCATTATTGTTTGCAATGATATATATTTATAGTCTATAATGAATTATTATTTAATTGCATGCCTAGGTGTAGTATATACACACATATGTTAAGATTCAGAGGAATGTAAAATCCTGGACTACAGAATCAAGATTGATTAGTCCCTTGAATAATACAAATAACATAAGCTGAGATTCAGGATATATTAAATCCTGAGCTATACTCTAGTCCCTTTTCTTTATCTTTTCTGGTTAATCAAATCAAAGAACTTAAAAAGATAAGTAATACAAGAATTTATGTGTGTAGAATGACCAACAGTGGCATAGAACAGAAAGCAAGATGGCCTAAACAGAGCATATGGACGACCTGCAAAAGCAGAGTGCCATCATTGCATTTGTCTGTAACACGTATGCTCACACAGAAAGGGTCTGTAAAATGAACAGCCATTGTCCTGCAAGGTTCAAATTAGTGTGAAAAAATCCAGGATAGTGTACATGATAAATTGTGCCAATCCTTGAAAGGGAAGTGAGACAAGGGGGGAAACTACAAGCCTTTCAAATATTTGATTTCGAGATACTCCAAATTCAAGTTTTAGAGCTACCGTTCTCATCCCATCTACAACACTCTGGCGCTGGGATATGCCTTCTCCTGAAAGGAATAGTTAAAAGTGTGGTTAAGCGGTCCTTGATAAAAACGCCTGCCACCATCCAGTATTTTGATCATTAGGAAACTTACTCAATCCGGTCCTTGTTAAAAGGAAAAACTTTGGTTTTCACATAGACCAAAGTACTCCCTCCGTCCCGCAAAATAGTTCCCGGTTTCCTTTTTGGTCCGTCCCAAAAAATAGTTCTCATTTCCCCTTTTGGAAAGTTTTGTGTGGCTCACATTCATTTACCTTTTTCTTACACAAATACAACCATACATTTCCACTTTATTCTCACTTTCTTAAACTCTGATCCACATCAATGTGGGAACTATTTTATGGGACGGAGGGAGTAATTATTAAAAGCATTTAAAATATTCTTCACTATCCTTTTATCCTTTGGTTTCCATCATTTGCAATGGAGCCAAAGATTCACTATTTTTTGGTTTGAGAATATGATGGAATATAGCAAAATGGCTCACTAAAATGTCTACGCTTCTTTGTTGTGAAGCAGCAGTCAGTTCATGAAATTTACGACGCGAATTTCACCATGGGCCATCCGGAAACAGCCTCTCTGTGCTTTAGTACAGGGGTAAGGTTGCGTACATCCGACCCCCCCCTTACCCCATCATAGGTGGGAGCCTTTGCGGCACTGGGGTAATGATGATGATGATCCTTTTATGCCCATAAACATTTTCAGTAGAATATGTGTAGGAGTATTTAAAAGGGACAGTGACAGCACAGCACAATATTAGACATTACCTGCATGAGTTCCTTTAGCAAGGCAATCACTGACAGCACGGACAGGGATCCATAAGACAGAAGCTATATTGCTAGCCCAGTCAGGCAGCTCAATTTTTCCATCTTGAAGAGACAACTGCTTTGCTTCTGTGGTAACTTGGGTAGCATCATCTTCCGAACCTTCCTGGTCACTCAAATCAGATTCATTATGAGAGCCATCTGTATGCTTCTCGATTTCAATTCCATGGCACTGTTCAATAGTCAAACCGGGTCCAGTGTCTATGTGAAGTATAGCACCTTTAAGGGAGTAGCTCATTGGTTTGACAACTATTCCTACCCACTGAGGCTCATTGATCAGCAAAGCAGATGAGACAGCTGCCACTAGATCAACCAGAGACCTTGGGTTTAACACCTTGCACCAAAAGCAGAGACAATAGAAGTAAGATCATATGATGTGAATGTATACAGGAATATAACAATTGGCAACATATTCACCAGACATTGATAGAACAAAAAGAATAGTGAAGACACAAATTCAGTCATGAACAGTTCAATAAGAGGAGTGAAGATAGACTAAGGCCACAGATCATGCATGCTTACCTTCAAGATGGGCCTTATTGGTTTCTCGTAACTCATAAAGTCATCAGTATCAGCAGGTCCTCCTTTGGAAAAACTATGAGATCTGAATCTCAGTTGACCAATTTGTCCCGTAAGAACACTCAAAACATAAGAACCAGGTTTCTGTGGAGGTAAAGAAACCGTGATGATATTCCTTCCAGGATATAAAATTGTAGCGCCAGAGCGTTTTATAGCCTAGATAAGATTTTAGAATGATGAGAAAGGAGCACAGATACAAATTCTTTTAAAAAAATTGAATAGAGGAGGCACCATAATCAATGAAAAGGTACCTTAACACCATCATCGGTGATATTAGTGGCTGTAAGAGTGAGACTCAGTGATTCAAGAGCAAGATCGTCAGGGAATCCACTCCAAAGAGTTACGGAGAGGGAACCAGGATCCCCATCACATAGCTCAAGAGGAGGTCCAGGATTGCCAGAAAATGTTATGAGGGAAGACACATCTAGAGGTACAGGGTGCTCCATTTCACTATGACCAAGACGGACAACTTCAGACTGAAATGCCTGGCGCTCCTTCGTCAAAAACAATCCTTTATCCAATGATAGCAGTCTCACACAGGAGGAGAGATAACCAGCTTGATCGTTCAGTATCTTTTGGCACTCTGCTAAATTGGGAAGGACTTCAGCCAACAGGTCCTGCCATCCTTCACCGGCATAAAGAGCGCAGACCTTCTCGTACAACTTGGCAGCAATATCAAAGTTTCCAAGCTTATGGTAGACAGATGCAATTTCACCATCAAGAACAACTCCATGTCTCTTCCACCAAGATCGATGATAGTTTTCAGCAGCACCCTTTGACAGCTCCAAATATTTTTGCTGCAAAACAAAAAATAATGTCAAGAGAGTGAGGAAAGGGAATGTTGAATATAATTCCATATGGAAGTGTCAAAACTCAAAAGAATCACTCAATCGAGACTCCTGGAAATCTGGAATATGAATTGATACAATGTTTTTGTTGGGTAAAAATAAAAACTCTGACAGATTTCCTCTTACTAAATAGCTCTAGCTAGTGTGAGCAGTCTGAGCACATTCATACACAGATTCTGTTTAAATTAATCACCTCAAATTCCTCAGGAGAGGACAATGATTTCCATAGTTTGTTATCAGAAATCGTATTTTGTAAAGCATGCTCAGCAGCAACAAATATTTCTGAAAGCCTCAAAGGTCGACTGATGGAACTCTCAAATCCAGGTGAAGAATTAGTTCGAGATATGGATATTGCATTTACTTTGGGTGATGGAGATATTGAACCTGAGCTGTCAGCAAATGACCATTGGGTGAGAATTTGATTCATCAAGTAACATAAATGAATAGATAATAGAAAAGATTGAAGACACGCTTATCTATCCAGTTAATTTGTCGATCAGCTATTTCAAAAGGCTTTCATAGAAAGCTTCTTGTAAATTAGCCCTTTCACTTACACTTAATATAGCAAATTGGCTCTTTACCAAACACCGAAATTAGCTGTTTGACATACTAGCCTACTAGGTTGAGTTGAAAAGGCTGAAAACTCTTCAATAAGTTATCAACCAAAAAACTTGTGCACATAAATGTAGACAAGAATATTTCAGCTCCATAAAAAGAACCTAAGCGAACCATTATAGACAAAAGATCAGCAAAGAGTATTAACTAAAGTAGAAGTATTAAATTCATAAATAGCACATTACTAAATGCGTTTATGATTTGTTATATATTTATATACATGCAATCAGTGGCGGAGCCAGCGATTCATTTGAGTGGTGTCAACTTTTTGAACTAAATTCTACGTATATGACATGATATTAAAATTTTTTGTTGATAATTATACGTTTTCTACAATTATTCGAGCCAACATTTTGGTTTTAATACCAAAATACAACTATGTATGTACAACCTTTAGATCAACTCACCCGATAGGAACGTTGAGTTTGTAGGTTGTAAATTATGAGTTTGTAGTTTGTAGTTTGTGAATTATGAAATATCCCTTATATATATTTGACTTTGTATATATGTTTGAATAATTGAGTATGAATTAATTATTTATAGTCTGTTTTACTAGTGATAATCGGTGATAAGTTCAGTATGTATTATCTAACATTATGCTCCCTTAAAAATATTGTATATGTTTCTCATCATTGATACATTAATTTCAAACACTTTATTGATAACAAATTTTAATATAACTAATTAATAAAGTAGTGCTACGATAATAAATTCTTCAAATATTACATGTGTAGATACCATCATACTCCCTCCGTCCCGCTACAATTGTCTCATCTTTCTTTTCCAGTCCGTTCCACTTAGATTGTCATATACCAAATTTGGTAAAATTTTTGTGGTTGTAAACCTCTCCTAATTTATTCCTACTTTATCAATTCAATATCAATCACATAAATTCATTTTTGTTATACCGATCGGTATAACAAAAATGAATTTATGAATAGTAGGATGGAGGTAGTACTAGATAATCTTCTGATATGAATAGTTTTTTATGATACACATTATCTTATCAAAATTTAGAGTCAACGTAATAATCGACCAATTCTTCCATTTGTCACCTTAATCAAGGTGTTTTTTGTCAACTTTAAATTTAAGAATCCTTATATTTGTCTTGTTTAAGTATTCTAGTGCATCATTTATTGAAATGAGTAAAAGATATTATTCATGGCTAGATTTTATTACATGTAAATTTGTTTTAGTTAAATAAATATATTTTGACTCTTTCAAAAATATTTATGAAATAAACTTAATTATTTACATAAATACCACTAAAATTTACTATAGTATAGTGTTGAACATAGGGTTACTATAACTAAAGTTTCTAATGTAGTCACAACACTTAAGACATTACTTTTGTAAATAACTTTTATTTTAGTTATAAATATGTAATTGTTTCATATATATATATATATATATATATATTGACCCTCATTTCGTTAATATAGGTGGTGTCAAATTGATTTTTAGAAAATATACATTCATATATAATTACAAAAAATATTTGAGCGGTGTCAATTAATTATCATTGTATTTATATAGGTGGTGTCAAATTAATTTACAGAAAATATATCTCTATATATAATTGCAAAAATTATTTGAGTGGTGTCAATTGACACCACACCCTTATATGTGGCTCCGCCACTGCATGCAATACCATGCATTATACACGTGTTGTGTGTGTGTGAATGAGAGAAATGCAACTCTTAAAACAGACAGACATCAAATCAACCAAACAAAAAACATGTACACATTACCCATCAGTCGTGTTTGGCTGACCATCAAATATTTCGAACACATTTCCAGCAGAAAGAGAAGCTCTTCGACGATTTGCTTCGCGCAACAATATAGATGGTTCCAGAGGAAGTGGTTTCTTCTGAATGCCAAAATGTTTAGGCCTTAAGGAGTCTTGAAGAATTGTCTGCAAATGCAATCACATGAATGGCAACTAAGGCTATTTATAGTACTCATAAAAATGAAATCATGTAAAATAAATTATATGTTTGATACATTTAATCGTCCTCAATGTGCAAAAAAGAGCTGTGACTTAGGAGCATATATATACATGTGTGTGGGAACTTGTGAACATATAGATGAAATAATTGCCCAAAATAAGACTAAAACATAATCACTCTATTCAAATATGACCACTTTGTTTTATTTCTTATATGTTACACCTATTTGGGCATATATATACATATATATATAGATAGATAATCATATACATATCTCTATATAAATGCGTACATTTCATATATATCACTGTTTTTGAGAAAGTGAAAACTATGTGGTTGAAATTTGTTTAGAGAAACAATACCAACCATTAAATCCCTACCTTAAGAGGAAAGTGAAGATAATTTTGGAATGGACAAAAAAGGAATGAATCAAGATAAAAATGTAAGGTGTTAGAGACTGTATAACCAAGCCCTGTCCGTCGATCCGAAATTTTTGGTCCGTTTTTGACGAACAAGTTTTCCGTACAGTTTCCGTACAGATTGGGCCGTACGGATGTGGGCCACGCGCGTCCTAATTTAATTAGGGGTTATGTTTTACTCTCTATAAATACAACCTCTCTCCCTTGTAATCCCTTGATCCGAAAATATTAATAACATTTCTGGCTTGGTAGCGCCCTCAGACGTAGTCATTCGTGGCGAACTGGGTTACCAAATTTTCGTGTGTTCTTTATTGTTCTTCGTGTTGCGTGAGTTAATTCCTAACAAAAAGGGACAAGGTAGTATACTAGCATTTTCTAACGTATATGCATGTGCGTTTGTGCATATATAGAGAGAGGGAGGGAGGGAGAGATAGGAAATATAGAGTAGCATTAATGTTAGGCCAGCCTGCGGGAACCCCATCAGGCTGGATTCGTTTTTGGCTAAAAATGAATTCAATGATCCAATTTTTTTGTTCATTAATACCAATTGTTAGTTTCAACGGTTAGACCATCAAAAAATTAATTATTACAGAGCCTAACTCTATTTTTTTGTATGAATTCATCTTAACTATTAGATAAGTTTTAGAGGTGAGAAAGTGAGTAATGTGTGTCTACCTTTGAGGTAGTTACTTCATGGAGGGACAAACACTTAGAAGAGGTGAACCTTTGAACAAATTTAAGATCTGAAGGTTGACGCTTATAATTGATGCTAATGAACCACAAATTTTGGACCATTGTAGTTATTTCATACCCAAAAATGAATTAGGCCTGACGAGGCTCCTATCAGGCCGAGCAGACACGGATGCTACTATACACAATTACACACACACATTGGCACTATGCTTTTTGGATTAAATTACACTGCCAATTAATTCTATACAATTAAATGGCACTATAATTAATGCCACCTACCGAAGCTAAGTGGGGTATAATGATATATAATACATACATTGACACACACATATCTGCAATTTTGAAAAAGAAAATGCTAACATTTTCAAACATCTTTCAAAAAAAAGTCAACTAAGAAAACTCCCTACATACCCTTTTAATATTTTGGTTTGACTTGACACGTATATCAAGAAAATGAAATTGTGTGGTTGAGATTTGTTTGGAATGGAAAAAACCAATATCATCCAGACAATTCTTTCATATAGAGGAAACAAGGTGATTAGTATGGGACGAGCCCAAAAGGAAAGGGAAAAGATTATTAAATGAGCCAGAGCGAGTAATATTTTGTCTAGATGTTTATTCTTCAAAAGTCAAAACAAAGTCAAAAGAGTATTATGTCATGATAAAGTAAATAGAAGTATCACGATGAAATGATAACAGTTCAACCCAATATACTGAAATTGATTCATAATATGCATTACTCTTTGAGTGCTTTCAAGAAAGTATTTTCAACAATACGAAGTAGAGATTTAGAGGCTACTTCATAGACACACCTTTTCTTTCACAAGCACCTGGGATGAAGCATCAGGTGGCAGAGAAGGCCAAACTGCTGGTTTAGGCCAGGGTAGCATGCTAAGTGAAGCACTGATCAGGAGAAAGAAGTGACATGAGCTAGGAAGATGTCAAAGAAAAATGTCCAACAGATTTTTTTCCAGTGCAGTACTCACCTGTTGACAGGACTTCTTTCAATGTGTGAACTATATCCCATTAAATAAGCAAGGCGCATGAACTGCCACAAAGATAAACCATGTCAGTAGGCAGATCACAAACAAACCTTTACAAAGAAGATTAAACCGCATGTTCCTGAAGGGGTGAAAAGTGTTGCACTAGTCGCCTCTTTGCATATATTGCGGCCTATCATTACTAGATAAAACTAATTGAGTGAAAGTTTCTGCCCATTGTAGACCTAACTACAATGAGCTCTGGTATCCAATAATTTTTCAACAAGAAAAAGATACTTAACATAGATAATGTTACCTTAGTACGGCATAAGGAATAGAGATCCCCTTTTAGACGGTAGAATTCTCTTTCTGTATCAGGTGATACAAGTCCATCTTTGTATCGAGAAGTGGTTGCATTAATTATATCCAAGCAGCCAGTTATTACCCACACTTCACGCATACAGAATGGCAACCTATTCTGAGAAAAAGAGAAAATAAATACAGGCAATAACATAAGATAATATATGGTATAATATTAAATCCTCGGGGATGAACACAGTTTTATGTTATAAGATTAATTGACGGAACATAAGTTACCTCATGGAGGGCCAATCCCTTAGAAAAGCTAATTATAAATGAATAACCCCTCGAGGCAACTTCAAATGGACGATTCAGCTTAAACAACAGCTACATGTTACAAAGAGACAGGGGAATAGATTCAACAGAAGTTTCAGGTTTTGTATAATAAAGAAAAGCAGTGCAACAATCAGTTTATTAGCAGGAAGCGCACAATAATTAACCATATCAAACCCATCTCGAATTTAATCAAGAACATCAGCAATAATAGTCTTATTCTCAGATCACTAGGGTCAGGCGAGTCGGCTATATCTAAACCAAGAAATATTCAGAAGTCATCAATAAGTAGCTTCAAATTTCAATTTAATAATGTGTTTCTTTTTTGCATCTTCAGGTGAGTCATCCAATGTTAACAGACAATCCTATTTCAGTTTCTATCTTTTTTTTAAAACCTGGTTGGAGAACCACCTAACTATGTGGGGTAAATGCCGGGGAACATTTATCGAGTTTATCAAACAACACGAAGTTCAAGACATAAGCGGGGGGGCTAGGCCTGACCCGCTAGCTGAAGAGCCGGCCCTTAAATAAAGGCCCAAAACAGAAAATTAAATGGAAAATTAAATGGAAAATTTACAAGAATAATGAAAAGTCCCAGGCCCGTGTATTAGCATCCGTCCAAATGAACCTGACCCAGCACGGGAATATAAAAGGAATGTCTTTCCTTTTTGTCGTCATGCACCCCTCAGTTAGGGTTTCAGCCGATTCCTTTTTCCGATCGTCGAGATGAACCCTCTCCTAGTGAGTCTCAGTTTGTATCTATATTAACGTAACCTTAGTCGTTTTAGCGTGCAAGTTGACCCCCCCCCCCCCCCCCCGACAGACTGTCACTTAGAATCACAAAATAAATTTGTAATGATGTATATATCCTCTTTCCAAGACCCTAACATACTACAGGATAGTTGATATAACCACCAAGTCCAGATGTGAACTTTATCACGAAAGTTATCAAAGATTGAATACAGTAAGTGAATTGGTTTATGTTCATAAACTACCAGCCTAAGCTAATTGCTGATTCTCACTCTTTCACACCTTCGCTTGGCAGGAAAATAGATATTGCCTGAACTCAAACTCCCTAAATGAGTCATCTTGCACAATCTGCATCAGTGGCTTGTTTGACGGGTTGAGAAGTGCAGCCTGATCATCCCCACGCTCCAATCCTCCAAAGTCTCTCCTTTTCCCATTCATATTAACTGGTTCAGAGACAGTGTAAATTATCATATAAATGATCAGCCAAAGCCTCAAGAATTCAACTATAACCTCAGACTGAGAAGGCAACAATTAAATGAATGTTACCGGTTTAAAACATGTAATCACATAAACAACAGATCATAAAGAATAATTTCCACATTCCATCTCAGCTAAATGCCTAAATCTCAAGCTGTTATACTTACACGCATTCATTGCCTCGCAGAGACAGTTGTGTTAAACACACCCCATCATGTGAAAGCCAAACATCATTAAATGGTTCAAATATCAAGCTATATACCAGATACACAGTATGTAGAAAGTAACATGTTACCATGATACGTGGTATGTGAACCTTCCTTGAGTCGTATATACTAAATATTATTTCAAAATATATGTTATACCTTTTGGTTAAAAAACTACTCTCCAATAATAGAATGTTCATACTTCATATCCCTAAAAGTAATTTGATAGTATTACACAAAGTAATAGGAATGTATTTGGTGACAAGTGTAGGGGTCTATCCAAACACAAAAGAAGTTTATACTCTCCTTTCTATTTTGTTAAGAATTTATTTGAAGTATCGAATATTTTTATTCTTATTTCAAATATTCTAAAACCTTCCTGCAGTACACTTTTACAATACGATATCCCCCCCTCACTCCCCCCAGAAACAGTGACAATACACTCGTAATTGTCTGACGTAAAATATTCATTTATTGTTACATCAAGCTATCACTATGTGACCACAGAATCTCAACCTTTTAATTAATATTTAGCTTTTTTTCTCTTTTTGAGACGCTTTGGTGAATAAGCCTAGAGTATAGATGTTGCAAAAACTGGATTTTCATTGTTCTCTTTAGATTAGTCACAGAAACAAGGAGTGTATTTACTGTGGGGTGTACATAAACGGAGGGAGTAGTTATTGTAACATACGGCTTTAACGCATAGAGCTTTTAGAAAATTTTAAATAAGAAGAGTATAAAGTGGACATTTACGGGAATTTCTTTTATTTTTAAAAAAGAAAGGGGGTATTCAGCAAAATATGGAGCGTAAATTCCACAACCCTCAAAAATAAAACTAGAATGGGATGTCCAACATAATAAAAGCCCTTCAATGAAATGTAACCCAGACCGATTTGTAGTGTCTAATAAAAAACCCTAGTTGTTCTCTTCTTCCTCGGCAAGTCAGCAGACAGTGATTATGGACCAAACATGTTGAGTTACTTTGATGGCCAACAAGCCACAGCACAAAGCATGCAATCTCAAGACCTTGTGTGTACTTCAATACCACATTGAAGTATGTATTCTTTCCCAATTAACTGCATAAACTATTTATTAAGGAAACACATTATTATAACAATCATCAACGCAAATAATTTAAGTCCTAGAGCAAATAAGTTTAGCAATCTTCCGATTCTGCCCTCACACTACGCTATGTCAGGAATAATAGGTCCCTTCATTGTTACATGTAATCCAGTTCCATTTGAAAAAGGCAAGCAAAACTTTATATGAGATTGAATTATCAACCAAATAGTTACACAATGACAATGTCAAGAAGATGACTTATGAATATTATCCAAGAGGTCAAGTGTTATATTATAAAACAAAGAAAAGCTAAAGGTATGAAAAAAGAAAATACAACTCCAATTCAAATCTAATCTAATGACAGCTTAGCTGCAAAAATGGAATGAATGAACAATTGAAATTCAATGTAGCTGTTGTAGGCATGGAAATGGGTCGGGGCGGGTACTGCAAGACCCAGACCCGCCCCGTGACTTGGCGGGGAGGGTCCGCCCCACCCCGTGACCTGCACGGATCCAAACTTGTTGACCCATGACCCGCCCCCGCCGTAACCTAATTAGCTAGTATGTATTTTTATTTGTGGGAAGTTGTTACCAATTGAATCTACATAAACTTTATCTCTAAATAATAATTAAAAATTAATATATTAAATCAAATTCATGATACGCTAAATATTTCAAAAATTAAGGAAAAATTAATCTATTTAATTATATTAATCATTGAATTATATGTATTAAAATGCTATATACTTCGTATAAAGAAGACATTGATAATCCATCATTCATCTCATTCTAATATATATTAATATATTATAAGATCAAAGCATTTATCATTTATTGTATACACACATATGTATGTTGAAGTATATTTGTAGTATAATTTAAGAAAAAGTATGTATACTTATATATTGAGCGGGTCGAGGCGGCACGGGTCAATTCTAATACCCGGACCCGCCCCATTGTATAGGCGGGGCGGGGCAGACCCGCCCCATTTGCAAGACGGGGCGGGGCAGACCCGCCCCAAATGTCTCGGGCCAGGGCGGGTCATTGCGGGTCGGTTTTTTTTTACATCCCTAAGCTGTTGGCAGTAAATATCAAAACCCAATAGATGGAATAACCTGAAATATAAGGAGTAACTGTGTGTACCTGTTTCCAAGTAACAGAGCTCTAGTTCATCGTATTCACGTAGAGCATCTTCATGGAGATGAGCTATCTCAAACATAAAGGCTAAGCTTTCCTATAATAGAAATAACCATATTTTAGGATAAAATAAACAATAGTGTGGATTGCTGGATGCAATAAGCGTATAATCAACAAATGCAATAGAGCTACTTTCTCCCAGCTATTAAAAAAAAATAAGATTTAAGGTATTTTGACAGAATTAATGAACATCAGTCTGTCAGACCTTAAAGCCTCTCAAATGTAAGTACCAAAGACCATCTTTATTCACATTAAAATGGTTAATTATTGAAAATCAATAAGACCGGTGAAGCCTAATGATCTATACAGTACAAAATGAGTTAGTTACAACAGAACCAGGCAAACAAACACTTCTGCTCCCAGGGAGCTAAAATCTGAGATAGAAATCAGAGTAAAGACAAGGTCTGTAAGGTAAACATTACAACAAAACCAAGCATATTAACTATTAAGATGTTTTCAAGCATAGATGCTGCAATACCAGATATAATTCAGATTAGCAAATGTTATAACTACTTTTTACCTTTAGAATAAAGAAGTTACAAAAATTCCAAACCGGCATGAAGCGCTGTTCACTGAGCTTTCTGATTTCCTCCTCATAAAACTGAATGCGCTTATCAAGTGTATTTCTTATGCATTCCATGACTTTGTATTCCAAATCCTCCCAAAAATTTGGATCTGCTCCATGCAGATCCAGTTTGCAGCATCTAAGGAAATCATATGGTGAGGAAGTTACGACTTAAGACAAGTACTATAGATGTAATACAATTATCCTTTAAGCATATATTTCAGAAGAAATTTCCAGATATGGATATAGACGTATAGTACCATTTCATCCGAAGGCTATTATTTTACTTCGAACTAACAGCCTTGAACTAAACCAACGTCTAAATATATTATTGATGGTTGCTTTGAATGGACAAAGTCGTAGAATATTCAAACTCCCAAAGATGTGTGAGTGTTTCAGAGAACTGTTGAATTTAAAACATGACCGATGTCTGTCTTAGGCAAAGAAACTAGAAAGCTAGTTCAGTGTACCAGGTATCATTAATTATATTGTTACATATTTGGTTTGACAAAATATTTCCAAGTAGTTATAGTGAACTATGGAATGATGCATCTTCAGAGCGAATACCAATATCATTTATTTCCCATTAAGAATAAGAGAAAGAGAGAGAGAGAGAGAGAGAGAGAGAGAGAGAGAGAGAGAGAGAGAGAGAAGCATTGGAGTAGAAAACTCCTTAGCATACACCTTACAAAAAAATGAATTATTACTATTGAAGCATGCAGTTGATAAATAATAATTATTTGATACGCTTTTATGCCTTCAAGGCACCGATGTTTGCCCACACGAGTTGACTGGATTTCCCCCCTTTATACTTTTATTTTGAATGTCCTATCAAATGAAAGTATTTTGACGATGATGAAGCACATGATTTGCATTCCCTGCTCTATACCATGATGAAATATGAGATTCACCTCAACTAAAAGCCTATGAAACATAGAAAGTTCCCACATTTTTTTCTTTTTGATGGGATTCCGTGATGAAAAAACAGTGCCTTTTAAAATCTTTAAATCTTTTTAGTGAATTTTTATGGGTTTTCTTCATAGCAACATTGTCATATTTCATAATGCAATTCATTTCTAGGCATGTATTGCATTGTATGTTTAATATGATGTACTAGTATGTAATAATTTCTTTCTTCGAACATGTAGATTATATTTATTAATATTTATAAAAAAAGTTATATGAAAAAATATGTGCTCGTATATAAATGAAAAAACATGAATACATATTTATAAATATATCCTTATATTTTTATAACACTTTTGAGTTCCCTCACGTTTCGTATCTTATATTTTTTCATAAATCCCATTTCTCGAGTATCACATTTCATGTTTTCTATTTCGTGTTTCTGTGCTACTTAGCTAAAAGCTTAATGGGGCCGCTTCATCCATCCTATTTTAAGTCAGACTTTTCTTTTTAAGTTTTTCTCATTGGGAATTGATCATGTACGTAGTACGTAGTATTATTTAGTTCCTTAACACATACAAAATTGATCATGTACGTAGTATTATTCAGACGAAGGGATACTAAACATCAATAGTTTTAAGTGGATCAGTGCTCTAAAATTAGCTAGGCCCTAGATAGAACATGGGGTTTTACATTTTTACTACGGATAAGTGACATCTAGCAGTCCTAGCACCCAAGAGTCGCCCAGGAAGGTGTCTAGGGTTAATATTAGATCACTGATGTCTATCAACAAATATAGTGGTTTCTTTCTATAGGAACAAAAAGGTGAATAATGCCAACAGTACTGTTTACCTTTCCCTTTTCTTGGAGCTAAATTCAACCTCAAGTTTGGCATAGACTTTTTTGGCCATCTTGGTGGCTTGGTCATTGTGAGCTGGTGCTTTAGACACAAACACAATAAACCATTCCCGTTCATCATTTTGAACAATTAACTTCAGCCTTGGTTTGAGAATTGTCTTAAATTCATCCAGATCCTAGAAATAAACGTGACAACCAGTGCTTATGAGACATGGAGATGAAACAAAAAATAGAAAACAGGTTACAAGAAACAGTTAGACGTGAGAATAATATGCGCTTCTAGCCAAGTTATCACTGCATTCTATTTTGAAACTATGTTCACCATAGCCCAAACAGTTAAACACAAATTATATTGGGAATAAGGCTTGGATGTTATTGTTTTTGTTGTTCACCATAGCCCAAACACAACCTCCACCGCTGACATTGTGATGACCAACCACCCTAATATGGGCTACTTAAGCATTACAAAAATAAGTCTTTTTGGAAAACCACTAAGCCTCTTTATCAAAATAGAACACCGGGGGGGGGGGGGGGGGGGGGATAAAAAACAAAAGACTGAAGTTTTTAGTAGGATAACTTATGCTTGACAGAGAAGAATAGCTGGTAATGTGGATTGTGGTACTGAAAAGAACGATGAGGTAAACTAAAGGATATCTAAAATCAGATCCACCAGCTCGAGGAAGAAATTGTTACCCTACCTAACTTACTCCAAAACATCCAAAGCATGCAGATAGAGTGTTAATTTGGAAAGTGCATTGTGCCTCTGTCTAACAGAAACAGGATGGGAAGAAATGTCAAGATTCAATAGTACCTCACAAGTGACTAAAACAAGTGTAGCATATGGTTCTCTGAACCAAAATAAAGATTGCTCTTGTGGGAACCGACTGCGGAGTCTTGAATCTGTGGTCAATACATACTCAGCACGGAATTCATCCACAATAACCGGATTTCGTGTCTTGTTGTTTAGTAAGGCTCTTTTGAATGGAAAACGTTCTTCAAACTCATTTCTTACAAGGGGCCACAAATCAGTCACATCTTCAACTGTGAATCACAAACAAGAATTATTCAATTAGAAGTGTAAATGATCTACCCAGTGTGCACGTCATGAACCGCAACATGATGCAAGCACTAAATTGCTTGAGATAACTGCAGGCCAAAAACTCAACAATTATAATCTCTTTCCTCCATAAATTGCTCCACTTCAACACACTAAAACACTGGTTTCAAGCTTTTGCCTGACAAATAAAGTACCTCAAATGTGCCACTAATAGCTACGAATTAGGGATCAAAATGCTAACTTAGCCTAACATTTAACTTTAATAAAACAATTTGCAGCAGACCAGCAGTGGCATTCAAATTCGAAAAAAACACAGATGCTCGAATAAGACAACATAGTTTATGGAAAGGCTTTTTGAAAAATTGAAGTCTGAGCAGGTAAAGAATATGTGTATTACCCGCAATGACGATGTGATCAAAAGTGTTTTTTATGCTCTGGAACTGAGGCAAGAAATTCGCCATAATTACAAATAGGCGGAGACCATGAGCTGAGAAATTTGCAACGGAGTTCTTGTAGTTTTGACACAGATAATTATGAAGTAGAGGGCGGGTTTTGAGTGCACCGTGAAATGAATATGCGCCGCCTATGCTTTAGATTTACCGGCGTACTGTAAGCCTGCTAGCTGCCGGTATGATCCAAATTTTGATCGGACCTTCTCCGCGCGCCGCAAAGAGTACTACTGGGCCACCCACATTTTCTCAGGCTTCGACAATTTAATCCTATGCAGTGTGGTGGGAGCAAGTACGAGTATTAGAGTTTTTTGCTAAAGGAGGGTAGTCTCCAATCTTATTTCCCAATTAAGGGTACTTTTAAACTTATTTACCAAATGAGGGTAGTTTTTTCCTTGTCATCCAATTTCCGCCACATCACCTACTCCATATCATTCACCGTCATCAATCATTCCACGTCATCAGCCATATGGGTATTCTTTTAAAATATAAAAAAGAAATAATTACATAAATATGACCAAAATAAAGATGATTTACAGAAATATGACTACTTACTAGAGTAGAAATGAAATCATAGTAATTCATGTTCAAGTTTTAAACTTAAGTTACCAAAACACTACGTTGTAGTAATGAATAGTCATATTTATGTAAATAAGTTTTATTTTAGTAATATTCTTGTAAAAAACTCTATAAAAAAATCCGTAGCCCCCGGGAATTGAACTCACGACCAAAACAATGGATTTGCATCTTGGAACCCACTAGGCTACATTGACTTGTTGGTACAATCACACCTTTACAAATATTTAACATCTATGTATACAACGTATTTTGATATACGCAATTCAAATATAATTTAAAATAACTCTACATTAATTAAATAAAATGAGAAACAAAAATGACAACGGCTGGACTAATTCATCCCATGTTTAATAAAAGAAATCTTATATTACTAATGCGTAAACGTGTAAAAATATAAATTCCATGACAAAAATAAAAAAAATCCAACACTGAATTACAATTTTTTACAATCACAATATAAGTATTTTACAAGTATATTGACATTTATTTGACATATACTACATACTATATATTTAAGCACATGACATCACCAACTTAATTCATATATTAATCGTTCCTTTAGAGATATATTAGTCATTCTTCAAACAATTAAAGAATATGATAACATAACATTAAAAGAAGAATATGATAAATACTTAATTTGAAATATACAATTAAAAAATTAAAACTCAATTAAAAATTATAACAAAAACGTAATTTGATATATGTTATACAAGAATAACTTAAAATAAATCTACTCTAAAAAAAATTAAAAAAAATGTCAATATAGGCTCAAATCCATCTCAGACTTGTGAAATACTTATATTATGATTGTAAAAAAAATTGTATTTCAGTGTTGGATTTTTTTTAAATTTTTGTCATGGAATTTATATTTTTACACGTTTACGCATTAGTAATATAAGATTTTTTTTATTAAATATGGGATGAATTAGTCCAGCCGTTGTCATTTTTGTTTCTCATTTTATTTAAATAATGTAGAGTTATTTTAAATTATATTTGAATTGCGTATATCAAAATACGTTGCATACATAGATGTTAAATACTTGTAAAGGTGTGATCGTACCAACAAGTCAATGTAGCCTAGTGGGTTCCAAGATGCAAATCCACCATTTTGGTCGTGAGTTCAATTCCCAGGGGCTACGGTTTTTTTTATATTTTAAAAGAATACCCATATGGCTGATGACGTGGAATGATTGATGACGTGGAATGATGTGGAGTAGGTGATGTGGCAGAAATTGGATGACAAGGAAAAAACTACCCTCGTTTGGTAAATAAGTTTAAAAGTACCCTCCTTTGGGAAATAAGATTGGAGACTACCCTCCTTTGGGAAAAACTCACGAGTATTATTTTCAGTCTAATTACTCTAGTCTATGCACAAATAAATTGTTAATCCAAATGTTTGGATTAGATGAGCTTTAATCACAAGACACAACATCAAAAATTGAGCAATGTTTATAATACAGGGTGAATAGTTAATGGGTAAAAGTGCGCTCATAAGTGTTAAAAAATATTGTCAAAAAAATAATGATTCAAATCTGGAAAAAAAATAGGATTGGTTAAAAAAAATGTAGTGAACGTTATTTGATGAAAGATTAATGTGACGACGTATGTGATGACAAGAGTGGGCATGGGAAAAAACTGTGCACGAAATATCTTAAGGAAAAATAAATATTTTTATGTCACCCTAAAAGTGTACTTTGATGTTCTCTACTACATTAAAGTACATTGTATGTTAGGGTTGTCTTTAGTCAATAAGGTACTCCCTAATATGTGTCTAGTAAGAATGATCATTTTTGTTCATGCCAAATGATAACACTGTGTTACTATTTTTCATTTAGTGCCTATTTGAATTTCCAATGTGTTGTTTCTTATCGTATACCCCCCCCCCCATGGAATAGGTTCTACACTATCAAAAGATGCATATTGTCGCACAGAAGGTCATTTTACATCTTCCACATTTGGAGATCATTGTGACGTACGAATTAATGAGTTAGAGCCTAATTAGGAATTGTTACTTACTGCGCTAAGATAATTCATTCTTAACTTCGTGTTGCCTTCTCGCACTCCTCGTATCGACAACCCTTCAATATCAAATACTAATTTAATCAGAATGTAGATTATCACACTAAAAATGATTTGATCTTGTGACGTGACATTGAAGTTAGTAATCCGTAGTATTGAGTAATGGAAGCGTGTGGTTTTACATGAGCTATATGTGATGGATCATACAAAAATATATGGCATATGAAGTTTTTGATTTAGATTGCAAGCAAATGATGGATAATGTGTGCTCAATCTGCATTGAGTGGTTTGGGTATGAGTTTTTATGAGTGTTTGTAGGTCATATTAGGCACAAATAATTATTTTCACTTTTTACTTACGACAAACAAATAGTAATGCTCGTGTTTTTAAGAGGTTGTAGGTCATATTAACTATGTTTTTTATCATAAATTTTCACTTTATTCCATATTGTATTCGTAATATTATAAAAAATGCAATGTATTGAACTTTTTGTGTCAAGAAAACCAACTTCTAGACTGAATAGAGAGTATTCGTACGGAAATTCCTCATAGCATAAGGGAGTCGTTGCCTTATGATTAATGTTAAGAGTATATTATTGAGACAATCATGTGTGGTGTAGGAAATGATTATGTATAAGGTTGTTGCCAAAGATAGTTTATAATTTAGCTAAGCATGATGTACTTGTATTATATATTGACCCAAGTAATGAATGAGAGGGCAAACATTCATCTTAACTTAATTCTTTACATGCATGGTATGGGAGCCCTAAGGCAAAATTTCCCCGTTCCTTTTCATGGCTGGCGACGACGAGGCTCCTCCACGACCTCCTTCTCTAGCCATGGATAGTCATCTCCTTTCTATCTCAGCGGCGACAACTGCCTAGGGGACTTTATTATCTGACATGTCTTTTCCATGACAACGACGACGACTGGTCTGTTAATATTCGAATGGCTCTTAGTGGTTCCATTACTGCAATAACCTCCATACACCATGGTTGAATGGACTACTATCAATGCAATGTCGGTTTCTCTTATCACTAGCATAATTGGTTTCGGGGTAAAATGTAACACCCCGACCCCGTAGGGCTTGAGGTAGTTACTCTTAAATACTCTACAGACTTCTGGCATTGTCCTCACAAACCAACACAAGCTGTTATCACACACTTTGTCCTCACTCGTGCGTACCCTGGGAAACTTTTCAGGGAGTCACCTATTCCAAAACTACTTCCGAGCAAGCACGCTTAACTTGGAGTTCTTAGCTAATAAGCTCCCTAAAAAGAAGATGCACTTTGTTGGTATGAGTACTACTATTGCCAACAACAACAAAAAGTAGTACTATTAATCCTTTTAAACTAATCTCAAGTATGACATAAAACCCACCCTTCTAAATTTCGTGAGGGTCTAGTCTAAATTGTGCAAATTTCTCTGTGATTATCAAAACCGTCTTGCTTCCAACGTCTATAAAACAGAAGTAAGGCCATTCAAAGAAGCTATGAAAGATGCAAATTGGCAAGCATCCATGTCTGATGAGATTATGGCCTTAAAGAAAAGTGGATGTGGTTCTTAGAGCCCCTTCCGCCCGGAAAACGGATCCTGAGTAGTCAATGAGTATATATCGCATCAAGTATAAGTCCAATGAAGAAGTAGAACATTTGAAATCTCGCATAGTTTTCCTAGGTAATCATCAGGGGACTGCCATTGATTATAATGAAACATTTGCACCAGTTGCAAATATGACCATTATTTGTGCCTTTCTTACTATCCTTGCCTCTAAGCATTGGAAACTCCATCAAATGGATGACCACAATGTTTTTTTTAATGATGGTCTTGATGAGAAGGTATGAAGCTTACACATTAGATATCATTTCCAAAACTGATCTTTTGGGTGCTAAGCCTAATACTTGTTCCATTGAGCAGAATCATCAACTTAGTCATGCTACTGGGCCAGTAATGGCGGGTGTCGCCTCTTAAAGAAAACTTGTCTCATATACCTATTTGTTACTCGTCATGATTTGGCATATACATGCTCCTTGTGAGGAACATTGAGATGATACCCTTTGTGTCGTGTGTTACTTGAAATGCATGTTGGGATAAGGTATATTATTACGAGCTCATAGTGATCTATCCCTATAGGGTTGGTGTGGTTCAGATAGGACAGTCTGCCTAGTCGCTCAACGACCATTTACTGGTTGGAATGTGTTCTTAGGTCAATCACATGTCTCTTGGAAAATCAAGAAACAACACACAATTCTCTCATCTTCTATATAAAGCTTAATATCGATCTATGTGGGCTATATAACATGTGAATTGAAGTGGTCAAAAGATCTCTTCCTCATTTAGGGATGCATCATCCTAAGTCTATTCCATTGTTATGTGACATCCACTTAGCTATACAACTTGCCAATAACCCAATTTTCCATGAGCAGACAAAGCATATTGAAATTGATTGTTATTTTCTGTGTGGTGTTATTCTCGACGGCCTTACGTACTATTACTCCCTCCTATGTACCTACCGAGGCTCAATTGGCTGATTTCCCTACAAAGGCATTACACAAACCTCAATTTGATCTCATTTTGTCCAAGTTGGGTATTCTTAATCCCTCACCCCATGCTTTAACTTGTCAACTTGAGGGAGAATGTTAAGAGTCTCTTATAGAGACAATCATGTATTCTATTGATAGCCGTTATATTTATTTGTGTTTAACATAAGTATTTATAAGTATTTGTTGAAGAAAAGAAGAGAAATCGGGCAAATACCTCCAGAATGCGAGCTAGAACATAAAATATTGCGATGAACGGCTTTTTGGACCAAGAGAATGACGTTCTGCCCAAAATGCGAGTATAACTTATTGTAGAGAACTCGAAATCACTCGATTCGAATTTCATGTGAATGGTAACTCAATAAGGTACAAATGTTATGAAGACACCGTGGCCAGAAGATGAAAGGAACAAGACTCAATCAATCAATAAAGTCAGATGTCGCTGGTGCGATTTCAGGATGCATACCTCTCAGTGTTTTTATCCATAACTTTTGATTGGATGATTGAAATCACTTCATTCAAGCTTTGGTGGATAGAAGACTTCATTTTCTACAACTTTAGTTAAGAAATCATGTCCAAATTCGTAACAGAAAAAAAAAAGATATAGTGTCCGGCGCCGGTCTGCCCTCAAAACCGGCGCCGGTTGCATTTAAATCGCATTTTCCAGGTTGGCCGAGAGAAAACCGGCGCCGGTTTTCTCCTATAACCAGTTATGCTGTTTTTTCACATAATTCCTGCGCCGAAGTAAAACCGGCGCCGGTTAAGCCCGAATCTACATAAAACACAAAGACGTGCATCCATATTTTAAAGGGAAAACTCCACGTTCCTTATGATCTGATCAAATATATCTTCCATGCCTGATTGTTGGGCTTCAATAGACTAAAAGATGTCAATCTTTAGCCTATATAAAGCCCTCAATTCATCAAACAAGATCATCAATCCAACCTTGAAGCTTAAATTTCAGTTTTTATATTTTCTTTTTGCATTCTCTTGAAGTGTTGGAGAAGAAGCCATTTCTCTCCTCTGCAATTGGTTCTAAGTATTATTTCTTGTATGTTATTGTATTTCATTGTTCTTAGTTACACTTTTGTAATTAATATGAGCATTGGAGGCTAAGTTCTTAGCTAAGGCTAGGGATGAACTTCTATGCCCACTAGGTGTTTGATAAAAATTCTAAACCAATAAATTGTGATTTATCCTTTACATTTTGATTGTTTATGACTATGGTGTACAACATAGAAGTATGTTAAATTTAGTTTATGCTTGCAATTAACGTTGAAGTCTAAACTATGAACATTAAAGGATAAACATATATATTACCGAGAATAGAAATATATCCGGTATTATATGATACGGGTGTGATGTCTTGATATTCAATGGGGTTTTCGGTAGATGAATATAAGCCGTAACGGGACTTACACGTAACAAAAATCACGCTCTCGCTGCCTTAACCGGAGTTGAGAATATATTAGCGATATCGTATTCATATTTATTGGCAAAAAACTAATATTCAACCCTATTAAAGAATTTAAGTGATTCCTGAAGCCTTAGTTGTTGTTATCATTCATTCATCTTAAATTCAAATTAGTTAAAGATTGTCTTCTTGAACAAAAAAATGAAAAGCCAAAAAAATATAAAACACAACTCAAAATCTCTGCACTTTACTCATTTCTTTATTCAAAGTTATCTACTCTCGGACTTGAATCAAACAACGTTTTCCTGTGGATTCGACCCGGTATTTTACCGGAATTTATTACTATATCGACACTTGTACACTTGCAAGTTTAGCCCCGTCAGCTACATGAAATAATTATGTGTAAGGTAGTTGCCAAAGATACATTGACCAAAACCATGAATGAGAGAGAAGACTTTCACCCTAAATTAATTATTTACAATTAATGTTAAAAATCATAAATGAGCCCAACAAATTCGATCCATTAAAGTAGTCCTGATTGTTGAATCCACTAGCCTACCTCAACCATTATCACACGGAGTATCTTTTTTCATTGGATCGAACACTGATATAGTCTGACCCAATTGATAATTATTGTGGCTCGAGTAGCCCCATGATCCAACTTTGGTGATTTAATTAATTAATGGACAAACAATATAAAATTATAAATGAATTGTCCATTTTATATACGGAATAATACAGTCCCACAGAGCCACTTTAATTGGCCTTTTGACGTATAAGGGACCTCGAAATATGGCACTAATTAAGCCACTAGCATAAATTGGTTAAGATCATTTAAACAAGTATATTGATATTTATAAAAATTAAAATGAGTGGAAACGTGAATAATAAGTATTATAAACAAATGAAAAGGCCCAAAAAAGCCGCCGTCAATGGCAGTCGTTATTTGTATACACATATTCTATCCGACATCTATTTGTTGATTAATAAAATAAGAAATACTTGTATTGAAATTGAACTACCAAATTAAAGTTGTACTCGTATCATGTATGCAAGTACATATACAAACTAATATAAAATCTTGTCCAATGATTTTATACATGGACTACAAATATTCATTATCCGCATTAAATAAGCATAGATAATTCATAATTGCAAGGACAAAAGCACATACCTGTTGGAAAACACGGGCATTTACTTTTTATATTAAGGTCAATAAACTATTAAGTTTCGATACCAGTTAATTTGCTGAAATAATTATAAATAATAATTATATATTTATGACTAAAGTTTATAAAAACGTGACATCTTAAATGTATGTAGTGATATAATAGTATCTTTAATCACGGTAATTTATGATGAATTTTTTAAATTTAAGTGACAATGAATCCTTGATACAAACATATGTTGGACTGACAGGACTGTGTTAGTTTCACTCATGGGAGGATCCTACGGTGTATGTGGTGAATTGTTGAGATTCAGGATAATTTGAATGGTTTAATCTACAAATTTCATAACAAATCAGACTTCGAAATGTATAAAATGCACTTGGACAAGACTTTTACTAGGCCAGATCAAAAAAGAGTCAGGGGCATAGCTTCAGGGGGCAATCTAGGTCCTGACTCACCCCAAATTTAATTTAATTTTTGTATTTTTAGTGTAAAAGGTTTCGTATAAATTGTTTTTCAAAAGTATTATTTGTATCGATTCAATGCCCTGGCTCCGCCTCTGTACAGCTGACTTAAACAAATCAGACTAGGCCTGATTGAATAAAAAATTCAATTCAATTAAAAACATCATAACTACATTCTGCTAATATTTAAGGCCGTTATAAATTTATAATTACTTTTCAGCTCAACTCAAATTCCTGAATTCGTCCCCGACTTCGCTCAAAACATGAATATAAATGATGTAGGTAAAAACTAGCTAGTACATGTATGCGTTGACACGGAACATACTCTCTTAGGTATAGTAGTTCACTCATGCAATACGGATTGTGATCGATACGTATACGTATACCCTCAATCCAAACGAAAAATACATTTTTCATTCCATGGGAGATATTTTTTACACCATACGTGTAATCCGCGCACTACGGAAAGAGACGCGCAACAAACACGTCACGACATTTGTATATGGGTCGATGTAAACCATTTTCCGCAAATGAACGTGAATCATTCCATGCCGGTACATACAATGAATTTAAAATATGTGCCTAGCTTAGTTAATTTAATTAAACCCTTTGCTTATCCATCAACGAGATAATAGAAGCATATAATGGTGACATTTTCCCCACCCATTGCATAATCCCGTTTCCCAAATGAAGGCTGGTGAAGTGAAACCCTGTTAAAGGTGGTTTGTCATCTTTACCAGGAAAAGAATGCAATTAACGATGGATAGTGAAATTAAAAATTAGTGGCGATTAAGATAATGATTCCACTTTGATAGTGATGTTTTGGTCGCAAAGTCAGCAATTGAGAGAAAAGGGGGGTAATGAGGTTAATCTCTTGCTGTCAACATGTGAAGTTTTATATATGGGGCGTGTTTGGCCTTCAGCGGTTAGCGGTTAGGGATAGCGGGTTATGTTAGCGGGTTGTGATTCAGTCAGCGGGTTTGATCAGCAGAATAAATTGGCGGATTGTTAGAAGATGTTTGGTAATTTAGCTGTTTGGGCATAAAATTAGTAGAAAACGCCATTTTTTTCAAAACGCCAACCCAAAACTCTCGTATTAGCAACGTTTTTATTTCAGCGTTTTCGTCCTAAAACGCTAGTGCCGAACCGCCATTTACCAAACAGTTTTTGCACTTATTAAACGCTGAAAGTGGTCAAACCGGCATTTTTCGGTTGAAACGCCGTTTACCAAACACCCCCATTATGTTTTGGACTTAATCGGAACCTAGACTCTGTTCGGTCTAAGATCATATCACGTCATTTAATTAAAATGAAATCAAACAAGTTTGAGCTTAATAGATAGATTTAGATAATTATAAAATACAAATAATATCATATTTTTACCAGTGTATGTAAATAGATTAAACACCACTTAAATGGAATAGATGAAAAACATTATATTCAATGAGAAAGACACAAACTTTTGCAAGGTTTCCTCGACTTATTAAAGTTCGTGGACCCCTGATATACACATACAAGTAATATGTAGTGTGAACTTTATGATCTACTTGTATAAAATTAGAGTGCCAAAAGCATTTGCACAATTGCACACCAACCGTAATGGTAAGGAACTAAGGAATGTTATCGATTTCACCATTATTTAGATTGATTTCATGATATTTGTCATCACGTACGGTAATATTAAATACACATTACCTAGTATCATAATAATAACTTTATATGATAAGTTCAATTAATAAAACAGTGGAAAATTTGAACGAAAATGTTGGAAAAATGTGTTAAAAATTTCATTAAATGGTCATTTTGGGGCAATATTTTGAGTGGGGTCCACTTCCGATTAGGGTCGGGTGAAAGTGGTTTCGGATTTTTCTTGTTAACATCTACAATTCGATATGTGGTACGCTCAAAACGGATAACGGATGAATGAGAAATTGATTCTCGAAATTCACTCGTTGAAATGGAGAAAATAGGAAAATGATAGGATTCTAATGTGTTATTTCCCACACCTGAAAACCTGAAAACCCAAGGTATTTTCAACCCCTTATAAAGGAAACCCTCCTTGAAGGAGTTAAGATTCCTAAGTGGAAAAGCTCTCTTCGCGTGTGGTGGGGGTGCGAATCAAATCTCGAAAACATTGAAGAAAAATTGCTCCATGCACGCAAAGAGAGTCTTTCCACTTTGATGGAGATAATTGACAAATCATGAAAAATATGTTCACAAAATTTCATAAAAAATCCAACTCCAAGCATCTCAAAAAGTCTAAAAATTGTACGGAGTAATAAGTTTCAGACCTACTGTTCGTATTATTCTACTTTGAGACGTTGAGTTTTCTGAGCGCATCAACAATATTTTATAGTTATACATTTACATAACTCTGAGTACATTAGAGTAATGTAAAACCAATCATTATTCTTGATGTTAATATAGGCCTAGATGGCTTAATGTAAACAAAAGAAATATTTTTGTACAAATGAGATGGCATGAAAAAGCAAAACATGGAATCGCAATACGTAATAATGTCTCTTTCATTGTTAAATGGAGGCTGCTAGAGAAAAAACAAAATACTTCAAGACTGTAGAGAAAAAATAAAATAATAAATACGTAGAATTAGGGGGTGTTTGAATCTGATTCTCAAAACTGATTCTGTCCATTCAGGGAGCAGAAGCAGAAGCTGGAGTGTTTGAGTGAAATTCCAGAAACATTTATGGAGCTCTAATTTACTCTCAGGATCAGTTTTTTAGAAGCTGAGATGTACCAGCTTCTGAAAACTGATTCTGATTCTGCTTTTGCTCTAATTTTGCTTTTAAAGCAAAATGGTTCACCAAACTGTCTGTTCTTCTTTGTTATAAATCAGCAGTCAGTCTATGTAATTTTGGACGCGATTTTCATTATGGGTCATCCGGAAACAGTCTCTCTGTGCTTTAGTACAGAGGTAAGACTGCGTACATCCGACCCTCCCTACCACACCGTAGGTGGGAGCCTTTGCGGCACTGGGTAAATGATGATTGATTATATTATTTATTCAATTATTTATACTTCGAAAAATTTAGCGATATTCCTAATTTAATTTTCAAAAAATAACCTGCAGATGAAATGGCTGGCTGATTGTATTTTAAAAGTATGTGTACTTATATGATACAAATACTTTTTTAATACAGGAGCTTAAGTGACAGGTTAAAGATAGTACAAATAGATGCTTATTTAATCCTTTTTCAATTCATAACTCTTAAAATAGTTGGAATTGGAGATCATAGATGGATTACATGCTATATATGTTCAACTCAGCTCGAATTTGAGTTGCTGAATAAACTCTTTATTCATGTTTTAGTTTATATGCCCGGCCCGATATTCCAAGTTGAATTATATTGGACTTGGTACTTAAAAATACCATGAATCTGTCCGATATAGTAGCAGTAGTCGGTGGAATATACTTGGCCACCTTAGAGATAAAGAATAATGAAAGCCACACCCACTCTCATTCTTTTTAATTTAGTAGCCCAAAAATTCTGTTTGGGATGTATCGTTTAGCCGTTTAACGTTCGCATTTTACCAATAGTAATTGTGATGAGTTTATTTTGGACGTATCTAATTAGGAAATGGAAAAGAGATTTGGTCAACACTAATAATTAAATCATATTTATAACATGAGAGAAGAGGATTAGAGCCTAGAGGAGTAGGGGACCAGTGTTGTTTTAGACATTTTGGTCTCATGATGAATCTTATCGGTTAAGGACTGAAGAATTAGACATTTTACATTAAGAAAGTGTTTTTGCCAATTTCATTAATCGGGGTTTTCTACTTGCATGCATTTTAAGTGATAGTATTTGTTTTAGAATACTTTCACTTCTATTCTTTCAATTATCTGAGCAAATATATAAAGTATGCCAATGCCCCCCAAAAATATAAAGTACGCCAATATATTTAGTAAACATGTTGGTGTGATAAATGACTATGAAATTGTGAATTATGCACTTCAAATATTCAAAGAATCCTAATGATTTTTAGGTATTCCTCAATCAGTAGACAGCACGTCCATTGTGATAGACACTTTGGTACTCGTTCCGCCGGGACCCGCCCTTGTGCTATTATGAAAAATTTATAAATGAATGGCCAGATCTTTTTAACTAAAATGAACGTAATCCTAAGGGCGTATTTTCTTAATGGTCGAATGATAAAAAAAGGGAAAATTAATAAAAATATCCCAAACTTTGAAGTGGTGTGAGATAAACACCCCAAATTTGTATATGTAATTTAAATAGCCTAAACTTTAAATAAAAAGTTATTTTTGTACCATTGTCATGTATTATTTTTTTCAAAATTGTAAATTTATGGGGTTAATTGCACAATTTATAATAGAAAATTAAAAGTGTTGCAATTATATAGATTGGGGGTAACATTATCTATTTTCTAATGAAAGTTTAGAATGTTATTTGTGTCTTCATGAATTCTAAAATATTTTCAATTATGCAACTAACACCATAAATTTACATTTTTTTAAGAAATAATACTTGACTATATATGGTGCTAAAATAACTTTTTATATAAATTTTGGGGTATTTAAATTACATATGCAAGTTTATATTAGGGTGTTTCACACCTCTTCAAAGTTGAGGGTATTTTATTTATTTTTCCCTAAAAAAAATAAAGAATAACTAGTCAGTATAAAAGTGTTTCTTTCAGCAATTACAAGTGAGAAACTTAATGTTAATTAGCTACATGAGTGTGATTCACACAATTCAGAACTAAAAAAAGGAAAAAATGCAAGAAGCAATGAAGTAATCAAGTTAAACTACAGGAGTGTTTGGGATTGCTTTAAAAAAGCACTTTTTAGCTTTTGGCTTAAAAAAGTTGAAAAGAGTGTTTTCAAATGACAGCTTCTGCTTAAATTAATCACTTAAAAGCTAAAAGCTGGAAGCATGTAGAAGGGTGCTTTTAACTGCTTCTCACTTTTTCTATTACACAAAAAGTACTTATTTTACCAAACACTATCAACTTTTACCTTTTCAGAATCACTTTTTTTTCAAACACTACCAACTTTTACTATTAATCATTTTTCCCAAAATCACTTTAAAAAATCACTTGTTTAAAGTTGAAGCAATTGACATGCAAACTTGTAATTTACGAAGTACATATTATTATGAATATATTTATGGAAATTCATATTATTATTGATGTGACAAATCCTTAGATATTGATGACGGGTTTTATGTTGGCATAAATACGATTTGTGAGAATAAGATACAGAGTATATTTTATTTTTCAATATTTTTGAAAGTGGACTTGGTTACTAAGGATGTTTTCTTTTGGACTGAAATTTGCTTGTCTGGTCTGGTCTGGTCTGTTTAAGTCTGGTCTGGTCTGGTCTGGTCTGGTCTGGTCTGGTCTGGTCTGTTTAAGTCTGGTCTGGTCTGAACTGGTCTGGTCTGGTCTGGTCTGGTCTGGTCTGGTAAACGTCTGGTCTCTGTGTATTTTATAACTACGGAAGTCTGGTCTGGTCTGGTCTGGTCTGGTCTGTTTAAGTCTGGTCTGGTCTGGTCTGGTCTGTTTATGTCGGTCTGGTCTGGTCTGTTTAAGTCTGGTCTGGTCTGGGACTGAAAACAGTCCAAAAGAAAACATCCTAACTTACTATGTATTCCGTATAGATGGATGTACTGATGATGTTGTTCTTTACAGCCAATATAAATGTCAATACCGATATATACTTGGCATAAATTCCACCTTTAGTTCTACGAGTTTTAGGTCAATTTCACATTTAATCCACATTTTTCACTTTCTCCATTTTTGATACATGATTAATGTGTTTTCGCCCATATATGGTCCTTCCGGCATTTTTTTGATGGTTAAATTAAAATTGTTGGAAAAAGACCACAAACTATTAAAAAAAACATTAGTCAAGTATAAAAAATGAACAAAGTAAAAGACATAGACTAAAGGTGGAAGTAGCACAAAATTCGTAGGACCAGAAATGAAATTATTTCTATATACTTTACTTATATAGTCACTTGTCACTTCAAATTAAACGCTTTATTTAAATATTGGTTTAAGATTTTCTCTATCTTTCATGCCTCTTTGAGAAATAATTTTAAAACTATCTTCGCGTTTAAAAGTTTTCATTGCAAAACGGCACATTTCTTTTGACATTAATTTAATATGTAATTCGAGTATATTTTGAGAAATAATTTTGATGAGTATATAATATAATGAAGTTATTTATGATAACTATAATGTTATAGATGTATTATTTTTAAAATTTGATGGGTGGCTGAATTGTCATTTACAAGTGTTAATGGTTTTCTAGAAAATGAGAACCTTTAGCTGAAACGTTCAAAAAAGGAAAGTTAGAGTTTTTAAACTCTAACTTTGGGAAATTAAACTAGAGGCGCTATTGCTGAATGAGAGGTCTATCTAAATATTGGTGGACAAAGGTAGGTGGCGGCGGGGCAGCAACGGCAGGAGGCGGTACAATTTAAAGCACACAAATTTTACCAAATTTGGCATGAGACAATTTTTGTTGGACAAATATAAAAGAAAAGATGAGACAATCCTAGCACGATGGAGAAAGCATGTGTAAAGTAATTAACTTTTAAAGAGTCTTACAAACTCACGATCTTCAAAAACACGTAAATTGTATACATTATTTGTAGACTTTTGTTGTACACACTGCTTAGTTGCTTGTGTACACATGAGCTTCTGAATAAGCTAAGCTACCTCTGCCTACAAACAACTAGAAACTAGAGTGTGTACAACAAGTTTGTACAAATTATCTGTACAACAAACATTCATCACCAAATGAAAGTATGGAACCAATTAACAAAAACCCAAGGCTTTATTTATCACCGAGAAGAATGAGCTTTCCGTACCTAACGTCGTGTCAAGTTGGCAACAATTCGCATGATCCATCAACAGCAGGTGAAAAATGGAATCCCAACTTTCCTTATTTCTATTTCCCTCATTTTCCAGCAAAGTATTATGACATTACTTAGTATAAATTTCCTTTTAGAGGATTATAGCACCATGCTATGTGGCACACTAGAGACTCCACTTGCTATCATGCGCTACATATCATGGATGATTTAAATAGGCATTCTAAAGATACACTTTTCAAAAGTTTAATTTATATAGTTGTGGATATGCACATAGAAATAGTGTCTTCGAAATAATCCATGACTCAATACACAAACGCACATATGTTTGTAATTTTTATTTATATGCATTTCATTTAACGTTTTGTGAAATTCAAATGATACTATGATATTTTTCTTTGAAAAGTAGAATTATTTATAAAGGTTTGAACAACTTCTTCTATCATGTTGACCTTTTGAGGCAGAAGCTCAAAACTTAATATGTCATCAAAATAAAGTAAGTTCCAATGAGCAATTACATCCTGATAAGCCTAAATAATAAGTACATGAGCTATAAGGTTGATCTGCTCCAACGAGTCACTTTCTTACGGGTGAAATTACAAAGGCTTGAACTACTCCTATTTGATCTTGTAAGATGAACAAAGACCTCATAGAAAAAGTAGTTCAAGTCTTTATATGTTGATTTATATTTTTATCCGTGTCACTAGTGTGGGATAGATTTAAATAGTAACAACACATAAAATTTGTTTGAAAAGATTGTGACCATACATTGTAGTTAAAGAGGCACTGATAAAAACAGCTACGTCGCGTAAATTTATACACATTCATTAACACATTTTTAATAGAAAAGATGTGTTAATAAACTGTGTTAATAAACATATATATACACAAAAAATTGAACTTCTTTCCTGGTATTAAAATTTTAAAACTAACTTACATGTAGTGCAAAGTTTGGCCGCTTCTGATTCAAATTTACATACATATACCTTTTATTAAGAACAAGAAAAAAATAATATAACAACCTATACGTTTACATGTATGTATATTTTGTGTCCACATAAGTATATTACAAGCTAGAATCCTTTGCATCTCTACTATACCAACCAAGCCAAAAATCAAGTATATATAAAATGAGGGGCTAAAAATAGATTAATAATGTTTGTGGGGGGCTCACCTAAAACTCGATACTTTTTCAAGTATTCTTCAACGGTCTTCGATGGATACTCACCTATCACCCTAAGCTTAGCTTTATGTACGAACGAACAGTCAATTCATTATGCAATCCAAATAGGATCAATCACAGCCGTTGATCATCACTCTGCTGCAAGAATTTAACGGCTCTGATCTGGCGGTACGTAGATACACAGAATTGAAGAATTATGGGCAGATATATTTGGTGTTGCATGTGCACGTTTTCTGTTTGACTTTTCCGTTGACCAATGGCTCAAGAGTACCAATTCATGCCGGAGACATTATAGGGCTGCCGGAAAACGCCGTCCCCGCCGCCGCCGAGGCCTCCCATGACGTTGTGCTGATGGTGCATTGATGGGGTTTGCGGGAGCTGGCTGAGGAGCGTCGCGATGGAACCGCCGTTCGGATCATCGGACCGCCCGCCCCCGTGGTTGTCGTCAGTGAGGAACTTTTTGGTGAGCGGCGATGACCCGCCCCCGCCCCCGCCGCCACAACTAGGAGCGTCTTCGTTCCAGTACATGGCGGCGAGGTGTTGCGCACGTTTCGAGGGGAGGAGATTATTGGCGCCCGCGGTGGCGACAAGCGGCGAGCCATTATTGCTGCCGGCCATCATCCCTTCATATGCCATGTTTTGGTCGTTTTCTAGCAAAGCGCCGTAGTTGGAGGCCTTTAGTAGGGCTTGGTGATGGAACTTGTTTGGCTGTTGTGCAAATTGAAGAGATGAAGTTTGCAAAGACTGTGGAATTCCTCCTCCAAACATATCATTCATCAAATCCTCCCTTTCATGATCCATTGGCCTTTGTGTATTGTTTTTCTTGTAAATCCGGCATAAAACCCAATCGTCCAACTAGTTGATAAAAGAAGAAATAGAAACACATAACCATGGTTAAATTAGATGCAAGTATGATCAAAATTAATTGCATATAGCAACTACAATTATGATAATGTGGTAGATCACTAGATCACCCTTATTCAAGGGCTTGTTTTCTCTTCTATAGCTTTTGATAATTTGATTTCCATATTTGATCATTATCTATTAATATATTGTAAAATGAATTGCTATTTTCAATCTAAAATATACAAGTATACCATAACAAATGTTCAAGGGGGTTGTGATGATCAAGGTTAACAACCTTTGACTTTGGAGGTGCGAATACTACACAAACTTGAAGAGAAGGGGTATTTGATAAAATCAAGATATCAATAGACATGTTGTTAATTACAATGACGTCGAAATTTAGTATGACGAAAGTCAATGCAATACCCGAAAACATCTATAGACACGTAATCCGTTACACTACGATAAAACTTGTGTCCAGTAATATGTTACGTTACAATCGAGGTTGTGTCTAATAAAAGATCAATCTAATACGAGGTTTAACCTTAACTATTATGTTATCCCTTCAAACCCATATCAAGATCAGAGTTTAACTTTCATAGACTTCAAAATAAACGTAACCAATAAAGTAAAATATTCCAAGTAAATAAAGTTTGATTCCAAAATTCAAAACATGAACTAAATTGTAAAACACAGTGAAGGAAGTATGTATGTTTATTATCTTGGTATGGTATGATATGAATGGTTCTAATGGCCATATTTTTTTGGAAGATATTAACCTTGAAAATGCTTTAGAATTTAAGTGTGATTGATGACTTGAATATAATGTAAAAATTTTAAGGTTTAATTACATCCGGACCACCTTATAGTATATACTTACCCTGAGAGAGCCCTTTTTGTTTATGTCACAACCAGGCGGCTTATTGTTTGGTTTGTTGTCAGCCAGCCTATATTCATGCATAATCCAGTTGGTTTTCACTCCTTTCGGCGGCTTTCCGCCGTAAAACACCAGCGCCTTCTTCACACCCACCTTCTGTGTCCCGCCGGCCGTCAACACCGGCTTGTCGGTTCCCGTGGCCTTCCAGTAGCCCGACGTCGCCGCGCGATTCGGCCTCGCACCGTTCGGATACTTCCTGTCCCTCGGACTGAAGAAGTACCACTCCTGCTCCCCAAACGTCGCCTTAGCTACACAACAATAAAAGTAATTAAACAGAATATACATTTCATATGAACAGAATTTGCCAAAAAAAAACGTTACAAGTTATAACAATATACGAAGTATATATAATTACCGCCGCATATCTATGATCGCGCGAGTTATACCGCGAGAAGAAAACAAAGGAGGCCAAACAAGCCATAAGCCACGGAGAAACGTTCCAAAATAATTGCTGTCATATTTTGATCATAAATATGACAATCATATTTTGAAATTTTCAAACATTTTTACTTGTATTTCGAAATTTTCTCTTTACTTAACTAGTCGCTGAAAAAAAAAAATTGTTACCGGGCAACTCCCAAGGATCAAACTTGTAAAGGTCAACCTCGGCGATGATGGCGACGGGGAGGGGGACGGAGGCGGCCTTCTTCTTAAGGTAGTGGACGACGAGCTCCTCGTCGGTAGGGTGGAAGCGGAAGCCCGGCGGCAGCTGCGGCTGCTGGGACCCGCTGGAGGAATCGGTGCTCTCCATATTTATCTGTGCGAGATTAATTGAAGATTAAGCTATGGATTGATGGGATTATTTAAGAGACAGGGGAGAAAGAAAAGAGAAGAGGAGTGGGATTTAGCTGAATTGGAAGGAAAGGAGCGGCGTTTGGTGTTGAGGGATTAGGAAATTTTGCAGAAAGAAGAGGAGAAAAAGCATGATGTAATTTATGGAGGAAGAAAATACAGAGAAAGGGAGAGAGAAGAGGAAGAAGGAGGAGAAATGGGTGTGGTTTTTGTTTGGCTAGGCCACTCTTCATTTTTATATGGTATACGGACGGCGTAACTCTGAACACGCGGGTATTATACTTCAAAGTCGTATTTTTTTTCATATAATAATAATAATACTGGTTAGGGCTGACCACTGGGTCCGAAAAAAACGAAAACCGAAAATCGAAAACCGAATCAAATTAAACTAAACTGTGACCAAATAAAATCGAATCGCTAAAAACCAAAATCAAATGTAAAAAAATGAAAAAAATGAAAAAAAAAACCCATTATAAATTGGTACTCAAATTAAGAAAATAATATATTGAAATTTTGTTGATCAATGTTGGAACAAATGAAGGACATAAGTTTCTTAGACTCCATTTGACCTAAAGTTGTCGCTCACATTTCAGCGTAGGCACCCGTTTGAGGCTTCGTTACGTGATGACCATTTTTAAGAGTCAGAGACAATCTTTGGAAAGATTGGTGTTTCCTTAAGTCGTTCAATTTTCACTCATAGACAAATTTATGCCGTGGTATCAAGAGTAACATCTACCGTCTAGATTGAAATTTATTATATGTGATAATGACGGAAAACCAGCTAAGAAGACTAAATACTATTTAGAAGGAACTATATAATAATTTTTAATTTTTTATCTCCATTTCCTTTTGTTAAAAAACAATAAATAAGTTGTTCTATCATTATCACAACATTTCTATATATTTGTAAATAATTATTGTTTACTAACATCATCCCGTGCGAAGCACGGGTGAAAAATCTAGTACAGAGAAAGGGAGAGAGAAGAGGAAGAAGGAGGAGAAATGGGTGTGGTTTTTGTTTGGCTAGGCCACTCTTCATTTTTATATGGTATACGGACGGCGTAACTCTGAACACGCGGGTATTATACTTCAAAGTCGTATTTTTTTTCATATAATAATAATAATACTGGTTAGGGCTGACCACTGGGTCCGAAAAAAACGAAAACCGAAAATCGAAAACCGAATCAAATTAAACTAAACTGTGACCAAATAAAATCGAATCGCTAAAAACCAAAATCAAATGTAAAAAACCGAACCGAACCGTAGTAGTTTGGTTCGGTTTTGGTTTTTACCCTTCAAAACCGAACCGAACAAACCGAATAAATATAAAATATGAAATTTTATTTGTTAATTTTAAGCATTAATCTTAATATCATCAATAATCTTTGAATTTCTTGTGCTAGAGAAATAATGTTTATGATATGTTTAGTTTAGTTTAGAGAAAATGGAAACTAATAATCCAACCTTTTAGCGGTCTTCTTTCAATAATCCCACCTTTTGATTATTCATGAATAATCCAACCTTTGCACCCCATCTTCATTCGTTGGTCCCTGATCAGTTAATGACCTGCTATTCCAAGTTATTTTTCTTATCTTTGCAAAATATTATCTTTGTGAAAGATGAGATTTATGTTATAATGATTTGCAAAGATAAGAAAATACCTTGGAATAGCAGGTCATCAACCGGTTAGAGACCAGTGAATGAAGATGAGGTGCAAAAGTTAGATTATTCATGAATAATCAAAAAGTGGGATTATTGAAAGAAGACCGCTAAAAGGTTGGATTATTAGTTTCCATTTACCCTTTAGTTTATAAATGAATTTACACATTCATTGCCCATAGTAATGTAGCTATATTGATCTATTATGTCTTTTATGTATGTATGTTGCAATTTGTTGCATGATTATATGTTTTTACTGGTTATTAGTAGTAATTAACTTTTATTTTTATGTAAGTTAATTTTTTTTTGTAACTTAAATTTTTATATTGATAAAACAAATAAATATTCATCTTAGTTATATCACATAGGACGTATGTATTCATAAACTTTTTTCAAACTAGTCACAAACAATATAAATTAAGAATATATACACACTTTTATCTCTCCTGCATACTCATATAATTCAAGACATTTGTTTATTATTAGTTTCTTTATTTGTTCAAGTATGCTTGCATTTTTATGTAATATGTTTGATCCCTCCAACTTTTATATCAATTTTAAATCAAATAACAAATTTTTAGTAAAAAAACCGAAAAAAACCGAAACCGAACCAAAACAAACCGAACCAATCAAACTGTGGTTCCAAGTTCTGGAGTGTAAAAACCAAACCGAAACCGAATCGAACTTTTACTTTGATTCCGTATTTGGTTTTAGGTCAAAACCGAACCGAAAGAACCGAACTCACCCCTAATACTCGTAATATTGGAGCTGATAGATACTATTTTAACCGGTAGCCAATATTAGCCATAGTTGTTAAAAGTGTCAGTTCCCCACGTAGAAGTAAACTAAAGTAATACTGTCGTACTGCGCTAGAGTATAAAATTAAAGACAAAAAATTCCCTAGTTGGGTCTGATTTGATATGGTCTGGTCTGAACTAGCCTGGTCTGATAATGTCTGGTCTCTTTCTATTTTTATAACTATCCAAGTCTGGTCTGATCTAAACTGATCTAATCAAGGACTGATTTCAGTCCAAGTAACGTAACATTCTAAAACAATTATAAGTTCATAAATAGGATTATAATTGTTTTATTCTCAAAACATGTGTCATTCACTCTTATTTGGGGAAACTTTACTGAACTTATCTTTTTAATAGACTAAATAGTTTGATTTCGGGCAGAAAAAGGGCAACGGAATAAACGAAAATATTACTACCCAAAAGTAAAACAAACGGATCTGAGGTTCTTACTATAAACGAAATTACGAGATTTAAGAGGGACTTACATAGCAATCTTAATCAAGGATGTCAGACAGTCCGAGAAAACGATCCCGAGCTCTACCGGTATCCACACGCACGTGACTGGATCGGCCGCGGGGAACGTGCTAGCGTTCTCTTCTTTCTTCCTCTCTATTCTAGGTTTAAGAAGTGAATTTTTAACTCTTAAAATTTGTGGGTCTATATGGCCCTATTTATAAGAGGAGGAAAGAAGAGGTTTTATGGCTAATAAAACCCTTAAAGAGGCCCTAGCCCAATACCATTCGAAACCCTTTTTCGAATTGGGCTAATCAAGCTATTTTAATGTTATTAACAAACATTAATGATCCAAATCACTTAGGTGTGTGACCCTGTAGGTTTATATATTATTGGCAGTGGGCTAGAAATTAATTCGAGCCTCACAAATCATAAGCAGTCTCTAGCAAGGCATTATGACTATCCAAAATATATAAATGTCAATTAAATCTGACATAACCTTTTAATGATGAATTTGTGCTAATAATTCTCTTTTGTCAAATGATACCTTAATTGAGACAAGGTTTGGTCATGTCATCCTTGTTATTCTCAATTAATATTTCTTATTTACCAAGTAAGATTAATCTTGATCAAATGACACCTCATTTGTGCATGGCCATGCTAATTAATCTTACTTGTCAAGGGGCCCAATAGATATCTTTCTCTCGATATACAAGAGTGACAAAAACTATCTTGATAATTCACATACTACTACATGGTTCATAATATGTACAATCACCACCTTTATAATTACCTAATTAAAGATAACATTTAATGGTGTTAATACATATTAATTCTCATGCAAGTAACCATGATTATTTCAAGTATAAGAATATAGCACCTCATCATTATTGAGGACAACACTGATGACATATAACCTAGCAGTGTCCTCAAGTTGGGTCTGTCCAATGAACTTGTTCTCTAACAAGCATCTATGTTATTAACTTGATATCTCTATACCCATGACTAGTGGAATATAGCCATCAGTTAATCCACATACTGGTCTATTAATTATTAATGTCCCAAATTAATAATATTAGACCAGGGACAATTAGAATATTATGTTTATTTTAAAGTGTAGCATTCCACAATTAAGTCACATACTTAATTAGCTACTAAACAGAATATTCAGGGACTAAATATTAATAAAGAAAACTCACAATAATAATTAACATGCATAAAATGAGTTTGTGACTTTATTAATTAATGAGCATTAAATATTTATTGATAAATCATAAACTATGATTGTCCTAGGGCATATTTCCAACATAAATGAGTCCTATTTGAGGAATAAAATATACGTTTTTCGAAAGGAAAACTGACATTTTATATTAAATCAACTCTCGATTTATAACCAACAAAACAACTGAGCAGCAATAACCAAAAATCACTAACTTCACTCTAACCAACATTAATCATAAGCCCACCGATCCCCTCACACCTTGATCAAACATAGAGTAATCCACCCCAAAAGGAGCGAGACTAATTGTTGAACATATGAGAGCATTGAGGCTATTTGTGACTGAGTCAGCCTGATTGCCTCCAAACGGAAATCTAGTAACTAAAATGAACCAAACTACGCACCTACCGCCCTTATTGTCTGACATGATAAAAACCAAATAAGAATTAGAAAGCACAAAATATCAAAAGTAAATAATCTTCAAGTGATGATGGACCAGTTGAATCTATACTTCAAGCATCCTCTTTCAAACTCTAGTCACATAGTTCCTCCGTGGCGGCGATTCAGGAGGGGGACGAATCATCAACACTCAGGACTCTTCCTCCATCACATGTATCGAGAATTCTCCATGCCACATCATCCGTCTATCCATCGCTAGATGATCTCTACCCTCCACGGCCGCCAAACAACCCTAGATCTCCACCCACTGAGCCGGTCAAAAAACTGCATTGGTCCCTCAAACAGCCGATTGGAACCCAAAGTCCCTTTCTCTGGACCCCAAATCGCCAGTGTTCCACCCTGGTCAAACATCGTTGGTGCAGCATCCATCCCAGTCACCAATAAAATCAAAATTGTCAAACCAAGTATCGAAAAATTAGGTCTAGCAACCCTAGCTGACACGGGTCCACGACAATTCCAACTAACCATCGCCACACCCACTGCCGAGATGCAAAGCTATACAAATTAATGTTATTCAGTCACAATCGAAGGTAAACACTGGCGTTAACAACACTATATATAGAGCCATGCGATGTTGTTGCGTTTCATTCGTCGAAGTTTGTTGTAAACGTCTGAGTTTGGTTATCAAAACTCACGGATGAGGAGAATATCATAGTGTTGTTTTGCAGATGCTCTCACGCCTACCGCTCAAATCTTGCGGATGAAGGGAGTTTCACTGCCACAAAACCTAGGCACAACACCTACCCCGTCCGCTGAAAGTTTTTTAGGTTACTTGATACCATATTTCCGGAATAAAATATGTTTAATCTTGTTTTTGCACTTTTGATCCTATATTGAGCAATTTCTAAAAATTGAATTCCTAAAGTAAGACTAAATTTTCTTATTATACAATTTCCTTTGTCACGCGTAATGGGAGGTTTTAAATAATAATAATAATAATAATAATAATAATAATAATAGTAATAATAATAATAATAAAACATGTAAAAAAAAATAAAAAATAACCAAAAATATATATGTCTCACCATCCCAGCGATCGCCAGAAAAACGTCATCTTGTATAAAATATGTCACATTCCTTTGAAAATGTCATGAAGATCATTTTTACTTTCTCAAAATATCCAACTTTCCTTTCAAAAGACTGTTATAACAATAACATTTTTTTTTTGCAAATTAGCATTTATTTCCAACGACTGGAGGTGGCATTTCAGGCTTTTAAAATAAGGAAATTTGTTAATTTGGTGTTCATACTATAGCGAAAATGTCAATTAGGTCCTCATACTTTTTAAAAAATCAATCAAATCCTGTAACTTTGGAAAAATGTTCTATTGAGTCAATTAGCAGGTTACTTGCCATGTCACCAGGCCACCCGTTGACGTGGCACACATGTAGCGGTCCACACGTGCACCACGTCATTAGGAAATGGCTAACTGGGCTTCCGCGTGTGAGCCACGTAGACAAAGTCACCGCTGATTAGGCTGCCACATGCTGACGTGACAAGTAACTTGCTAATGGACTCAATTGAATGTTTTTTTAAGAGTTTGGGGATTTGATTGACTTTATTAAAAGTACAAGGACTTTCTTAACATTTCCGTGATAATACAAGGATCAAATTGATAGTTTTCACTTCAAAATATAAAGTAAAAAACTATTGTAAAAAAGCTACTCAATATGATTTTCTCATTCTTTATTTTTTTCTCATCAAATATATAGCCAAATAAAAAAGCCATCGGTAAATATTAAAAATATTTGTTTCACACATTCAAATCGCCGAAGTCAATAAAACACTAGAATATGGTTGATACACTATACCAAAAAACCTAGTGTCTCAAAGTCTTATATGTATACAAGCCATGAAAGTGTGATACATTTATTAAAGGTTTAAATACGTTTTTAGTCCCTGCAAATATGACACAATTTGTTTTAAGTCACTGCAAAATAATTTTCTTGTTTTCCATCCCTGCAATATACACTATTTTGTTTTTAGTCCATCTTTGATTATGAAACTACTCTACCTACAAAAAAGGTATTGTCAATTAATTACCTATCTACTAGAAATATTTAAATTTGTCCTTTATAATTTTTTGAGGCTAATATGAGAGTTAAAATAATGTAAAATTAAGTATTCACATTTTAAAAATATATATTAAAAACCTTCTAAAAATAAAATTATATACTTTTTTAATAACATGACATAGAATTAGAGGAAATCTATTAGCCGGGGTTATTTTGAGGTCAAATTGAGGTTGTTATTATTGTCAGTGATGGACTAAAAACAAAACCGACCTAAATTGCAGGGACGAAAAACAAAAAAAAAAATATTTTGCAGGGATGTAAAATAAAATGCACTATATTTGCAGGGACTAAAAATATATTTAAACCTTTATTAAATCATAATGAACTAATGTGCAACATTCATATATCACGAGATGATTTGATGCATTAAATTCATTTTTAGCCACACAAACATCATACAACACCATCAGTCCATTTGGTAAATATAAAACTGATTGAGTAGGCTAAATTTTACCTCGTATTTGGTAAAAATCGTAAAATTGATTGAATAGATTGAATCACAGTATAAAATTGGGGAATATGTTGAATATATTAAAATTGTTGAAGTTATAATTATTGAAATAACTGAATCTGTTAAAATATACTTCAGCCGTAGTTTAAAACTTTGCTAACTTTTCTTTTTCGATTGTCCCACTAACTTTGCCACTTTTCCTTTTAAGTAAAGAGTTCGTGGTTTCAATTAATTATCTCTCCTCTACACAAATCTCCACACACTATTACTTTATTAATCATCGTGCCGGTCAAACTTGGCCAAGATTTAAGGGTGATCGGGCTTAACTTGCAAGTATAGAAGTGCCGATGTAGTAACAAATTATTGGTAAATAGCGGGTCAATCCACAGGGAAAATGGTTGGTATTATAAAGTTGAGTATTGAGCGCAAGAAAATAAATGGTACTCCCCCCCGTCCCGCAAAATAGTTCCCGGTTTCCTTTTTGTGCCGTCCCAAAAAATGGTTCTCATTTCCCTTTTTGGAAAGTTTTTTTATGGCTACCATTCATTTACCTTTTTCTTACTCATCCACAACCATACATTTCTACTTTATTCTCACTTTCTTAAACTCCGATCCAAGTCAATGCGGGAAGTATTTTATGGGACGGAGGGAGTATATTTTTTCAAGAACTTTGTTTCTTTGAGATTGATTTAAACAAGAATGAATTACTAGGGCAATCGAGATTCACCTAAATGCTTTAATAGGGTTTAATATTAGTTCTTTCCCAATAATTATGAATATGATGCCGCTAATCTATTCTCAACTCCGGTTAAGACAGTGAGAGTGTGCTTTTCGTTACATGCAAGTCTCGTTACGGTTTACATTCATATACCGAAAACCCCATTGAATATCATGACATCACACCCGTATCATATAAGACCGGATATATTTCTATGCTCGGTACTAAATATGTTTATCCTTTAATGTTCATAATTTAGACTTTAACATTAATTGCAAGCATTAACTAAATTTAACATACTTCTATGTTGTACACCATAGTCATAACAATCAAAATATAAAAGATAAATCACAATTTATTGGTTTAGAACTTTTATCAAACACCTAGTGGGCATAGAGGTACATCCCTAACCTTAGCTAAAAAGTAGCCTCTAATCCTCATATTAATCACAATACAACAATTAAATGTAAAGGTATATGATATTACAAAGGAAATAATACCTAAGCACCAATGATTTCGGAGGATGAACTTTCCTCCTCAAGAACTTCAAGAAAATACCAAGAACAAAAATATAAAAAGCTACGAATTAAGTATGGAATGGAATGCCATGTTTTGATTAATTGAGGGCTTTATATAGGCTAAATAATGACATCTTTTAGTCTAATCGAGCCCAACAATTAGGCATGGAAGAAACATATGATCAGATCATAAGGAAGATTATGTTTTCCCAGCAAAATAAGGTTGCACGTCTTCATGTTTTTTACAGAATCAGACCCAACCGACGCCAGTTTCAGCCTGATCAGCGCTGATTCGGCATGTTCTTCGCAAGTGAACGGTCCAACCTGCGCCAATATGATCGTGTGTAAATTTTCGCCGGCTGCTTCCTTTGACCGGCCCCAGTGCATTACAGGTCCCTTTTGCTCACAAAAACCATCTGACCGGCGCCGGTTGTGGCATGATTGGCGCCTGTTGCACTGATTAAAAATGTACTCCGTTTTTGTTCCTTTTTCGCGTCCACGGTTGATCCAGAAGTGTCAGTTTTCGACCCCTTTTTGATTTTTTACCTCATTTTTGTCGCTCCCAGCCGTATTTCATATCTTTCACTTTGAAATATTTACCTGTTTTTGTTTCATATTTTTGTACAGATAAATATAATTACTTTTGTAAAATATAAGTAATTATTGTGTTTATCAAATGTACAAATGAAGTATGGAAAAGTAATTCTCTCTCTGACCTTTAAAACTTTGTCAAATGTGACCAACACGGAAAATAATAAAGTAAAAATTATGTGAAAGGGAAAATGAAAAAGTTTTTTTTTGAGATAATACAAAATACAAGACTAACAAAATTTTAAAGGACGACTTGAGTATTATTTGAAAGTAAGATTCATAAGCGGCAAAAGAGTTACCAAATGAGGCCCAAATTAGAATAAATCAAAGAAGATAACGTTTGATTTATACGAGTATTAAATTAGATAACGTTTGGATAGTAACAGAGTATATATACACATATAAGAGCGTCTCTATTGAAATAGTGAATTGAAGTAAGATACCGAAGTCTATCTTATGTGGCATATGATTATTTTAACTTATAAAAAAGAAAATGATATGTAGGAAAAAGGAGAAAGAAGACAGAGATTGATATAAATTTTAGACCTAAGTGTATGGCATATTGGCATGATCCACATATGGACCTTATATGAGTTTCGATAAATAAAACTAAATAAAATGAATTTAAAGTGATATAATGATTGAAGATTTTAGAAAACAATTGTTTATTAGTCCTCTTAAGGTTTGGCACGAGTTTTAATAATAAAGTAGTAGGGTAAGTATAACGTGTGTAGGGTAAATGATAAAGTAGGAAAGATGATATATTAAAAAGAGTAAAGTGATGATAAAGTAGGAAAGAGAGTGTATTAAGAAGAGTAAAGTGATGGTAAAGTAGGAAAAAGAAAGTAGTTTGTAAAAAGTAAGTGAGTTAAAAGTAATAAAAGTGAGGATATTTTCTCAAAAACTTTCCTTAAAGGGAAAGGAGGACAAACAAAAAAAACGTCCCAAAAAGGAAAGAATGACTAATAAAAAAGAACGAGAAATACATAACAATTGTGCAGTGAGATCGTACTTTTCCTACTATTAATCCAATATCAAACTAGACCAGTACTTTGAGGCCTATCTTAGCTTGTAGAAAATGTTCGAAATGGAAACACTACATTTTAACATAAAAATATGCCTCGAGGAGTTTAAGAAGTTCTCATAAAGTTTTAAAAAACTAAAATGTGTTTTTGGGGGTTTTCGTATATAAGTTCACATTAGAATAGGCCACATATAAATAATTCAGACCACACTTACAAATTTTAGTTGAAATGAAATTTACAACCAAAACTAACTACTAGCATGCGTTTTATTAATAAAATAATACTACGTACTTGTTTAGTCCTAATAGAAGGATATATAAAAACAGTTAAAAACCTTATTTTATGAGCAAGTTATACGTAGTATATATTATTAAAATACTTCTATTTAAGAAATTGTGTTATGTATCGACCTTAATTAAGAAAATGAGGGTCGTTGGTAATTGGCGTTTCAGCCCAAAAATAGCGGTTTGACCACTTTTAGCGTTTTCAATAAGTGAAAAAGTTGTTTGGTAAATAATTGCTCGGCACTAATTGGACGGAAACACTGAAATGGAGACGCTGCAAATATGAAAATTTTAGGTTAGCATTATATAATTAGATATATGACATTTTCAACTAATTTTATGGTAAAACAGCTAAAACACCAAACATTTTCTAACAACCCGCCAATTTATTCCGCTAGTTAAACCCGCTAACTGAATCCGCTATCGACAATCCTCTAACATATTCCGGTATCCGCTAACTGTTAAATGTTAAACACGCCCAACATCTTTTAACCGGTCCCTTTTTCTTACTTCCCCCTAGCTTTCATCCTATCCTTCACTTGAATATTATTTTATTGCTTGGTGTACCCATAATGGACATTTTCCTTTGTCCTAGGTGGAGGATAAAGATGTATTAAAAGCCTAATAGGCCATACCAGGATCACACTTCGGCCTAATAGGCTTTAGCCTGTAATAAGAGCCTCTAAAGGCTTGAGTCTTAGATACGCTTTACCGGCTTTAATCCTTTTAAAGCCCTCCTTAATTATTCAATTCCTCTACACTGTTATACTGTACAGGCCCTCGTATATACTCTCGACTCTTGAGCCGAAAAAGCTTTTTGGATTGAAAAAACATGCTCGTATTTTAGAAGCAAAGCATGCATTTTTTGTTCCAAATTTTTTATATCGCAATATCTCATATTGAAGTTGTAGTTGTAGTTTATGTTTTTAAATATTTAAATCTGTATTAAATTTAATTTAGAAGCGAAGTTTCTATTTTCTGATTCTTCTTAATTTCACAGGTTTCGCTTAAACATATGATTTACTATGTAGAGGACTGCTCAGGTCCCTCCGGAGGGACGGGAGGGACCGTACGAACTTTACTGTTTGGGGCGGTTCCCGGTGAAATTTTTTGATGAAATTTTTTGAGCATGTTCCTCATCAAGTCTAGTTTGTCCATACCAAATTTCAGCTCAAAATTCGACCGGGAAGGCAGTCAAATAAATTCTTGAAACTTACTGCACTTTATATATGCGCAGAATGTGCAGTAAGCTTCAAGAATTTATTTGACTACCTTCCCGGTCGAATTTTGAGCTGAAATTTGGTATGGACAAACTAGACTTGATGAGGAACATGCTCAAAAAATTTCATAAAAACATTCCACCGGGAACCGCCCCAAACAGTAAAGTTCGGACGGTCCCTCCCGTCCTTCCGGAGGGACCTGAGCAGTCCTCTTACTATGTATGTACGTTTTTTATTTGAGAAATTTACCCCACATATGATTAAAACCTACCCATATTTTGAGAATTCTCATCACTTATACTCATAGATAAGTATTTTTCCCTTTTTATTTAAAAACTGCAAACTTTGTTTTAATACAGAAACTAAGAAGTACAAGCAGAATCAATTCCAAATACCCCTATATAGAAAAAGTAAGACGGCATTTTGTATAGACAACATATGCAAAATCAAAATATATCTATCTTTAGTTTTTTGTTGCAAGAGGATCATTCTTGGTTTTGGAGTCTTTTTGTTGCATTGTTAAGTTAGAAATGTTGTCATTCAGCTAGCATTTTCTCAAATAGTAGTTATTGTTTTTTCACGTTAATTAGCAGTGCCATAGAGATTAATTCATAATGGTTATCATTTTTAATGGAAGTTACAATTCAATTCTTGTGTCACATATCCAATGATTTTGAGTACAAGTAATTGCTTAATGGACAAGTGGGGCACTCCCACTCATTGGTATCTTCCTATTTAAAGTGAAAATATTTGGAATCATCTTGTAGGACTAGTGGTGGACTTTAGCTTCGGCAGTGAAGATAATAAGAGTTTAAGACCGTTAGCTGAAATAATAGGACATGCAATATGGAAAATGTGTGCATAGTTATGTGAATAAAGAGGATGCCACAATGGTTGAGGTTATGGATTTAAGATGGAATCTCATTTTCTTTCTATCAATGTGTGACTAAGGATATTTTTGCTTAGAATTGTTTTCGGTCCCATATCAGACCAGACCAAACTTAAACAGATTAGATTAGTTCAAACCAGACCAGACTATACTTTCATAGTTATAAAATGCATAGAGACCAAACTTAAACAGATCGGATCTGACCAGACCAACAAATTTCAATCCAAGTACAGATATCCTAAAGCTCAATTTATTTGCTCAAACCGTGTATGTTTGCGTGGAGCATTCAAAATCAGACTCAAAATTAGATCTACCCTAATTAGGGTTTCTTCTCCTCCTTGGCTGCGCCTCGGAGTTCCCATACATACTGATCGTGACTGGATTACTCATGTGTTGATCAGCACCCTTCCACGTGAGACAATGGCAAGCAAGGAATCAGAGTCATCGAGACCTACATCAGGACTCAAAGGAGAGAAGATATAGGGAATTGAAGCGTTGTTGAACGGACTTGATCTTCGCGACGACGAGGAATTGTTAGCCTTAGCTTAATCCTAGAGGAAGATTTGAAGGAATTAGAAGTTGAGGCCAGATGGTTAGACTTAGCTAGAGTTCATTCTGACAAGTCATTCAGCCATGGTGGGTTTTTTGGTAACATGCGCTCTGCATGGAACTGTGCAAAGGAGGTGGATTTTAGGGCGATTAAAGAGAACTTCATTGCCTGGCGGATTGGGAACGGGTGATGATGGAGGGATCGTGGATTTTCCGCGGATGCCCAGTGTTGCTAGTCCAGTATGATGGCTGGTCTGCGGTTGATACGATAGAAATCCAAACCTACCCAGCTTGGGTTCAAGCTCACGATTTACAGGAGAAGATGATAACGAGAAGTATTGCTTCCCAACTTGCTCGAAAGGTGGGAGACTTTATCAAACTCGATGTGGCATCCGTTAAAGGAAGTGGTGATGGAGTGCGTGTGAGGGTGATGCTTGATGTCCGTAAGCCCTTGACACGAGTGACAAGTACGACCATAAACAAGAAGAAGAGGTATTTCAGGTTGATGTATGAAAAGATGTCGGTGTTTTGTGGTGTGTGCGGCCTAGTGGGACATGTTACCAAAGAACATGGAGATGGAGTGCACTCATCGGAGGCAATAGTTTATCCAGACACATTAATAGCCCCAGAGTTTCGGAGAGGGGGACCGAGATGGAATGGTAGTGTTGGACGTGACAGGAGAGGCGGTCGGGCTGGTTGGGGAGGCCGTGATTCGAGCCAGTTTAATACTGAGGTACCATATACTGGAGATGAGGAAGATGACCTAAATTACGAACATAATAAGCCAAAATCATATGCGAAGAAAAGACTAATGTTAGAGGATGGAGTATAGGAGGTAGAGGAGGGCCAGGTGGATATCACAACTACCATGGCAGTAGATTCGTCTGAGGAAGTGAACATACTAGAGAGGGAACGAGATACAGATGATGATATGTGGATAGTTGTTACATTAGAATCCTCGTGCACGGACACCAAACGACAAAAGAAAGAGGGAAATACCAACTCAAACATCGACGACTTGGCAACATCGGCGGGCTCCTCCGGGGAGCTCTGCCGGGCCTAATGTATACCATCAGCTGGAACTGCCGGGCACTGGGGCAGCCTCAGACAGTTCAAGACCTTGTCTGTATGGTGCAGACATATCGCCCAAAATTGGTCCTCCTATCTGAAACCCATCAAGACAAGAAGAGAGTCAGGGATCTTCGGTGGCGCTTAGGACTGCGAAATTGTTTCGCGATGAATGGTGATGGCAAGGGTGGAGGTATAGCACTCTTCTGGGATGAAGGAGTTCAGGTGGATCTGATGTCCTTCAATAAGCATCACATCGATGTGCTTATTAGGGGGACATCGGAAGGAGAGAAATGGCGAGGTACCTTCGTGTATGGAGAGCCTAAGGCACAGGATAGACATGAAATGTGGACGTTGTTGCGTCGAATTAAGCCAAATTCAAATGAACCATGGTTGATCATGGGTGATTTTAATGAAGCAATGTGGCAGACAGAACACTTCTCACATTCTAGGAGAAGCGAACAGCAAATGAGGGATTTTCGAGAGGTGCTATTTGAATGTGATGTCCGATCCATGACCTTGGGTTTCACGGAACCCCATGGACTTATGACAACAAGCAGGTTGGACTCCGGAATGTACGTGTACGGCTAGATCGTGTTGTGGCAGACCAAAGATGGTCTGATCGATTTCCTCATGCTAGAATTACTCATCTTGTGACATCATGCTCAGACCATGCGCCCATATTACTGGAATTAGTGGAGCTAACCGGAATGACATCTAAGCCTCGCTTAAGACGGCACGAGGCAATGTGAGAACGAGCTGAGACTCTTCCTGACGTTATTCTGAATGCATGGCAGAGTACTATGCAGGTCGAGTGCCTTGGAGATGTGAACAAAAAACTGACTGACATGATGACTGAGCTACACGCTTGGAGCTTACAACATTTCGGCAATGTTAAGAAAGAGATGGCCAGATTACACAAGAAACTTGGGAGCTTTCGGCAGGAGGGCATTCTTGATTCTGATCCTAGAGTTTTGGAGACTCTTAATACACTGAATGAGCTACTAGCTCGGGAGGAAATCATGTGGAGACAACGTTCTCGGGTGGCATGGCTAAAGGAAGGAGACAGAAACACTAGCTACTTTCATTGTAAGGCATCGTGGAGGAATAAGAAAAACAAGGTATGCAAGCTCAGAGAGTAGGATGGGTCTTTCACAAGTGATGAGGGTAGAATGAGGAAAATAGCTGAGTGTTTTTCAGAGACTTATACGAGAGGCATGGTGATGTTGATCCAAAACCGCTACTGGATCTCGCCGAAGAGAAGGTGACACCGGAAATGAATAAAGAGCTATGTAGGCCATTTTCTGAGAAGGAAATTTCAGATTGGGCCGCAAAAAGCCCCTGGACCAGATGGGTTTCCAACGCAATTTTTCCAGCGGAACTGGGTTGTGCTTAAATATGATATTATAAAGGCGGTAAGGAGATTTTTTGAAGACATGCAAGTGCAACAAAGGGTAAATGACACGACGATCGTAATTATTCCCAAAAAGAGCGCCCCGGAGGATATGAAGGAATTTAGACCGATAAGTCTTTGCAACGTCGTGTATAAAATAGTGTCAAAATGCCTTGTCAATAGATTGAGACCATTACTTCAGGGGCTAATTTCAGAGGAACAAAGTGCTTTCGTTCCGGGGAGTCTAATCACGGACAATGCACTTATTGCCTTTGAATGCTTCCATTCTATACAAAAAGGCAAGAGGGAAAATAATGACTTATGTGCTTTGAAGTTAGACTTGTCTAAAGCATACGATCGGGTTGATTGGTCGTTCTTGGAAGGTGTTCTTACACGCATGGGCTTTCAATGTACTTGGATTCGGTGGATCATGTCTTGTGTAACCAGTGTTCGGTATAGGGTTCGTTTTAATGGAGTTTTATCAGAACCTTTTATGCCAACACGTGGGTTTCGCCAAGGAGACCCACTTAGTCCTTATTTATTTTTGCTTGTTGCCGATGGATTGTCAAATTTATTGAGGAAATATCAAGAGAAGGGGGCACTTACTGCTCTGAAGGTTTGTCGGGCTGCGCCGAGAATTTCACATCTACTATTTGCCGACGATAGCTAACTTTTCTTTAAAGCTAATTTGATGCAAGCAAAAGTTGTTAAGGCAGTGCTAAGAGTGTATGAAAAAAGAACAGGACAATTGATTAACCCAGGGAAGTGCTCAATACTTTTAAGCCCGATATGTCCGTCTGACCGGCAAGGTGAAATCAAGGAGATGCTTCAGATCACAAGTACATGATTTGAAGGGAAATATCTTGGGCTGCCTATGCCAGAAGGGAGAATGAAGAGGGGAGAATTTCAGCCTTTGAGGGGAGAGATTTTCGAAAAGACTGGCTGACTGGTCCGAGAAACACTTGTCTTCTGGGGGCAAGGAGGTGCTGATAAAGAGTGTTGCTCGGGCATTACCAACCTATGTCATGGGTATTTTTAAAATGTCTGATCAGTTCTGTGATGAATATATGCAGATGGTGAGGAACTTTTGGTGGGGACATGACAAAGAGCATCGTAAAGTGCATTGGCTTGCATGGGAGAAGATGGCTTGTCCTAAGTCCTATGGCGGGCTTGGATTTAGAGATATGAAGTGTTTCAATCAAGCTCTTCTTGCACGCGAAGCATGGAGATTACAATCACACCTAATGGCTTGTGTGCAAAGGTGATGAAAGCAAAGTATTATCCTAATGGAGCTCTACTGGATACGGACTTCCCTACTGAATCCTCCCCGTCATGGAAAGGAATCCTATTTGGATTGGAGCTGTTAAATAAAGGTGTTATTTGGTGTGTTGGAAACGGTCAAAGCATAAAGATTTGGAGGCACCGTTGGGTTCCTCATGACGAAAAGCTCATACAAATCCAAAAGTTGAAATGGAACAGAATTACCTATGTGAAGGAGCTATGGAATCAAGGGGAAAAAGCTTGGAATGAACAGGTAATCCTACACTTGATGCGTGCGGAGGACGCAGACGCTATCCTAAAAATTAAGATACCTCAATGGGAGGTGGAGGATTATCCGACTTGGCATTTTGAGAAGAACGGGATGTTTACGGTGAAAAGTGCTTATAGACTAGCTTGGCAGCTCTCAGACTTAAGCAAAAGGGAGCATTCAACAAGCATGGCCCCTGATGGCGAAAGAGCAATCAGGAATGCTCTATGGAACACGAAAGTCCAGCCAAAAGTGAGAGTGTTTGCGTGGAGATTAGCCCATGAGTCTCTACCGACAGTGATGTGCAAGTGGAAAAGAAATTTGGAGTCTAGCGGTGTGTGCCGTTTGTGTGGTCAAGGCAGGGAAGATGGTCAGCATGCGGTGATAGCCTGCACTAAAGCAAGTGCCCTTAGGCTAGAGATGTGTAAGCATTGGGCGGTGAGTGCCATATGAGAGGAACCTGATTTACACCGGGCCGGATTGGTTGCTTGTAATTCTGAATTCTACAGATGAACAAATGAGGGCCAACTTTCTGCTCATTCTTTGGAGGAGCTGGCATTTAAGAAATGATGCCATTCATGATAAGGGGAAAGCTACTATTATTGATTCGGTATCCTTTTTGAAGAGCTATAACGACGTCGAGAGGTTGGGGCGGTTGCAGAAGCATGACAACAAAGGAAAAGTCCTATTGGAGGATATTCACATGTCAGCGAGAAAAGCTAAGGAGCTTGTGCGATGGATACCTCCCCCGGAGGGGTGGGCCAAAGTCAATGTAGATGGAGCGTTCTTTAAGGAGACCGGAGCAGCTAGCATTGACATCGTTGTAAGGGACTGCAAGGGACTATTGATTTACTCGACGCATAAATGGCTTCAGGCATGCAGTTCTGCTACGGAGGTGGAAGCGGCAGCATGTTTGGAGGGTGTTCGTATTGCTGCCGACAAAATCCAAATGCCAATCATCCTGGAATCAGATAATGCTGAGGTTATTCATAGTCTCTCAACAGGTTTGGCATCTCGAGCTTCCTGGTTTCCATTAATTCAAGAAACTAAGAGTGTGTGTAATAGATTGGTGGAGTTGCAGTGGAGCAAAGTGAAGAGAGGTGGAAATAGAGTTGCTCACGAACTTGCCCGAATGGGAATGAAATCTGGACAAAATGTGGAGTGGGTTCTTCATGGCCCTCCTGCAATTCTGAATCTCATTAGTCAGGAATGTATTACTTTTGATATTGCTTAATATAAGGCTCTCTTTACTCTAAAAAAAATTATTTGACTTCCTCCCACACAACTGTCTCATCGGTTCTTGAAAACCCCGAGGATAGATTGTCAGCCCTTTTTACTATTTACTAATAGATTTATTAACTAAAATACATTCAGTTGGAGTCTTGTGAGCAAATGTAGGGTTGTCTCTAGGAACTATTGGACTTATTAGCCAAAAACTAAATTACATACTCACATAAATGAAAATTGTCAGATGTAAGATATCACTTACGAATTAATTGCTTCAACAATTATATTAAAATTTTGATTTTATTTTTTTTAACGTAAAGTGAAATTTAATATTTCAAACCTTCATTCAATGTAAAGTTAAGTTTAATCAAAACAGTAACTTTTACTAAAAGTGTATATACCATGAAAATGAATTTGTGTAAATTCATACCGCAAGTGAGACACAATTTTCCCCTTTTGGCCTCAGTATTGACGGTATTCTGTTTTCGAAACTGAAAGAAGCACTTCTAGAAAAAAGAATTTGATAGATTGGATGAATGATCGTGTGAAGATTATCATTTTTATTTAGATTTTAGAATTGTGTAATAAAGGCTATTATTATTACTTCAGTAATTTTTAATACTGTACGTTTAAGATTAAAGAATATAAAAAACCATTGATGATTGTGTGACACACATGTTTGATTTAACTATGGATAGTAAAGACTATATATTCATGTATTATTTATGGAATTGATGACGGTGTGACACAAATGTTTGATTTAACTATGGATAGTAAAGACTATATATTCATGTAGAGATATTTACCTAAACAGGACTAAATATATCTTTAATTGCCAAAATAGGACTACAATTCAAAAATTCCCTAAATGGGAGTCATTATTTATACTTCGACAAAAATGTCCTTGAAGGGTGTACATCATACTGCTGCTGATCTGAACGTTGGACCGCCGCTGGACGCTGGACGCCGCTAGACGCCGGACACCGCTGGACACCGGATGCCGCCGGTCGCCTGACGTCGTCACCACCTAAAACCGACAGTCGTTGTAGATCTCACCGCCGCCGTTGTCAATATGGTTGTCACCATAGTAGATCTGGTCAAATCAAGCTTTCGCGGCCGCTGCCCTTGTAGATCCGGCCACCATCGCAGCTAATCCGGCATCTCCATGACAAATCTCGTCTCTATTGTTGCAGATCTAGCCATCGCTGACACAAATGCCAACATTTTAATCAAAATTCCAAAATGAATCGGAAATGCCATTTTAATGGCATTTTCAAAGAAAAATACAAAATTTTTGTAGAATAAGAATGCCATTTTGATGGCAATTTCAGAGTTGAACTTGACATTTTTTTAACAATCAAAGAAGAATGGAGCATCTGCAACAAAATAGAAGAGGGGAAGAGAGAACTAGAGAAGAGGGGAGGGAGAACAGGAAGAACAATAAAAGAAGAGAACCTGACCTTTAAAAGAAGAAAATCTCTTACGGCGACGGCGATGGACTGCAAGGCAGCGGCGGCGATGGTTATGACTGGGCAGCGGCAGCGGACATCATTCCAGCGACGACGGACTTTGTTTCAGTGGCGGCGGACTTCCAAGGTTTGCTTGTTCCTGTGTGAAGGGGGAAGGAGAAGTAAATGGGTAGGGAGAGGAGATGAAGTTGGGCAAATGAGGGAGAAGATACGAGGGGAAAAAATGATGTGTATAGGAGAAAGGATGAGGCGTAGGGAAAGATGGGAAATAGAAAGAAGAAGGGTTAATGAGTCATTTAATCCTAATTAGGGCAAAAATTTAAGGATAGTCCTATTTAGGAATATGAATATGAAACGAACACTATTTTTTATTTGTATTTGTTTAACGATACAAATAGTTAACGAATCATATACGAATATCGAATCGATTTGATCATAAGTTAAATATTAGTCAAATATCACTTCAAAACAACTTCTCCTATATTTCTTATGTTATAAATGCATGATATGACTTAATATGTGTTTTAGAATTTTATTTGTATCATTACATTTTTCTTTAAAATTTAATGGATCGATGCATTTTTAAGTTGTGCACAATATACTGATGTGAATCAATTTTATGATTACTATACATAAATATATTTAAATGATTTTAAAATAAACACTAACACACACATATTAGAAATTATACCTATAATGTGTTAAATAAATTGATAGTCTAATATATTTTATACTTTCGAACATAAATCATAATTTATGAATCTAAATCACGAATCAAATTAAAATCATTTTTTCGTTTAGCAACCCTTACTTCTTGTGATACTTTTAATTTTTTACAAATTGGCTTGGCATTTGAATACATAAATGTATATATGGTTACAATTTGAGGGTGACTAGCTTTTAAAAGTTATTATCACTACTACAAAAAGGGTATATCACGTCGCACATATAACGTCGGTTATTTGAATAACGTCGTTAAAACATTTACTACATCGGTTTTTATTTATAACCGACGAGAAAAGGTAAACGAATGTCCGTCATTAACAACTCTACTCAAATAGGAAATCATACTAGTTCCTCATCAAAGTCTTTGTTTCTCACGTTTCCTCTTCAACTCGATCACTCATTCAAAGAATTTCAACCATTGGAACTTTTTTATTCCTCAATTTCTTACTTTCTTCACGTTTCTATTGATGACCTGGTTGCACGACATAGTTCAAATCCCCGGCTCCGTAGGCGACTTTTCCAATACAGATTATGTACATACTTCTTGAGAAAAGTGTCAGATTGGTACCTCAAGTTGAAGCCGGGAGAGTAAAGAGTACCTCTACTTGTAATCGTGATCGAGACATACATGAAATAGCCAAAACGGGTCTAATTTGGTCCATTCCTTCATTAGACAGATTAAAACACTGATGTGGCCAATGGATTAATGATTTGGCAAAAAATTAGCGGTCTGTTCTCTTCTCTTCTCCAACTCAGCATCGTCCTTCACTCCTCCATTATTCTCCTTTTCATCTCGTCGCTACTCCGTTGGTTAAGATCTGATCTTAATCTTCTGTTGTCTACTCTGGGTTGTGCTTGTGCAATTTTACCGGGTCGCCTCCCCTTTCATGATGCGGTACAGTCCCTGTGCTTGGCCAAGGTGTGGGGGTTGGAGTCATCGCCACCGGTGACTAGAGTTGGTGTCTACCCTTCCCCCTGTAGATTGGTTTTCGTTGGTCTAATGAGGTCTTCTTCTTCTTCAATGCTACGGCTTGAGGTATGTGTGACTTGGTTTTGAATACTGTTTGATTCGCTGGGGGACTGAGGATTATTCGAGACTTTATGTGTGGTCGTGGTTGATTTGGATAAATTTGGCCGGAGAAGATGACCGGGGGGCTGGTGTGATTATAGAGCCTCTCGTTTGGCTTTCTTTGGCGGTGAATTGGTTTAAGTGTTCTTTTCCACTGAAAGCGATTAGGAATTCGCCAGGGAAGACCTCCGGCTTGCTGGGGTTGGAACCGCCTGTAGCTACTCTATGTCCGGTTACTGTCCTACCGGAGTGCAGCACATCCAGTCCGTTGGCCACATCCAGTCCGGCGATGAGTTGGTTTAATTTTTTCCATGTCACTAATATGTTGGCCATATCAGCGTTTTAAACTTCCTAATGAAGGAGTGGACCAAATTAGACCCGTTTTGGCTATTTCATGTACGTCTGGATCATGATTACAAGTAGAGGTATTCTTTACTCCCTCGGCTCCAACTTGGGGTACCAAAGTGACACTTTCCTCCATACTTCTTAAACGAAATATGTATCTTCTGTAGCTCGGAAGTCAACCGTAGGCCATTATTTTGTCTGTACAGCATCCTTATCTGAAGTCGGAGGTGGGAGTTCTGTTTTAGATTCATCCTTTCTAATTTCAGTTTTCCTTTGACGTATGAAGGGTACTTTTTCTCTCGCCTTTTTAAGTGTACTAGATTTTCACCCGCGCGATGCGCGGGATATTAAAATGTAATAGCGACACGACATAATTTGTAAATGATATTTATTGTGTGAAATGAAAGCAAAATGTCATATTCTTAACACGAATACTAAATTATAATTAAAGATCGGAACGCGAAAACTCAGAGATTGGCAGTAAGTATGTTTTGGGATAAGTAGGAAACAGTAAACGTTAACAGGATTTCACAATCTACACATTACGAAAAACTTCCTTATAAACTACATTGGTGGTATGATTAGTTGATTGGCCATCTTCATCGCAGATTAATATTTTCAGACCCTTAGGATTTGTTACCCTTGACACTGCAACATACAACTGACCATGCGTGAAGACCGACTTTTTCAGTAAAAGTCCAACATGAGACAAAGATTGTCCCTGACTTTTATTTATTGTCATCGCATAGGATGTCATGACCGGAAATTGTCTTCTCTGAAACTTGAACGGTATTCTTGAATCCGAAGGAGTCAAGCTTAACCTCGGAATGACAACTTCATGCCCGGCATATTTTCCGCCCATAATTTTTGCCCCTAAGATATGATTTCCAAGTCGTGTAACAATTAACCTTGTTCCATTGCAAAGTCCCATGGAAGGATCAATATTCCTTAAAAGCATTATTGGAGTACCAACCTTTAGGGTTAACTCATGGTTCGGAACCCCAGATGCACGTATTTTGTTTAGAAACTCTGGAGTGTGCAAATCAGCCAGAAAATCAGCATTCGAGTCTGACTTGCAAATGCTATCTGAACTTAGATATGTCCTTGACTCTTCATTAACATTCATCGAAGTCATATATTCATTAATTGCATCGACAACATCAAGGGTTGGAGCTAAAATTGCACGCTCTTGCAAGTAAGTCGGGTCATTCACAATACTCTCAAAGTTTGGGTAGGTGCTCTGGACAATAGTGGCAATGGGGTCACTGCCACACTCTAGCAAGAACTCGTTTGGAATCTGAACATTTGCAAAACCATCATTATCTTCCCCAGCAATCCCGTCCCCTAGACTCGCAATCCACTTAGCAAACTCAAGCAAATCTTCGTACTCACGATCATCAGTCAATGATTGCAACCTCATGTTCTTTGTCAAACGCAATACCAAGCACTCATGCCAAATATATGAAGAATTAATCGTGGCATTCACAATGTCTTGTCTAGTACCTTTTGTAATGACAGGTAAGATTTGTCTGAAGTCTCCCCCGAAGACCACTGTTTTCCCACCAAAGGGTTTTTCAGCACTATTTGAATTAGTGAATCTCAAGATGTCCCGCAAACTTCTATCTAAGGCTTCGAAGCAATACTTGTGCATCATCGGCGCTTCATCCCATATGATCAGCTTGCATCGAATTATCAATTGAGCCAGTGGACTACCTTGTTTGATGTTGCATGTGGAGTTTTCATTCGGGTTGATTGGTATTGCAAAGCGTGAATGCGCCGTCCTACCACCCGGTAACAACAAAGCTGCTATGCCACTCGAAGCAACATTTAAAACAATCTCTCCTTTGGACCTCAAAGCAGCCGACAATGTCTTCCACACAAACGTTTTCCCTGTACCCCCATAACCATATACAAAGAACACCCCACCATTATTTTGTTCAACAGATTGCATAATGGTTGTGTAAACTTGACGTTGTTCATCGTTGAGGCTCTGCATGCATCTGTCGTGCTCTTCATGCAGGGCAGCACGATCATACTGTAACTCGTCAAAAATAAGCCTGTTCTGATACATGGCAGCATCACTTATTGTTGGAAATGGCATCGATGGATAGTCCTTTAAACTCTTACCAATTCTCTTTAGCATCATTTCTATTTCAGTCAATGCGTAATTCTTAATCTCAGCCTCGGTCAACTTTAAATCTGATATTAGATGCATCAAAACGGTAATATCAAATAACATGTATAATATATTATGTATGGTTTTGAATATTAATATATATATATATATATATATATATATATATATATATATATACACACACACACACACACACGTATTTGTTTGTAAAGATATATGTATGTGTAATATATGAACTGTTTAGTACCTGGATGCATTAAGGCTCTTCTTTGCCTGTGTAGAATGTCATCTGACATAAATGTCCAACATTTATCCCACACATGTTCTGGTCTACTCATTGTATCAGCTGCTAATAAAATCACAAACAACTTTCTGAGTAACCATGCAGTAGCCCAATAACTACCTTCTGAGAATCCATCAACGTACTCCTTGTCATCGTCCAACAACCCTAACGCGAAACACACATCGCGGTATGTATTATGAGTAATTCCATCCACAGTTCTAAGATCATCATAGCTTGTAGCCCCACGTCTCAAATTAAGGACACATCGCAAATAAAAAGCTTCTCCTGATCCCGGAGGCACATACATTAGACGCCCTATTGCAAACCCCTGCTTCCGAGGTTGCCATTCTCTTGTTTTGGGTATCCAGACAAACTTTTGAGGGAATTCAGCATAAGTTAAATCCCTTGCCTCGGGGTACTTGACATTTGCTCTCATCCATGCAAGAAACATACTCTCCTTAACAGATTCTCGCAACACGACCTCACTTACCGTTGCTCCATCTTCAAAATAAACATATTGCTCGTCACGGAAGTGAAAGCTCAAACGTTCAACACTTGGATTCTTATACTGAATTCCGAATCTAAAAATTCTCCACGCTGCCTCGCATGGAGAAATATACCGACAATCATAGTACATTTTTATTTCATCAACGGGTTTCTCAGTGTCATCTTTATTTACTGTTTCATAAAATCCTGCTGTGACACGGTCGTTTCCTTTGTTCACGTATTTGAACAAATATTTTATTGACCTCGATTGATTGCACCACTCCACATTAAGATGAGCACCATACCTCATCAATAATGTTCTGTTGTGGGGCACAACATATCTATTGTCAAGTGGTGTTTTTCCTTTGACAATTGTTCTGCCATCATTCCGCCTCCTATATTTAGGATAACCCTCTTCATCAACGTTAGTTTGCTCATTGAAGTTCTTTGGGAAGTGCTTTGAACATTTGGGCTGAACCATGCAAGGGGCGTTCCTTGCATCACTGCCACACGGTCCGTGCATCATATGTGTGCACACAGCTTTAAAATAATCAGGATCAGCCCCCTCATCAGGTATTTCAGCTGAAATTATGCGGTCAATGTCTGCTGGGGTGGGGAATTTGTCTGCCTGCCCCATGAACAATAGAATATGAGCATGCGGCAGCCCACGCTTTTGGAATTCAATCGTGTAAATCACTGCGAGGAGTCAACATAACAATTATTATTTTATTACACACACAAACAAACATATATACATGTGTATTTATACAAAGCTACACACGTGATATTCAATATACCTGCTCGAATTTGTCCAAATATCTGACCTTGTCTTATGTATCTGATCAAGTCATTCAACTTCATCTTAAACACTCGACAAATTATATCTGGACGATCTTCGGGATTCAAATTCCTTGAAGAAAGGAATTCATTAATTTCAGGCCATCTCGGGTTACACGTGAAAGTCAAAAATAGATCTGGGTACCCTGCCCACCGGCATATAGTCATGGCGTCCTGATAATTTTGAACCATGTATCGAGCGCCCCCAACGAAAGTCGGTGGTAGGACAACTCGCTTACCCTGTGTCGAGGCATCCCTCTCACCGCTTAGCAAAGCATCTGATAGGCCTTTGTACATTTCACACCTCAGTTCTTTTTGATGGGTTCTAATAAACATTATCCTTGATGACTCGACCATTGTGTAACCATCAACTGTGAATTGTTGGAATAGTCTCCTACTCTTAAACATGAAAGAGTCCTCGTTTGCTCGTTCATGCAATTTATAAGCAAGAAACTCTCTAATGCTAACACTCCGTCGACCACCCGTGTTTGACGAATTCTCATCAGAAAAGGCTATATCCTCTCTGTATCCGTCCTCGCCATATGGAAACAAAAGCGGATATTGCAATCCCAAATACGCTGGATTTAGCTCATTTATTCTTTTCAAATACCCTCCTTTAGTTTCAACCATGATGTCTCTTTGTCCAAGTGATTCATCAAAATCACCCACCACCAATGCTGCGACCTCAGAAACTGTGGGTAAATTATAAGTTCTAGCATCTTTGGTTCTCCTCCCTATTAACTTTAGAGAAACTTTTTTTTCCCCACCCTCAGCTACTTTATCCCTCACCATCCTAAAGGACTTAACTAAAACATTGTGTTGGTCTAACATTTTCCTTAATGTACTTACAATATGCGCATGCAAATTGTTCTTCTTTTCATCATCCCTAAAATGATTTAACCATATAACATCATAAATACCATATGACATAAAAAATACCATATATTCATAGCTGACATCATGTGTGCATGATTACATATATTATTGAGTTTGAAGGTAAATGCATTTACCTCACTGAGTTCAAACGATTAATATCTTCATGTTGGGTGTCATATATATACAGTTGTGCAAATTTCGGCACACTTCCTTCCTGAGGCAGCAAACTCCCAATGAGGTGATAGTTTTGTCCACTCAGTTTAAAGATTGGTGGTGATCCACCCTTGTTAAGTGTTCTATCTACCTTTCCTCCCATTGAAGTGAACGAAAACATGCTGTTGTACGAACGGATGTTTTCCTGGAAGTGCCTAGAAAGTGCATCTGTCCCATGAATCAGCTGTTGTAGTTCCAAAGGCGGATCCTTTAATTTGGGTAGATAATTTTCCCATGACTGCAACACAAAGAATACTTCGGGTCTTTTTTTGTGGAAATACTAACAATTCTTTCTTCATACCAAAACAATGCCCCACATTTCGCACAACTGTGCGACGGGTCACCTATGCTCCAATATTCTGCATTGATTGGGTCTGTGACGAATTTAAAACACATAAGCCTTGACATCGTAAAAATCCAATTTAAACGCGACCTTATGGAAGTTAGAATATGGTTTAATTTGGGATAACAAACATGATCAGACCTTCAACCTCGTGCTCTTGGTGGGGCAAAACATCGTCTTCTTGTCTTGATGCTTCTTGATGGTCACGATGAATAGCCCAAGATTCAGAGATATGATTTACAAATGACGATCCCTCACTTGGAAATCCATTAAATGGCAAAGAACGAACTACATTTCAAATTTACGTATAATGTAATAGGCCCATAAATTCAAACTAATAAAATCATCTATAGCCACTATAAAATATTAAAATAAATAAATAACGTAATAACATTTACCGCTTTTTTTGGCACGCTGCGGTACATGTTTCGTGTGATTTGGGTCACTGTTTTCCAAAAATTAGCGGCAAAAAATTAGCGGTCTGTTCTCTTCTCTTCTCCAACTCAGCATCGTCCTTCACTCCTCCATTATTCTCCTTTTCATCTCGTCGCTACTCCGTTGGTTAAGATCTGATCTTAATCTTCTGTTGTCTACTCTGGGTTGTGCTTGTGCAATTTTACCGGGTCGCCTCCCCTTTCATGATGCGGTACAGTCCCTGTGCTTGGCCAAGGTGTGGGGGTTGGAGTCATCGCCACCGGTGACTAGAGTTGGTGTCTACCCTTCCCCCTGTAGATTGGTTTTCGTTGGTCTAATGAGGTCTTCTTCTTCTTCAATGCTACGGCTTGAGGTATGTGTGACTTGGTTTTGAATACTGTTTGATTCGCTGGGGGACTGAGGATTATTCGAGACTTTATGTGTGGTCGTGGTTGATTTGGATAAATTTGGCCGGAGAAGATGACCGGGGGGCTGGTGTGATTATAGAGCCTCTCGTTTGGCTTTCTTTGACGGTGAATTGGTTTAAGTGTTCTTTTCCACTGAAAGCGATTAGGAATTCGCCAGGGAAGACCTCCGGCTTGCTGGGGTTGGAACCGCCTGTAGCTACTCTATGTCCGGTTACTGTCCTACCGGAGTGCAGCACATCCAGTCCGTTGGCCACATCCAGTCCGGCGATGAGTTGGTTTAATTTTTTCCATGTCACTAATATGTTGGCCATATCAGCGTTTTAAACTTCCTAATGAAGGAGTGGACCAAATTAGACCCGTTTTGGCTATTTCATGTACGTCTGGATCATTAGAGGTATTCTTTACTCCCTCGGCTCCAACTTGGGGTACCAAAGTGACACTTTCCTCCATACTTCTTAAACAAAATATGTATCTTCTGTAGCTCGGAAGTCGACCGTAGGCCATTATTTTGTCTGTACAGCATCCTTATCTGAAGTCGGAGGTGGGAGTTCTGTTTTAGATTCATCCTTTCTAATTTCAGTTTTCCTTTGACGTATGAAGGGTACTTTTTCTCTCGCCTTTTTAAGTGTATTAGGACGGTTAGCGCTGAACTGACGTTAGATAATCGAGCAGCGTCGATTGCATCTACTCCGTAACTGCTAATTGTGAAGTAATAATGGTGCTGAACTTAATTCTGGGCGTAAAACCTAGAATCATTCGCCTTCCTCTCCCCTGGAACTACGATTTCAGCCGTGGAAGCCGCTCCGGTCGCAGTCCATCCTCTCTATCCCAAGAGATGCGAATCCCGTCGAAGAATCTCCGATAGCAGTTTTCATTTGCAGCGGCACTTCATTATTTTTCCTAAATCTCCCTGGAGCTACTATTCCCGTCGAAGAAGCTAATGTGTTGATTTCAATTTTCAGCGGAGACCCTAAATCCCGACCTGTCTTCGTCTCTCCTGCGGACCTGCGATTACCATCAGAGGAAGAAGTCTCCACAGCAGGTTTCATCTACTGAACTTCTCCTATATGAAGTTTCGCAAATAATCAATCTTTTCTTAAATTAGGATTTCTTATTAATAATTTTCAATTTGAAATTGTTACTATTGAAGAGATTATGTTGTGTAAGTTGTCCTGGCTTCCATTTTCTAATTTCCAGCGGTCCATCCTTGCAGGGGAATTAATCATGAACTTAAAATCCAACAAGGTCCTTGGTAATGGGGTCTTTTTCAGTAACCTAAAATATTTATAAAGGTAGTGCTTGATAATTGCATCAAATAGGTGAAAACACTTAAGCTTTTTTACACTTGGTTCACGATTTGAAGTAGTTACATAATCTTTTAGTTTATTTTGTTCATTCTTAGTAATTAGATAAGCTGATAAAATTAACTTCTTACGGGAAAATTATCTAGCTATAGGAAAACCATCTATACATATGTTTTTCGGTTAACTATAAATATGTATGTATTGTAATGATAGGCGGTAAATGTATAGGTGAAGCTCAAGCACCCTGTTTTTATTGTACATCCAAATTGTATTTGAAAAGATAATTGTATAAGTGAAGTTAAAGCACCCTCATGAATCTGCATCTCTATTCTGTGTTGGGATTGGAAAATTCTTCTATTCAATATCAAGAACAGAATTACAATAGGAGGAGCAAACTCTCACACTCAACTATTAAAAAAAACCAATCCTCACCAATACACTTCTACTCTAAGTGTATTTCACTCTTCACACACTTTTCTCACTTTCTAAACTGATACTAATGAACAACATGGAGCACTCTATTTATAGGACTAGTTTGGAGACAAGAGAAAGTTGCATCCAAGCTTCCCATTCACATGGCTAGGGAGCTTCCTAACTATCTCCAAATAATCTCCTTCCATGTTCATATGTTGGAGACCTCCTTCCAAGAAGGTGTGAGATGTCTCTTAGCAACTTCCAAGAAAGATGGTGGAAATTCCCTACAAATCTCCCCCTCCACCTTTTTCTTTATTTCTCTCGTTCCTGTGATGCTCGCTGGCTCCCCCTCGCTGACAAGTATCCATTCGGATGTGTAATACTTTCTCTGTGGAACTATGTCTCGCATAGAACGTCGAACATGAGTACCTTCAGCTTCGTCTTCAGATGAAGGCTCCCCCTGCTGAGGAATATCATCACTGTGAGTATCATCATCACCTACTGAACCATCACTCTCTTGTTCAGTAGTATCATGCATCTCCTCGTCGCTGAGAGGAATGTTTGATGATACAGACACTTCATCTTCTGGAGTATGTTGTTGGCGGATTATTGGAGCACACCCATGAAACTCGTTTTCATGAAATACAACATCTCTGCTTCGTACAACTTTCTTCACTTCGGGATCCCACAACCGGTATCCGAATTCTTCATCACCATACCCGATGAAGATGCATGGGTTTGACTTGAGATCAAGCTTCTGTCTCAACTCCTTGGACACATGTGCAAATGCCTTGCACCCAAACACTTTCAAGTGAGAGTAAGAAACATCTCTTCTTGACCATTTCTTCTCTGGCACTTCAAAGTTTAAAGGAACAGAAGGTGACCTGTTTATAAGATAACAAGCTGTCAGCACAGCTTCGCCCCAGAATGGCTTAGGTAATTTAGCCATACTCAGCATGCAACGAACTTTCTCCATAATGGTCCGATTCATTCTTTCAGTTACACTATTGTGTTGCGGAGTTCGTGGAACCGTCTTCTCATGTCTGATTCCATATGCGGCGCAATATGATGAGAACTCCCGGGAAGTGTACTCTCCTCCATTGTCTGAACGTAGACACTTCAGCTTCTTCCCTGTTTCTCTTTCTACCATGGCATGAAATAATCTGAAGCGATCAAACACTTGATCCTTACTCTTTAAACAGTAAGCCCATACCTTTCGTGATGCATCATCAATGAATGTCACGAAGTATCTGCTTCCTCCAAGTGACTCCTCTTCAATGGGTCCGCATACATCAGAGTGTACAAGACTGAGTAACTCTGAATGGTTCTTCCTTGTAGAGCTGAAGGAAACCCTGTGTGTTTCCCGAATAGACAGTGCTCGCATGGATCTAAGGCAACACCTTTGCCCATGGAAATCCTTTCCTTCCTAGCAAGAGTTGTCAATCCCTTCACGCTTAAGTGGCTTAACCTCCGGTGCCACAAGTTTGGTGATATCTCTTCTTCAACAGCATTGAGACTCGGATGACACAACTTTGCATGAGTTTTATACAGAGTACCACAAATATGGCCTCTTGCAACAACCAAGGAACATTTAGAGCCCGTTTGGAGAACTCTGTTTTCGGCTTATCAGGCTTATCAGCCAGCTTTTTCACCAAACACGTAACTTTTACTTTCGCGCGCTGAATTGTGTAATAAGCCGAAAAAGTAAGGTTGGAGTTACTTTTCTGGCTGTATTGGCTGAAGTTACTGTAGAGGACCATTTTAGCTATTTTTACATATAATTTTTTCTTTAATTTATTAATAAAATATATTTTTAAAATATTTTTTTCTTAAATCAGCAGAATCAGCCAAAACAGCCACTCCAGCCAGAATATCATAAATTTCAGCAGAATCAGCCAAAACAGCCGATTTTGGTGCTACCAAACGGGCTCTTAGATAACTTCCACGTACCTTCTTTGAATCTGTTAAGATATCCTTGTTGATCCAGAGCTGTACCGGAGATAAGATTCAATCTAAGATCCGGAACGTGTCGAACATCTTTCAACACAAGTGCGCATCCGACATTGGTTGTTATGTGCACATCACCAATGCCAACAATCTTCGAGAAACTCGTGTTTCCCATCTTCACAACTCCAAAGTCTCCTGACTTATAAGATGTGAATAAGTTCTGGTGTGGAGTGGCGTGAAATGATGCGGCTGTATCAATCACCCACTCAACATCATGAGTACCTACATGTAAACATTCTTGTTCACCATGTGTAACAAGACACGCATCTGATGAAAAACTAACCATAGTCACACCATCTTCTTGGCTAGTATTTTGACTCGTCTGTGGCTGCTCTCGTAGAAACTTTCTACAATCTCTTTTTCTATGCCCATAATTACTACAGTAATTGCAATATCCTTCAAACCAAGTATTGTTTTCACAGGACATACCTCGTTCTTGTGATCGGCCGCGAACTTGAGAATTTCCTCTGTTTTGACCTTGGCCTCTACCTCGACCTCGACTTCTTCCTCCATTTCTGCCTCCCCCTCGTCTGCCGGTTTCTGACACGAAGGCATATGATTGTTCAGTCCCGGCTTCTTTTCTTCGGGCTTCTTCGTTCATAAGGGCATCTGTGACCATCTGCATAGTCACTTTGCCATTGAGAGCAGAATTGCTGAGAGTGACAACAAGAGTCTCCCAGCTGTCAGTAGGGCGGTGCACGGGTCGGGTTCGGGCGGGTCGGGTTTGCGAACCCTAAACCCGTTCGGGTTTTTTAATTTAAATACTAGGCCCGACTCTTTGATATTTCAGATCGGGTATTTCGGATATTTTTAAGTCGGATAATATCGGATATCGGGTCGGGTTTCGGATATTTCGGTTATATTAAAAAAATATATAATTGAATAATTAAAGTGTTTAAATTTCACTTTGACAAAAATTGTACACACTAGTGCACTAAACATCCAAATTACACAAATAATTTAACACAAATTGCACAAATAATTACACAAATAATTGAACAAAAATATTAATTTAACATATTCAAAGTACACACTACATAATTTAATATACTTCGGATATTTCGGTTATATTAAAACACATTATAATTGGATAACTAAAGTGTTGGGAATGCAACTTTGACAAAAATTATACACACTAGTGCACTACACCTTCAATTTACACAAATAATTTAATACAAATTGCACAATATAATTAGATTAATTACACAAATAATTGGATGCAAGTATTAATTTACCATATTCAAAGTACACACTAACATATATTTCGGATATTCGGGCGGGTCGGGTTGGGATTTTACAAACCCTACCCGCCACCCGATCTAGGCCCAATATTAATCGGATTTTCGGTTTCGGGTTTTTCGGGTCGGATATCCACTTCGGTTCGGATAATATCCGAAAAAAATATCGGGTTTTTCGGGTCGGATCGGGTTTTGCTCAGCCCTAGCTGTCAGGTAGAGAGCTCAAGAGTAGTATCGCCTGCTCTTCATCTTTGAGAACCCATCCTGTGGTGCTCAACTGATTCACAAGATCCTGGAATTGACTGGTGTGTTCTGACACCGAAATACCTCCTCGTAACTTGTGGTTTACTAATCTCCTCATTAGTAACGTCTTATTTCGGGCGGTTTTTGCTTGATACATGCTACCAAGCTTCTCCCATAGTGAGTAAGCACTTTGTTCTTGCGCAACATGGTGGAACACACTATGATCGATCCACTGCCGAATTTGTGCGACAGTTTTTCTATTCATTTTTGTCCATTTTTCATCCGTCTTTTTATCCGGTTTCACGCCATTATTATCAAGAGGATCAGCTAAATCCCTCAAATTTAACAAATCCTCCATCCAAGGCTTCCACATATTGTAATTTCTGGAAGTGAGCGCAATCATGATGTCCGATGATGATTTATCCAGAATAAAACGCTCAAAATATCTCGTACCTTATTTTCGGAGCCGAATTTGGACAAACGGAGCTCACCGTTGGATCCGGAATGGCCGAAAATGGTAGGAACCGGTCTGACCTCGTCCAAAACCGGTCTGAAAATGGGTGAACCGGCCTCCACAAGTACGAACCGGTTCGGTCCGGTTCAGGCAGCAGCCCAGTGAGCAGACCAGCAGGCGGATGACGTGGCAACAGCTGGCGCTGACGTGGCGCCACGTGTCACTGACGTGGCGCTGACGTGGCACCCAGAGGATGGCTTGCACGGCTGACGTGGCGGATGACGTGGCTCGTCTTCTTCCTCTGGACTGCGTGATGACGCAATGATGACGCAGGCAGTTTTCCAGCGCGTTTGGGCGGCGCGTACGGCCTCTTCTGGTGGCCAAAAAATTCCCTAAAAATACCAGATTTCTCGTCTCGACGGGACGAATCTAACGGTATGATCAGATCGTGATTCCGAGCAACTTGAAAAATCACGATTTTCTAACCTGTAGAAATTTATCTGAAAATGAGAAAACAGTGTATGAAAACTCAACCTCGCTCTGATACCACTTGTTGGGATTGGAAAATTCTTCTATTCAATATCAAGAACAGAATTACAATAGGAGGAGCAAACTCTCACACTCAACTATTACAAAAAACCAATCCTCACCAATACACTTCTATTCTAAGTGTATTTCACTCTTCACACACTTTTCTCACTTTCTAAACTGATACTAATGAACAACATGGAGCACTCTATTTATAGGACTAGTTTGGAGACAAGAGGAAGTTGTATCCAAGCTTCCCATTCACATGGCTAGGGAGCTTCCTAGCTATCTCCAAATAATCTCCTTCCATGTTCATATGTTGGAGACCTCCTTCCAAGAAGGTGTGAGATGTCTCTTAGCAACTTCCAAGAAAGATGGTGGAAATTCCCTACATTCTGCTCCAACGAGTTTTATTTCTGCTAGAAGAGCAAAAGCAATGCTTGAAAATACCAAATAAGATTGCTCATTGCAAGTGATTGCTTTTGGAAATTTGGAATTGTGTCATGTTTGTAATCAACTTTTGATTTCTTGTCAATCGTTGAAACATTTAGCATTTAACAATATCCATGTGTATTGTGTATTTCTAATATATATATATAAATCTAGCAGAAAGAGATCTTAGACTATGACCACTATCCTTGCAAGTTTGTGTGCTATATTTTAGTGATTATTAAGATGTCTACTTATATAGTTATATTGTTAACTCACAGAATACGTCATCATCTGCTTTTTATATTAACATTTTTTATATAAACTTGACTCTGTGGGCAGTCTCTAAATAACAGGTTGTTGAAAATCTTTTATCTCATCATCTTTTATACTCGTTATTAGTTTAAATGAAATACTAACAAATTCATAAGCTTACAATTTACATTTATCCATTCATCTTTCATTGGGTCTCTAAAGTCTAAAGTTTCCATTTGTCCATTCATTTGTGTGTACTCAGTATCTACTCTATAATTGTATACGCCATTAGTATTAATCCTGAATAATACATGTCGTATGGTGTCCAGCTTTCACATATAATTGTCTTCTCGGCTTGAATCATAAATGAGTTGTCTCCTCTCTTGGACTAAAGGAGGACTTTCTTACCGGTAGTTGGTTGTTGACCAACAAACAAGCATGGGAAAGTGATAGGATCCAAGCCATCCGTACTTTACTTCCTGACTTGCCAACTTCTACTACACCAGACGGTGACCGGCTCAATAGAGCACCTTTGGGCGCTGGCTGTTCGAAAGAAAGGCAAGGAAGCGAGTAAAAGAGGCAAAGTCAAGCAATCAGGAGCGTGCTGATGGTTCGATAGAGCGCTATATAAGGCGCGACGCCGAGGGCTTGGGTCCAATGAACGACATAAAGTGAAGTTCATCTTTAAGGCAATAAGATGAAAACTTAGCTACCTTATTTCGTCAAAAGAAGCGTGCCCAAAAGTAAACCAACCTCTTGGACTACTTCGAAAAACACCATCGGATTTCAAAGTAGCACGATCTAATTCAAAAATTTCACCCAATTGAGCACGTCTAGCATATTTTTTCACAGTAGCCGGATCACTAAAACAATAATATTTGTCATGGTTAGAGCATCTCCAATGCTCTTCTTTTGAAAGAATCAAAATTTTGCCAAATGTCAATTATCTAGAACTATGTCTATCCACATCAATTACACATAACAAGTATTAAATATTAGTTCTCCAATGCACGAAGTTAATAATATTAAATATATATTAATGTTTTACATTATAAGAAGAAGTTGAACAAAAAAGCTAAAAATTTGGGCAGCCATTAATTGCCTACTACTATACGCACTTCCAACCCATATGAAAAAGAAACAAATTTGCATGGTTACACTAAAATCTCGTCATCTCCGTGCAAGTTTTTCTGGAATTAAACGTATTGTTCTTAATTATGGCTGACTCACGCTGTTAAACACACTTTGGAAATTCCAACAGAAGGGTCGAAAGTTTTTCCTCCATGTCAGCATAAAAGAATTCACAAAAGAATCCATTGGAGACGGAATTATTATCACTCTTTTAAAATTCATGAGGTGGCAAATGTTTAAGGCCATCTCCAACAAGCACCATTTTCAACACCAAAATGGTGTATTTGGCAAAAAATACTCCAACAACGGCACCAAACTTCACACCATTACACCAAAATGGGGGAGGAGGGATGGCTTTACACTATATATGGCGTACACCATATTCAACACCATCCAACTTTTTTAATTTCTTTTCCTTTTAAATGTAACCTTCAAGTTTTAATTATTATAGTTTTGACCCATTTTTAAAACAACAAATTAGGATGTTTTACTTGGACTGAAATTGGTTTGTCTGCTCTGGTCTGGTCTGGTCTGATTTGATCTGGTCTAATCTGAAATGATGTGGTTTGGTCTGATTTCTTTGTATTTTTATAACTACCCAAGTGTGGTCTAATCAGGTCTGATCTGATCCCGAGACAAATTACAGTCCAAGTAAAAACATCCTTATAGAACAACAAATTAAAATTATTAATTTGATAGAAAAAAAAATATAATAAAATTTAAATCATACAATATTTATAATATTATAATGACGTATAAATTATTATAATATTATTGTAATATTTAATTTTATGTGGTTTTAGCTTTTATTTGTGAAATATTGATTATTGTATTTTAATTAGTGAAATGTGTGAAAATACATATTAAAATGTTATATTTTAGTTTGTATGTGTGAAATAATGTATGAAATGTCAAAATATTAAATGAGGGGCTAATGTATAAATATATGATAGTTAGATACTTAAATAGAAGAATGGTAAAAAGTTAGTAAAAAGAATAAAAAGAGAATATTCCTTTTTGGTGATGAAAATGGTGTAAACTGTTGGAGATAAAATACTGTTTGATGTGATATTTACACTATTTTAGTGTAAAAAATGGTGTTAACTGTTGGAGATGGCCTAACAATGTCAAAAGAAAAGCATTGGAGATGCTCTTAGCATATGAAAAGTTGAATTAAATTATAATTTCAAAGGCAATTAAATAGATGTCTACGCTTCCAGAACTATCTTTATTAATAATCGATTGTACAAATTATGTGGCCTAGATAATGTTATTAAACTTGGTGGGTCATCTTGTTGGTCTTCATTCTTCAATCTATGCCACGTGGTGTCCGGATTTTCCTTAATCGTACTCCAAATGATGCCAGAATTGCTCATGTAGGTGACATAATGTTTAGGGCGGGAACAATTATTTCACACGGTATAAATAATATATAGATATAGATTGTGAGTAAGCATTGTTACAAACTACAACTGACTGCTGAAACGCTGTATTTGCATTTTGCTGAAGGAGAACTGTGAGCAGGTTGGTCCCCGTTACAGTTCTAAGGATTGCTGGTTCCAGTCCTCAGTTGACCGGCCACAATTAAGAACTGAAACCTGAGAAGAAGAGCAAGTCCAGCTGCGGCGGCAGGTATGCCTTCCAGACTAGGAGCCATGTTGATATTCTTGATGATTGTTGGAATGACTGTCTGATGTAGTTTCAATCATTGTTCCACAAGGGTATTACTGTACGACAGAAACCTTTTGCAAGGTTTCCAACACATAGAAAACTTTAACAAAGGTTTCCTTGAGAAAATAAACTTTTGCAAGGTTTCCAACACATAGAAAATATGTGTTGAGCTACCGCGCAAATACATATTCCTCCACATGGCTGCTGCAGTTTCAATCATTGTTCACTCGTTCACACTTTCCACTGTTTTACAAGTTGAGCTACCGTACACATTAAAAAAGTTGGCTAAAGGGTCAAATAGACCCTTGAACTAACTTAAAGTGTTCAATTAGCCCCTTATATAGGATGTTCTGCCCGGCCGTCATCAATTGAGGCGGTTCCCGGTGGAATTTTTTGATGAATTTTTTTTAGCATCTTCTTCATTAAGTCTAGTTTACCCATACCAAATTTCAGCTAAAAATTCAACCGGGAAGACAATCAAATGATTTTTTGAAGATAACTGCGTAGTTAAATAGCGCAGTACATTTCGGAAAATCATTTGACTACCTTTCCGATTTCGGAAGAACATCCTTATTAAGTTATTATATATTCTAATTAAGTCCAAAACATAACATATAACAATTCACATGTTGACAGCAAGAGATTAACCTCATTACCCCTCTTTTCTCTCAATTGCTGACTTTGCGACCAAAACGTCGCTGTCATAGTGGAATCATTATCTTCAGAGCCACTAATTTTTAATTTCACTATCCATCGTTAAATGCATTCTTTTCTGAGTAAAGATGACAAAATGCCTTTAACAAAATTTCACTTCACTAGCCTTAATTTGGGAAATGGGATTATGCAATGGGTGGGGAAAATGTCACTATTATATGCTTGTATTATCTGTTTGATGGATAAGCAAAGAGTTTTAATTAACTAAGCTAGGCACATATTTTAAATTCATTGTATGTACCGGCATGGAATGATTCACATTCATTTGCGGTAATTGGTTCACATCTAGATTAAGGATGGTACAGAATGTATATCACTCCAGGACAAAGAAAAGCTGAAAGCAAGTCGCCAAGCCCAGTTATGTTATGACACGTGTATGCAAGCGTCAGATGGTGACTCGTGGCAGTGTATGAGTGGGGACCACCTTGAAAGTCTAAAGCAAATATGACAAGACGAAGATGGATGATGGTGTTTACACTTGCAAAGCTAACATACACTGTGGGCCCGACCTCCATTAATTAATTGATTAGTACTTGATAATCTCTTGAGTGGTCCTAAATCTAAAGTCTAATCTATCATCTCATCTTACAAAACAGTGGTTCTCCTCCTCTTGATTTCTAGTGAAATACATATACACTAAACAGTTTCTAGAGCAGTGTTAAATACTTAAATATACTTCGTATTACATTAATATTAATATAAATGAGATTTTAACATAACAGAGCATGCTAAATAATTAGTCCAATTTTAGTCCATTTGGTCGCCACGGTGGAAAGTGAATTAGTTGTATTCAGCGAATTGGAAAAACGCGATTTGAATTTGAAACCATGCATATGCATTTTTATAATCATACTCCGTATAAATTACAGGGATTGTAAGTTTTGCACACTTTTCATGTTTTCCCAAATTTACATCAATTTTAGTTTGATTTTTGTGAAGAAAAAAAAGATAAAACGTTTTTTTCTAAACATTTTTAAAAAAAGGAGTGAAGGTATTTTATTCACAAAAAAGTAAGTGGGAGGACTTTGCTAATGCGCGCCCAAAATAAATTGAAACATTCAGTGAAGAATAACTTGTAAAAAATATGAGAGTAATTGGGCTCGTTTGGTAGCGGCTGCAACAGCTGATATGGCTGAATCTGCTTTAAAGACTGAATCTGCTGATGTAAAAGTGTTTGGTAATATGTTGGCTGAATTGGCTGATTGAATGTAAAATTACCATAAAGGGTATTATTGTTTGTATTAAATAAATGGGGCGAATTTTGCTTTTTTCTTTTTGCTTGAATCAATTGTTTACCATAGAAACATAGTAGAAGAATATGGAGCAGCTCAGCTAAAGAAATATACTTAAAAGAATATACGAAGTACTTCGTAAATATACTCTGCTGTCATAATAGCAATTCAATCCAGATGATCTTCGATCCATATGCAGCTTACCTGGCCTTTGTGAATATGGGGCAGCTCAGCAAAAGTCTTCAATTTGAATCACGAAAGTGCTTCAAAACTATGAGGCAGCGAGCAGGCCGGTGATTATGTCGTCCACTTCAATCTTGAGCAAGGGAAGATATATTCTAGATATAGAGGGCAGATTAGTCTTTGCAATAGCCAACAGTAAAATAATGAATTTCAGCTTAAAAAGTAGCAAGACACTTGTTTTTCCGACTGATCATAAAAATCAGCCAAAACAGCCTGTTTGGCACGTGTTTGGTGATTTTTTTCTACTTTCAGGCTTATAAGCCTATTTTGAGTTCTCCAAACGGCCACATTATGTTCCAAACTAATTCAAGAAATCAAGGATGAAGTGATGAAGAACTTTGAAATGAGTGATTTGGCCCTTTTGTGCTATTACTTTGGAATTGAAGTGAAGCAAGTGAAGAACACAATAACTCTGAGTCAGACAGGTTATGCCAAGAAGATCTTAGAGAAGATGGGAATGGCAGAATGCAACCCATGTTGTCTTCCAATGGAACCAAGAAGCAAACTCAACAAGTATGATGGAGAGCCGACTATTAATCAAACAAATTATAGAAGTATCATTGGCAGCCTGAGGTATTTGACTAACACTAGACCTGATCTTACTTACTCTGTGGGCATTGTAAGCAGGTATATGGAAGCACCAACAACTGCACACCTAAATGTTGTAAAGCAAATCCTGAGATATGTTAAAGGGACAATTGACTTTGGATGTGTGTACAAAAGAGAACAAACAAGTGAGGGTTTGATTGGCTACAGTGACAGTGATCTAGCTGAGGATTTAGATGACGGAAAAAGTACTACAAAGATCCTGTATTTTCTAAATGACAGCCCTATCACATGGGTATCTCAGAAGCAAAGGATAGTTGTACTGTCATCATGCGAGGCAGAGTATATCGCAGCAACAAGTGGGGCATGTCAAGGAATTTGGCTCACAAAATTACTGGAAAGTATACTGGAAAGTGCCAACATGAAACCGGTATTGAGGGTGCAGTTGGCACCCTTGAAATAGTTCAATGCCCACTTAAGAAAGCAACAGTGGTTTATTGTGATAATATAAGCTCTGTATACATGACCAGCAACCCCGTCCAACATCATCATACTAAACACATTGAAATGGACATCCATTTTGTTCGTGAAAAGGTTGCCCGTGGTGAAGTTTGCGTTCTACACATTCCTTCCCGACACCAGTTTGCGGATATCTTTACGAAAGGTCTTCCCCAAATTTTATTTGAAGAATTCAATTCCAGTCTCAACATCAGTCAATCTCCAGCTTTAACTGCAGGGGGGGTTAGCATAATTTCATGCATGTGTACGCACACTTGGTTGGAGATAAAGTCATGCATTTTGGAAATTATTTACACGGATTTTTTAATCCAATTAGGGTCGTGCCTACCTTAAGTCAAGTAAGACCATTTACTCAGGGTCCCATAATTTATAAATGTGCAGGCATAAATGCATATCTTTATTGTCATTGACAAAATTTCACCTCTACTAATATCTAATTGTTTTTCCTAAGTAAATTCGAATTTACTATCTACGTCTCCCAATCATAATATGTCAATTTTTGGAATTAGTAATTACCATAAACATTATTTATTATTAACGTGTTGTCAATTATTTATTAATTTCTACTGCATTTGTAAACCATTCGGTTATTCATATTCTATGACAAATGACTAATTTTTTTTAGCAAACAGACTTATTATCAAGTGTCGATTAACAAAACAAGAAATCTGACCAAAAGTTCTAGACAAGAGTTGTTGCAAGTACAAAAAATCCAATTTGTATCCCGTCAATATATTTTCTAGAAGCATTTTCATTTGTATTGCAGAGTTCATGATGACCACCTTTCCCAAGATCATGATCACCATGAACAACTACAACTCTTCCAATGTAGAATTAGTTTTGATAAGAGGAATCTCTTTGTCAATGATGTAAAGACAAATTACAAATTAATTAGGTCAATTTGTTTCTATTGTTGTGACAAATGATTAACTATTTAAATTAGTTGGTTTGCTTCTAGTATCCCAAATTGAATTATATTATCCGTTGTAACTAATTGTTTAGCATCATCATTAATATATACTAGGGTGTTTTGTTGTATTACAACATGTTATATGACACGTATGGTGTTAAAAGTGTAAGAACTTGCAACAGAAGAGTATAATATTTTAAATCTTGTGTTTGTAAATATTATGCATTTACATTTTTCAATTTTATCAAACTCTTATTTTTTTTTACTCAGGCCCTAATATTGCTAGGATCAACTCGTTCCCAATAATTTAAAAATATGAAATTTAAGGGATGCATGGAGCCTACCATACCCCCTCGGCCACTCTGTGTGGCTATAGCTAGATTGGACTATAAGTTTATACCTAATAAATCTTTGATGTATGCCTATAAGTTAATGATAAGTTGTAAAGGTTTTAAGTCTTTTGTATGCTCGTAACATTGAATTTTGAATGTTGTGTTATCTTACAACATTTTAAGTACTATTTTTCTTAATTAAAACAAAATATCAAAACTCAAATAGATTTTTTTATCCCAATCATTGATCGATTCAGTTTGAATTTTCATAAAACCAAAATACCAGTTTTATTTTTTTGTTTCCAAATTTTGGTTCAGGCCCTTAATCGAACTCACCTCTAATTTTGTCTATGTGTTTTTTTTTACTCTAGATGAATCCAACCTCCTGGTCCCGAAGTTAGCTAATGAGCCTAAGGCCTCCAAGTTATGAGCCCTGAGCCAATTCTATTGTAATAGGCTTATGGAGATAAATGACCCTATTCTTAAACCTAAGAGTCCAAAGTACATTGGTACAAGGTTACATGCCTATATATTTCTTCACGTTGGTACAAGGTTACATGCCTATATATTTCTTCAGTTATGTCTATTTGCAAAAATTCACGAAATATTTATACAAACTTATGTAACATTAGCATTTATAGCATCTTGATCAACATATGATGTACTCTATTCACTTTCATTTTTTCGTAAGATGATATTCTCATTTAAATTGTACTATATTACACTTTTAGGCATAACATAAGATGATATTCTTGATCAACAAACTTCATTATAATAGAAGTCATTTATAATTTTAGGCGCATATTACGCTGAAAGAGAGAGATTTATGTCATTCAACAAACATCAATGAAGTACCAATTGCATGACTCCAACTACCATGCCTGAAACATTGGATAGGACATTAGACAATGGACTCAATAGAGTTTACAAAGTGTCATTATAAAGTGATGTAGGAACAAATTATCATTTTTAATATAAATGTGGAATATAATTAATACTTCATCGTATAATTAAACATTCACTATCTTCATTATCATCATTACCAACATAACTAGAAAATCATTATTATGCTTAGTAGAGATAATGATTATGTGGTTAATATTAATCATCCATGAGATTACTTGCTAAGCCTATAAATAGAAGATTTTCCTTTGTCTTGTAATTACAACTTCAAGGGCAGCTCTATTAAGAGTATCTAAGCCAGACTGAGCCTTAAACAAGTCAGGTTGCAGGCTCTTAACAGGGTGCCTAGCCTATTCCAATCCGTAGTGACACAGACACAATTTGTCATGTACCCATGAGAACATGTATAATAACTGATATCATAATAATTTAGCTAGAGACAGGGTAACATTTTCATGTAATCTTAACACGATTGAAGTGAGTGCTCTAGTTGACCTACCACCTCATCCACCTTGTAAGTGGCTTGTTTTGGTTTGTGGTTTGTCTCTTGATATCCATGAATTTGGCTACTAATGTTTCATAGTCTGGAAGCTTGGGATGGACATGAGTAATATGTGTCTTCTTCTCTTCATTGGCTCCATAAGAATCTTTAGAGGTTATTCTATCTTTCCGAATATAACTTACATCATCTTTAGGTGTCAAAAAGTTACATCTTTGATCTCTTACTTTTTGAGTGTAGGATTTTGAGCTGCTAGAAAGACCTTCCACATGATGTGTCTCTACTCTTCTTTCACCAATAGATACAATTCTCTTCCCTTGAATAGAAAGGGATGAAGTTCTTGGACTATTGCTTGTGACATCCTCTCTTGTCGATGTAAAGTTTGATCTAATCCTTTGTAGAATTCCTTGTAGCTTCAATGCCCTCTTATTTCTATAGCTGAGTGCATCATTATTTATTGACTCCCAATGTTCCTCCCTTTTCTCCGACTCACAAGGTGCAATATAAATATCATGCGCAAATGACTATAACAAAGAAACATGAAACGATAATCAAGCCATGTTCATGTATATAAGAAAATTGATATGCTCATGATTGCATGTCTCGTCTTAGGTGCACTTAGCTTGGACTGAAAATTTTAGATATGGTGTGATTAGTTTAAGTCTGAAAGCAATAGAAACCTATGTCTTAAATATCTACATGGTTGTACCTTAAATTGAGGATCCAATGAAGTTGCGTACTCATTAGCAATATCATTTGTTAGTTGAAGCATGACATCTTCCATTATTGGCTCCCTAGATAGATTCTTCTTGATTTGCATGTTTACCCTGTTCCCGGGGAGCAACTCAATATTAGTTTTGTCGAATGGTTGTCCGAAATGATGTTTGAAAAGATCTCTGAGTGAACGTAGCTCTGGCAACTCACCACACCTAGTTGAAGCATATATCATGCTAGACGCAATATCCTTGGCTTCATCTGAAAACTTACTATCACAAAAAGATACCACAATAGGATGCAAAATATAAATTAGGCCAAACTACTCATCATAAGAGCACACATGGGTTGAACAATACAAAGTGATTAAATCAAATTTATTAATTATTCTAACTCGTAATAAGGGACTAAGATATTAACGTTAATAACGATTTTTCACTTGAAATGTTAGGGACTGATAAGTGAATTGGTTTGGTGTGGTCTAATATATTGACCTCGTCTGTGCCACTTAAGTATAATGTGGTTAAGTCTGGTTTTGGCATGTGTGGATTGGCATGTGTGGCATAGTTACGTTGGATTTATGTCACATCTGTTCAAGTTTATTGTAGTCTGATCAAACTTGTTGTGGTCTAAAATTGAAATAAATCCAAGTGAAAACATCATAAACATTACACTAGTTGAGATTGTACCTTAACAATGACTGCACAAACATAGAGTACCCACAAACATATACAACTCACTCTAAAAGGGTATAAATAATATACCTTTGCTTGCTAAAGTCTGTCATGATTTGGTCACAAAACTCTTCCAACTGATTATATGCAGCCAACCGACATTGATCTCTATGGAGTTGTCCAGCCTGGAAATATTCTAACTTTAATACAATCTATGTATAAAGTGCATGAAAATGAAAATCTACAAAACGTTATAACTTATAAGTGACCTTGGATAAAGCAAGTCGGTATTGTCCGTTGTGCAGAAGGTGAGCAATATCAGATCGTGCATGCCTCATAATGGCACTTCTTCGAGTTTTCTGGATTTTTATGCGATTTTTGAGTCGATTGACCAGCCTCTTACTGCATGTGACAAATTAATGATCTAGTAACAAACTAACAATGCACAATTATGTGTGGAATATTTAGTTTCAAACTTTCAAAACATTATTAGTGTAACACTGACCCCCCCCCCCCAAATAGGAGGAAAACATGGGTGAAATACAAAAATTAGGAGCTATTGTTTTAAATTTCTTATATAGAAGTAATTATGTGTGTTTGGACTAAAATACTCATACAAGCCTACTACCGGCCTATTGCCACCACATGCTGCCGGCTGCCACATGAGCTCTTGTTTGTGTAATTATGTTTAGGTTTAGCCCCATTTGTGAATTAATAGAGTAATCAATAAAATCTCCAATATCATTTTCCCTCCAATGTATTTACACCTCACTTTTTTTTTTGTATTCTCCTCCTTATCTATAACACTTACTCCATTCGTCCCATTGGAAGGTTTCATGAGTAAAGAACACAACGTTTTAGGCAAGTGGTTAAATAAAGTAATTTGGATAAAAAAAGATGAAAGAGAAAATTTAGAAAATGTAAACATAGTGAAAGTAATTAAATGGAGATAACTTCGGGGAGGGGCATTGTGAGACTTGACATCTAATGAATAAGAAGAAGAAATTTGAGTAAAGGTGCAATTGAAGAAATAAATTATTTCTTGAAATGGAATGACAACCTTTAAATGGGACACCCAAATAACAAAAGTGAGAACCTTTAAGCGGGATGTATGGAGTATATATGTAATCACAATATTATCTTACATACTTAAGGGGGGATCCTCTCCAATGTCATTTTCTCTCCAATCTTATATAGTCAAAGAGAGAATCCTCTCCAATATCATTTTCCCTCCAATGTATATGCATTAAACTCAATGATTAGTTACAATATCATTCTTTATATTATTATTAAAATTAATGCACCTCACCTTTTTCTCACCCTCTTTTTTATTGGGAGAATTTTACTTTGCATCCCACTTTTTGGATGATATTGGACTTTGCACCCCATTTTAAAAAACCTTTGACTTTGCACTCATTCATATAAAAATTGTGAAGGAAAATTTCTAAATGGGGTGCAAAGTCAAAGGATTTTGAAGTGAAATGGGGTGCAAAATCAATTTTTTTTTTAAAATGGAGTGCAAAGTCCAATATCATCCAAAAAGTGGGGCACATAGTCAAATTCCCCCTTTTTATTCTCATCCCTATCTATAACACCTAAGTAACAACAATCTTATCTTAAGAGTACATTCCGGTGTTCGATGACTAAATTGAAGAGGGTGAACTTTATGCTTTTATGCATTCATTATAAGATAAAGGGAAAACTGTCAAATAGGTCCTCGAAATTTAATAAAAAGGTCAATTAAGTCCTTCTTTAGGAGGTTCTGTCCGGCCGTCGCGATTTGGGGCAGTTCCTGGTGGAATTTTTTGATGAATTTTTTTGAGCATCTTATTCACCAAGTCTAGTTTACTCATACCAAATTCCATCTAAAAATTCAATTGGGAACACATTCAAAATAATTCTTGAAGATAACTGCACATTTTTGCGTTCTCGAATTAATTTAAATGTGCTCTTGATTAAATTTTTAGCTGAAATTTGATATGAGTAAACTAGACTTGATAAATAAGATACTCAAAAATTTTCATCAAAAAATTCCCCTGGGAACCGCCCCAAATTGCGACGACTGGACAAAGTCTTCTATAGAAGGACTTAATTGACTTTTTTATGAAAGTTCGAGGACCTATTCGACAGTCTTCCCTAAGATAAAATGTGGGAAAATGGAGACAACCACAACATTCATATTGATTTTATCTTAATGAAATGGCTAAGGTGAAGGCCCAACCATATGATAAACATCCGTAGTTTTCCCTCGCAACTTATAAATTCACCAACTTCATCGATGTTCTGAATTTTCTTGATGTTGATGGTATTGATCTCAATGGTAAGTATATATCTTTTGTACAACAAAATTGAATGATTCAATATTTTAATTTAATTCACTTTTAATATTAGTGTAAAGACATAATTGGTGCATATAATCCCTTTGTGGAGAAGCCTTTAGCGTGCGAAGGTCCTCCAATCCAATGTAGCTTTCAACTTAATGATATAGAGTTAAGCAAATACTATCACAAATTTCTGATTTATTTAATATATAACCGCCATTATGACTGTAGAGTTGAAAGCTTACATGGTTTTGGAATTTGAGAATTACTTTATGAATTTCTCTTTACATGAATTTTATGGAGGTGGATTTAATATTTAAGACTAACTCTATATATTTCCTAGAGTTATACATTAACTAAATTAAGAATTTGAGATAGTATTTCCTTAACTCTATATCATGAGGTTGAAAGCTACACTAAGGCATAAGAGGGCCTTCGCACGCTAAGGGCTTATTCACAGGACCAGAGGGATTGTATGCACCAATTGTGTCTTTACAAAATAATTTTAAAAGTGACATTAAAGTATATAAGTAAAATAAATCATGCAATTTTGTCATATAAAAGATATATATTTACAGATGAGATCAATACCATCAACATTATGAGAATTTAGAACATCGATGAAGTTGGTGATTTTATTAGTTAGAAGATACTATGTACGTTTATCATATGGTTGAGCTTTCACCTTAGCCATTTCATTAATATAAAATTGATATAAATGTTGTGGTGCTCTCCACTTCCCCACATTTTATCATATATTGAAGTGCATAAAAGCATAAAGTCCACCCTCTTCAATTTAGTCTTCAAACACTGGAATGTACTCTTATCTTAAAATAAGATTGTTGTTACTTATAGGGAGGAAAATTAAAAAAAAAAGAGTGAGAAAAGTGAGGTGTATTATTAAGATAGAAATGATATTGTAACTTATCATTGAGTTTAATGCATACATTGAAGGGAAAATGATGTTAGAGGGGATTCTCCCTTATTTAAGTTTATAAGATTGGTGGGAAAATGATATTTGAGGGGATTCTCCATTTAAATATATTAGCTCCGTTCTTAAATAAATGCAACATGTTGATTTTATACTACTATTCTCATGTTTTAATTTGATTACGCATTATTTATTAATGTGGTAATGAATTATTTTTAAAAAAGGTAAAATTGGTCTCATTGTAAATTTTTCAATGTCTAACTTCTTTAATTGTTTTACAAATAGACATACATTTCGCCCAGAGATCATTATTTAGCCTCTTGGCTCATTAGATTGTGGAGCTTCTTCATCCCATTTGTTAAAAAAAAACTACCCAGCTCATATGGGTCACAAGCCATTCCGGTCCATTATTTGAAGGGATGAACATGGACCGAGTATTTGAACTTAAGTCCAGCCCGTTGGCCCGATCATCATGTTCCATACCGGACTAGCTTGTTAATTAATTTAATTAATCCATACTAAACACAGCTCATAGATTCATTTATACACTACTTATTAATTAAATTCTACACTAAATATATAATTTTAGTAATATAGAACAATAGTAGTGTCATGTAATTAATTTTTTATACAATATCATTCCAGTCCAGCTGGTTGTGAGATTACTGTACCTAGCGAGAGATCTCGAGTTCGAAACCCGCTAGGCACATAAGGGTTTGAAACTCAGTGGAGTGAGTTTCAGCTCTGATTACTCTAGGCCCCCAGGCCCCCTCCCTCAGACAACCCCTGGAGTAACAAAAAATTGTATTTAGTGATGCATTATAAAATTATACTACGTATATTTTTTCTTGTAACATCATCTAAGCTTAACCCTATTATTGCCATGTGGGTCAGGCCTCTTAAGTTAATCTATATTAATGGGCAAGAGCTATAATTTTATTTAAGAAAGCCAACCCAATAATTAATTTTTTAAATCGAGTCCAGGTAATCTCAGCCCATTACCAATCCCTAAAATTCACCCCATACATATGTATACTTAACACAAAATTAACTACAAACTTCAACAACAGATACTCATCATGCAACTGTCAAACTGCAAACCTCAACAAGGAAAATATATACGTGGTATACCGTAATTGGGATGGTTTCTAGGTATGCATGCACGTTGTACTTTTATAAATTAAGATAAAAGAAATTAAACTTTAACATAGTTAATTATGGGATTAGCCTAACAACAACAACAACAACAACAATAATAATCATGATGAGGATGACGATGGTGGTGGTGGTGATGATGATAATAAAATTAATTTTACAATAATGGCAAATCAATAAACATTATATATACCGAAAGAGGCAAACAAAAAAACAAATGTTGTGACATAATTTGTCGTACCACTTGGAAGCATTTCTCCGCCTTGAACCCGAAAACATTGCAAGAACTCCAAACCAAGTCATTTCTTCCTTTATAGCCACTTAGCCAGACAGAAATTTAGAGCAACAACCTTTGATTTCTCCTTTATACGTACTACGTATTTCTTACAAAGAACACTAATAGCTTGGAGCTTTTGCTATAGATATATATACAAATGATGACGCCAAAAATGTTTTAAGGGGGAAGAGCACGGATATGTACCGAATATACGTGTATGTATATATATACTATGGAGTGTGTGTATATATACTAGGGTATATAATATGATGGTTTTGAAATGAAAAATTTGGATATTGTACTCCATGATTATTTCTTTAATTTCCATATAATAAAAAAAGTCGAATTGAATGTCACATGCATAAAAAGGAACTATATCGAAATAATTGATTTTTGGATCCGTACTTTCCTTTATGAAAAGTTCTTCCCATAAGCCGCAAATGGATAAATATGATGTTATTATGGTATAAAATGGTATAAAAAAGTAATAAAGCTGAATTATTTAAAGAACACTAAAGATCATAACAACCTAATACGGTGCATGATGGAAACATTTATGAAAAACATAAAATAATTCTAACTATGGCCGACCTATTTTAAATAATCGAATATGAGTAATGAGTCACTACCTATTTAACAATAAGGTTAAACTACTGAAAAGCTCGTGACTTATTAGCACATTTTCTATCACTTGTACTAGTACCAGTCTCATATACTTAAACAGATTAGTCCAGACTCAGAGAATAGTAAAATGCACATATATATAATTCATTTACTAGATCCGGGTAGGTTTAAACAAACCAATACAAACATATTTATAATTAGCAATAAACAATAAAATATGCACATGCATTACCCCCAGACCCCCCTGGAGTAATAAAAAAAACATTCACAACAATTATATACTCCCCCGTCTCTATGTAAAGGTCCCGCTTTGAATTGTATGCATATGCATATGGAGGAAATAATTTTTTTCTTTTGGCTTCCTCACTAGAAGGTTAATTTTACTCCCTCCGTCCCTCGAAACTTTGTCAAGTTTGACCGACATGAAAAAAACAAAGTAAAAACTGTGTGATTGAGAGTGTTGTAGATGAGAGAGAAATGTTAGAAACCACAAATTAAATGATTAAAAGCGAAAACGACAAAGTTTTGGGGACAATCAAAAAAAGAAAGATAACAAAATTGTAAGGGGCGGAGTGAGCACTATAGAGTACACTATTTTGACACTATTTAATTAACATTGTTTTGCACTATGTTATCATCAATATTTATCAAATATGTTTATCAAATACGAAGTATACAAATTGAATTAATGAATTGTAATTAGGAACAACTATAAAAGGAAAATAAAAAGTTTATGAGAAAAGGGTCAGATAAGCCCTTCTACTATCCTAAAACCGTCACATAAGGTCATCTACTCATAAAAGTGTCAACTATGTATCTTTACTTTTAAAAAACGAGCAAACGAGCATAATGACCTGTTAAGAACCCTCTATTCCCGGTTACCGCTTATGTGTCACTCATTTTAGTACACCTTTTATTTTTTCCTTTTCAGCTCCACCGTGTCCCATTAGTTTACGTAACTTAGACTTAAGAGAAAGATGAGATGGATCGATTATCTGGTCTGACTGCAACTACAACTAGGGTTCTGGAGAAAGATGTATTTCGCGATTGGGGACGATGATGGATACTGATTTCCTCATTTGGCTGCTTGGGTTGTGATTCGGTTCGTTCGTCCGCGTTTCCAGATCTCATAGGCCAAGTAATCCAGTTTACTATCTTCAATTTCAAGTATTTGTTTATGTTCAGTTGAGAATGAATTTGAAAATTAATTGAAATATCTATAGCCTAGCTGCAAAATTGAACATGGAATATACTTTACTATCTTTTATGAGCAGTAACTATCTTCTATCTTCATAAACCTAAGTTTCTTTAGCACTGATTCATTTCAGAAAGAGATCAATTTCAATTTTAAATCTTTGATTAGTTGATTACCCCAAGTTATCAAAATCTATGTTTTTTATAGCAGTGATTCGTTTTTGAAGCAATGAATTTGTACTTTCACATATAATTATATGTATGTCAGCATTAGTTTACTCACTAATAGATGGTGCTCAACATGAAGGAAAATTAATTACTGGACCAGTTTCATTTAAAACATTCAACTTTGATTAGTTACTACTCAAATAACCAACACAAAGAATTTTTTAATGAAATAACAGTACCACATTAAAACAACATATACAACTGTTTTTCCCAATCTTTGTTTGCAGAATGTTTTTGGAAGTGATGAAGAAGTAGGAATGGAGGCCCATGAGGTATGCACGAATTTTGGAATCATAAAGCATATCTCACCCCCTCCACACCTATAAATAGGGGTCTCAGATGAGAGGAATGAGGAGAGAACTTCCAGATGAACAAATGTTGCAGCAAAGCTCTGAAGAACTCCAGAAAGGCTTTGAACGATTCCGAAGAAGAGGAAGAGATCAAGCCACGATTTTTCTCAAGAATATATGAATAATCCCTTGTGATTTCATCTGTTCTTGATAAAATAAGTCCAAAAGTTGAAGAATGTTTGAATATCTGAAGAACAAAGCTCGAAGAATTGAAGATCTGAAAAACAAGACTTTGAAGATTCGAAGATATGAAGAACGAATCTTTGAAGATTTGAAGATATTCATATCAAGACTGAATCAAGATTCAATTGAAGATCAAGTCATATATCCTGGGAAGCCCTTAAACAGAAGATCAAGCCATAAAACGGTCCTTTTGTTGAAGGTAAAGCTACTTGGAAACCGGAGGTCCTTCAAGCTGAATTCTACATTCAAGAAGATTTGAAGATTTGAAGAACGAAAATTCGAACATTTGAAGATCTCAAGAATGAAGATTCGAAAATCCGAAGAACGTTCGAGTTTTTGAAGGATTAAAGATTTAATTTAAATTAAATTCTTTAATTATATTTATATCAAATTGCAAGTGAAGAATCAAAGGATTCATATTAAGAGATTGTACCCGATATTCTCATATATTATTATTTGCGATCAGTTTTAAATAAATACTTAAAATTTATTTCAGAGTATACACCTTTTTGTGTACACCATTTGCACACTTTATACATATTTTAAGACAAATTGTCTGTATATATACAACTTTATTTGTGTAGACAGACGAGGTGTGCAAATGGTGTACACAAAAAGGCATACACCAAGCATTTTTGCTTTTATATGCTCGTTAGACATTGTTCCTAAAGTAGTTATAAGTTAAGGTTAGTTCTTCATTTTTTTAGAACTTTAAATCTCGTTTCTAAATATTATAACTTCTTTATTGTCAAAAAAAATTAAAAATTCTTTTAAAAAAACTCTATTCTCTTCGTATGATGTCGTTTAAGCCCACGTACTAACAAAAAAAGGACAAATAAGCCCTTATTTAGGAGGCTCTGTCCGGCCGTCGTCATTTGGAACGGTTCCCGGTGGTTTTTTTTTATGAAATATTTTGAGCATCTTATTCATTCAGTCTAGTTTACGCATACCAAATTTCAGCTAAAACTTTCATCGGGAAGGCATTCAAATGAATTCTTGAAGATAACTATGCAGTTAAAAATGCAGTTATCTTCAAGAATTCATTTGAATTCTTTCCCGATTGAATTGTTAGATAAAATTCGGTATGAGTAAACTAGACTCAATATATAAGATGCTCAAAAAATTTCATCAAAAAATTTCACCGGGAACCGCCCCAAATGGCGACGGCCGGACAGAGCCTCCTAAATAAGGGCTTATTTGAACTTTTTGGTTAGTACGTGGGCTTATATGCCCCTTTTCCCTTGATTTTATCTCACTCTAAGCAAAAGCGGGAGAGAAAAAATGGTAATTTCCCCCCAAAATTGCGGGTCAAATTCAGGTCAAATCGGTAGTTGGCTGAAGAAAAGTAAAGTTCATTTAATGTTAAATTATGTGATCACATCAAAAAAATCCTTGATATTGCATTAATATAATAGTTAATATGTCATTATGTCTTAGAGTGGATACAATTTTTAAAGCCTATGAAATGCAACTCAAATTCAATAACAAGGCACAATAGCTACTTTTGGCTATATTTTTAAAGTCTATGAAAGGCAAATCATATTATTTTAAAGTCTATGAAAGGCAAAAGCCGACCCGCCCCGCCCCGCGGCGGGTTACAAGTTTCATGGGTCGGGTCGGGCCAACCCGTTTACTGTCGGGCCAGAGTTTTTGTGACTCTAACCCGGCCCACTTAACCCCCGGGTTTCAAGGGCCAACCCGCGGGCCGCCAATGTCAAAACAAAAATAAATAAATAAATATCTAAATTAAAATCCAAACACAACTAAAGTAATGCTCCCTCCATTCCAAAAGGTTCGCCAAATTGACTTTTCTTAGCCAATGATAATCAACTTTAATCAATGATATTTTTATATGAAATTATTTTGAATATGAAAAGTATACAAAAATATTCCTTATTCAAAATATTTTCATAAAAGTATAAAATTTATAAATTATAAACAAATAAAATAACTAAAATTATTGTCCAAAGTTTGTCATCTTTGATTAAGAAAAATCGATATGGTGAACCTTTTCGGGATGGAGGTAGTAAGATATATGACTATCATTGACTTCATCACTTTGTAAGTCCAAAAAACTGTTCAGAAGTTAAAAAAGCAAACATCATTACAAATGTTTTAAAAATGGAAGATTGTAGAAGAGAACTAATATAATTGGGTCTACCAATTGTTTGTTCGGTTCTATACAACTTCTCCCAGAGTCCTAAAGAGACTATTAATTATTTGATGTCTCTTCTCTCCTTGAATTGGTGGCCTTTCATTTGTTCGGCACTTTACCGCGGTCTGTCGGGATTTTACTCCCCTCTGTGCTATGTAGTCTATATAGACAAATCGATATATAGTCTGCGGGTTGGCCCGCAACCCGTACGGGTTGGCCCGCAACTCGTACGGGTTGACCCGCTAAACCCGCAACCCGTTAGGGTTGACCCACCAAGCCCGCGAAATAATCGGACCTGAAAAATGATAACCCTAGCCCACTTATAAGTGGGTTGAAACGGGCCAACCCGCGGGTTTCGGCCCATTTTGACGGCTCTAAATTATTTTAACACTTGCAATATATTTTCATATTAATTTGATTTCCTACGCGAGTGCTTTGTTACCAACAACCGTTCATTTTATTACCAACATCAAAGTTATAAAAAACATTTCTTATGGAATAACTTTTCATCCCTTTCATAAAATGTGGTGTTAGAAAAATAGCATTTCAGTAAAAATGGGCGGTTTAACAACTTTTTAACATTTTGAAAAAATGAAAACGTTGTTTGATAAATAATTTTTTAGTCATAGCGTTTTTTCAACCATAGCGCTTTTGGACGGAGCCACTAAAATGGAAACGCTACAAACAACCACTTTTTTGTTATCATTTTGAAATATGACATTTTCTACTAATGTTATGACCAAAAAACTAAATTACCAAACATCTTCAGACAACCGTCAACTTATTTTACTAGTCAAACCCACTGACTGAATCCATTATTGACAATCGCTAGTATGATTAGCTATCGATAATCCCTAAATAACAAACACCCAATACCTTTTTGATAGGTGTGTGTTTAAGACTTTAGGTTACAAAAAGGTTCAAATATGCTTTCACCTTTAATGAATGTAAATAAATAAAAAGGGATTCTTACACAAATATTACCAAAATAAAACTCAATTACATAAATATGACTAATAGTTACTACAATGTAATTTTATAATAACTTAAGCTTAAAAATTGAACATAAGTTACTATAATTTCACTACTACTCTGGTCACTAGTCACATTTTTGTAAACAATCTTAATTTTAATCATATATCTGTAATTATTTCAAACAAAAATGAAATTGGATAATAAAACAAGTATACCAATAATAAAAATTTAGATTGAAAATTTTGGGTTTCATAAAATGACAATACTGATCAGGATAAATTCTACTTTTTTTTAGAGAGAGAGAATTAGGATAAATTCTATTAGTACAGGAGATGTGTACTTACGTAGTATTTGGCACTACGTATTTTAATTTAGAGGAAGGATAAATGCGTGTATTTACCCACAATTCCACAAATGACAAAGTGACAAACAAAATGTATGTTGCGTTTTTTACCCTGCTAAACTGAGGTAAAACTGTAAAAGTGTACTCCTGCATAATTCTCCGTGTAATTAATATTTTGGACATAATTTTATAATAATCCATATTATCATTAATCCCTTTTAAACGCTAGCGGACTAGTCTCAGCATATTGGGCATCTTTCAAATGCTACTAGACTATTTTACATCTTTTTGGGCCTCCTTTGAATGCTATTAGACCAATGTTCAATTGACTGAGCTGCTCGTGATAATTGATTGGGTCTTACCAAGAGGAAAATATTAATTTAGATCATTTGGATAAAATTTAATGATTAAATTATTCTGGATCGTTTAAAAAGATCCAATTAATTTAATTATTAAAAGAACGGACCGGTCCTATTTATTTTTCTATGTTGAGCCTATTATGAAATAGCGGCCCAATATATAAGAGACATGATCCAATCGATAAAGAGGGCAATGAATCTAGCTAAGAAATCCTTTCATATGCATGGAAAATAACTATGAGTCTTGTTAAAAAAGTTGTCCAGATACATTGCATAAATGTTGAATTCTCTAGCTATTAAAATGCAAGCAAATAGAGCCCGAAACCCATTTTTATTGAGGCCCATGAGGTATGGACGGATTTTGGAATCATAAGACATATCTCATCCCCTCCACACCTATAAATAGGGGTTTCAGATGAGAGGAATGAGGAGAGAACTTCCAGATGAAGAAACGCTGCAGCAAAGCTCTGAAGAACTCCCGAGAGGCTCTGAACGATTCTGAAGAAGAGGAAGAGATCAAACCACGATTTTTCTCAACAATATATGAATAATCCTTTGTGATTTTATCTTTTCTTGATGAAATAAGTCCAAAAGTTGAAGAACATTCGAAGATCTGAAGAACGAAGCTCAAAGATTCGAAGATATGAAAAACAAGACTTTGAAGATTCAAAGCTATGAAGAACGAATCTTTGAAGACTTGAAGATATCAATATCAAGATTGAATCAAGATTCAATTTAAGATCAAGCCATATATCCCGGGAAGCCCTTAAACAGAAGATCAAGCCATAAAATGGCCCTTTTGTTGAAGATAAAGTTACTTGGAAATCGGAGGCCCTTCAACCTGAATTCTACATTCAAGAAGATTTGAAGATTTGAAGAACGAAGATTCGATGATTTGAAGATCTCAAGAACGAAGATTCGAAGATCCGAAAAATGCTCGAGTTTTTGAAGGATTAAAGATTTAATTTAAATTAAATTCTTTAATTACATTTATATTAAATTGCAAGTGAAGAATCAGAGGATTCATATTTAGATATTGTACCTGATATTCTCACATATTATTATTTGCGATCAATTTTAAGTAAATACTTAAAATTTGTTTCATAGTATACACCTTTTTGTGTACACCATTTGCACACTTTATACATATTTTAAGACAAATTGTCTGTATACATACAATTTTATCTGTGTAGACAGACGAGGTGTGCAAATGGTGTACACAAAAAGGTGTACACCAAACATTTTGGCTTTTATGTAGCTAGAAGTTAAGGTTAGTTCTTTTTTTAGAACTTTAAATCTGGTTTCTAAATATTATAACTTCTTTATTGTAAAAAAATATTATAACTTCTTTTAAAAAACTCTATTCTCTTTGTGTGATGTCGTTTAAACACTTCTTTGATTTTATCTCACTCTATGCAAAAGCGGGAGAGAAAAAATGGTCATTTCCCCCCAAAGTTGCGGGTCAAATTCAGGTTAAATCGATAGTCGCTGAAGAAAAGTACGGTTCATTTAATGTTAAATTATGAGATCACATCGACCCAAAAGTTCAACTCAATTAAAAAATCCTTAATATGACATTAATATAATAGCTAATATGTCATTATGTCTCATAGTGGATACAATTTTTAAAGCCTATGAGAGGCAACTCAAATTCAATAACAAGGCACAATAGCTACTTTTGGCAATATTTTTAAAGCCTGTGAAAGGCAAATCAAATTATTTTAACGCTTACAATATATTTTCATATTAATTTGATTTCCTACGCGAGTGCTTTGTTGTAGCTTTTCCAAACAACCGTGCATTTTATTACCGACATCAAAATTAATTATAAAAAAACATTTCTTATGGAATAACTTTTCACCCCTTGTTTGAAGAATGGTGTTTCACTAACAAATGGGCGGTTTAACCGAAAAAATGAAAACGTTATTTGATAAATAATTTTTTAGGCATAGTGTTTTTTCGACCATAGCATTTTTGGACGGAGCCACTAAAATGGAAACACTACAAATAACCGCTTGTTTGATTATAACCGCTAAATACCAAACACCCAATACCTTTTTGACAGGTGTGTGTTTAAGACTTTAGGTTAAAGGTTCAAATATGCTATCACCTCATTTAATAAAAATGAAATTGGATAATAAAATAAGTATACCAATAATAAAAATTTAGATTGAAAATTTTGGGTTTCATAAAATGACAATACTGATTAGGATAAATTCTATTTTTTTGAGAGAGAGAATTAGGATAAATTCTATTAGTACAGGAGATGTGTACATATTTGGCACTACGTATTTTAATTTAGAGGAAGGATAAATGCATGTATTTACCCACAATTAGGCCTGGGACCGGTTCGGTTCCTAGGCCAAATATGTGGAACCGTTTGAAAATATGAAATTTTACTAACGGTTCGGTTCTTATAAATTATTTTATAGAACCGATAAGGAACCGAACCGTTCTTAACGGTTCGGTTCTTGTCATTTAACGGTTCCTAGTCTTCGAAAAAATTCTTACAAATCATGACTAAATTTTTGCCAAAAAGACATTCTACGTTTGAAATTACGATACAAATATGCTTAAACAGTTAAAGAGAATAACAATTTTAAATACTTGGACCCTCAAAGTTCCGACCCACTGGAGTTTGGACCTAATGAGATGCCTAAGAAGCCTAAGAGAACCGGTTGAAGTGAATAATAGTTTTAAATAGTTGAATAACTAAACAAAAATAATGAATGTAATATAAAAATAAGTAAGTGAATATACATTAAAATATATGTGCTCATAAGAAATATATATAATTTTAATTATTATATATAACGGTTCCTTAACGGTTCCTAGTACATATTTTTTTCAGGAACCGAGAACCGAACCATTAATAAAAAATAGGAACCGAACCATTAAAAAATAACTAATAAATGTTGGAACCGAACCGAACCGGGTCATAACGGTTCGGTCCGGTTCGGTTCTCCGGTTCTTGGTTCCAAAGTCCCAGCCCTACCCACAATTCCACAAATGACAAACAAAATGTATGTTGCGTTTTTTTACCCTGCTAAACTGAGCCACTGAGGTAATTAGGTAAAAGTGTACTCCTGCATAATTCTCCGTGTAAGAAAGTACTCAAATAGTCAAATTAATTTCTCAGGATTCTTCTAGATGACACCTGCTTTAAAGAGTGGAGATGGTAGAGAGGGAAACTCAAGGCTAGAGGGCCAGAGAGAGTGGGAAAAAGATCTAGATCTGTGCACAAGAACAGAGGCCTGAAGCTTTTCTACTCTCAAAAATGTCCCAGCTGTTAATGATAATTGTCTCTGTGCTTGATTCGGTAGCTTTTGCTTTAGCAGTGGCTGCTGAGCAGAGACGAAGCACTGTGAGCACTGAGCAGAGAAGCTTCTTTTTTGTTTAAAAATCTCACCTTTTTACATGATTTTTTGTGTGTCTGCGTGTTTTCTTTTCCAAAGATAAATCCTTTGTCTGTATTTTGTTTGTCATTTTGGGTGAAACGCTGATCTTCCATTAAGATGAACTAGTTTAGTGCCAATCTTGAACCTTAATGTTAAAGAATGATAAAAGGGTTTCGGGTTTGATTATAATCTTACTAGGATATGATCTATTTGATTAATGGAATTTAATTTGAGAAAAAACTGGAAAAACTTGATTCATGTTCTGTTGAAGAAATGTTTCGGTCCTAGAGTTTGGTGTTTTAACTTTATTTAACTAGTTAGGATCGAAAAATGAACTGGATTATAACAAATAGTTTCTTGTTCGTATGATCTTTGATATTACACTGTATGCACAATTGCATGTTTTCTTTGATATCCTGGAATGATTTGATAATTTTCCCAGCTCTGTAATGTTAAGTGTTGCAACTATAGACCAATTCCTTAGAAACTTTTTATTATCAAAAGGGATACAGGACTAGCTGGGAAAGAATTGTATTACATGTCCTGTTTTTAATATAATACTAACAGAAATGGAGAGCTGACTGTTATTAAGATTCCTGAAGCCCTTAACATGTCTCCCCAACCATAATATGATGGCTTGTTCTGAGTCTTAGTAAGATTGAGATTTTCATTTTGACTGTAAAATGCTCTCATACCATATGAAGGTCTGGGAAAGTTTTTGTGCATTGATTTCATTTCTACATTGCAAGTCAACATAGGCGGTTTACTAACCAAATGGAGTACAATGAGTCAAAAAGTTATAAAAGATGGGATTTTGAAATTGTGATTCAGCTTATTTTTTGGTATGCAGTTTTGCTTCATCTCAATGAAAAATGAATCTTTATCCTTTTTAGGCCCAAATTGGTTATGATATTGAAGAGACCCGTAAGTACTGCATTTATGATTCCGACATTGCCACTGGATATGGTGTGGGTGCGATGTTATTCCTACTGGCCGGTCAAATTCTCGTAATGTTTGTAAGCAGCTGCTTTTGCTGTGGAAAGGCTTTGAAGCAGGGAGGTTCTCGAGCTTGTGCAATTCTGCTATTCATTTTCGGATGGTCTGCACCTTTTCTTTTCCTCTACCCTTGCCCAATATTATTCTTGTTGTCTCACCACAGGCATCTAAAATACCACTATGGTCACTACAGTTAGCAGAAATTTAATCTTGGTTATTGCACTGTAAAGTTGAATAGCACTAAGGGCCTATGGTTACCATAGTCATTGTGAAAATACAATTATGGTCATTGCATATCAAAAGTCAAGCTTGTTTCCTTTTTGTTTACATTCTTGTTGACTGTAAAAACGGTACGTATGTTGATATATCTTAAGAACTTGATACAGGGTGACATTTGCGGTAGCTGAGGTATGCTTGCTTGCTGGTTCTGTGAGGAACGCTTATCACACCAAGTACACGTCGTCGTTCTTAATGGACGATAAGCCACTCTTCTGTCAAACATTGAGAAAGGGAGTCTTTGCCGCCGGAGCAGCTTTCATTGTAATCACAGGCTTCATCTCTCACTGCTACTATGCTGCCTATTCTGTGGCAAGGAGTGCCCCGGCTGGGCCCCACAATAGATCGCCAAGCATTGGCATGACAAGGATCTAATGAGTTTCCATAAAACTGAATACAAAATCTCCTTGCTCCGGACGGTTTGAGCCCGTGACTGCCTGATTTTTGAGTTTCATGTGACTTCGGCTCTTAATTATTAGTTGCATATGGTGTTTTAAAAGTAGAGCAGTGTAAGTTTAGTTGGAGACTGAGAACCTTGTCACTGTTGCTTGAAGTCCTTGAACTCTTAATTCTTTTGTGCTATGATGTAAGCTTTACTCTTATATTATTGATCATCCCTGTAATGCTGTATAGCCTATTGCCGCATCAGTAGTTCTTTACTTTTCTATTTTATACGCAGTACAAAAATTGGTCTATTATACACCCAATGTCTCTTAAAGAAGTTCTTAGTTTGATTTTCATTGGGTATAAGAATATCTTATTTTTTTCGTTGACTTTTTAAAACAATGTTGTGGAGTACGCTCTTCTTTTGACACGGTTTAACATTTTACAATTATTTTGTTAACATTATCTGTTACTATCTCCATAACTGATATATCTTCTCATTTGAAAAGTAGGTGAGATTAAGAATAGTGAAAGGAGATACAAATTCTTAAGTATATGATGGGAAAATAATGAAATAGTGTGATAGAATGAAGGATAAATCCAAAAAAAATAGTTGTAATGGTGTATTATTTTTAAAACTATTGAGGGTATGATGGGAAAATTTGGAAATGAGAAGATAGGAATGTTATGATAAATAAAAAAAAAAAGGGAAGTGAGAAGATATTAGTGTTATTAGGTAGCTTAACTTTTTGTGGTCTGGCACACAAAAAGTACTCTCATCACATTTTAGATATTTTAGTTACTCTAAAAAAAATATACATCCTATCCCTGAGTCTGTCAAACTACTTGGGATTTTAGTTACTCTTTATTAGTAGAAGGGATAATCATTGTTAGTCCCTCTAAGGTTATGCCTTAATTATTAATGCAATCTTGCATTTTCAAAAATTAATTAGTTACCCCTAAGTTTTTATCATTCTCACTGTTTGCCCCCTCACATTAATATTTGATAAATTGAATTTAGTATAACTCTTAAATTCACTTAAGGCTGTTTGTAAAATTAAATGTTAAATTAAAAAACAATTTATTGTCGTAATTATAAGTCATTGTTGTTGGCCATTATTTTTTTTACTAAGCTACTCGATCATGGAATAAATATTAATGAATGTAGTTAAGAGAGATGACACATGAGTAAGATATTAAATATTTATGATATGGCTCATGAGATGGCTGGTTTTTATATTTTTTAATTCAAATAAGTAAATATCATTTAATCTTATTAAACTAATAAACTTTTTGTGATGAAAAAGTCATCAAAAATTAGTAATAGAATTAAAAAAAATCAGAATCTATGATATGTATATTTTAGGTCTTAGATAGATAGCTTTGAATTATTCAGACCCTATGTCGACATTCTATCTTTTAGATCCATTATTAATACTAGACCAATCTTTTAGGTCATGGACCGATAAAATTCATTTTTTTCTTGGTAATTCTTTTTTGTTACGCACGAAAGAAATGTCATTAAGATTAATTCAACCTCATGAATTATAAATGAGACTTTTATATTTATGCTAAAGAAGTGTCTAGAATTTTGATAACACATATTTCAAACAATTTTCATATGTATCCCATGAATATTACTAGCTCGTGAGTAGTTAAGTACAAAAATAACGATCAAGAACAATGACTTATAATTATGATACTTAATTATGTTTTACTTTAAAATTTTATTCTATAGACAATTTTATTGAATTTAAGATTTATATTAAATAAAATTTAACAAATATTAACATGAGAGGGACATATAGTGAGAATGATCAAAACTGATGGGGTAACTAATTGATTTTTGAAAAAGCAAGATTGCAGTAATAATTATGACATAATCTTAGGGGGTTAATAGTAATTTTCCCTTAAAAGAATGACACTATTTTTTCTAATAATTTTGGGGTTAAATGTTACGGAGTATTATATTATTTATACTCTATGTCATTCCCCAAATTATTTTTTAACTCATGACACCAATCTTTCCTACTTTTACGCATTTTACAAAAATGTGTAAAAATTAAATCCAGGCTAACTTTTAGAATTTTAAATGTAATGACATGAAAATTTATACTATCTATATATAAGCATTAATATTCACTAAAATTTTATTCATCAAATCTTCCATTTTTATTCCTTATCAAAATTTTATTTATACTTATTTTCGTTATTCAAAGTAGTTCTAGACTCTAATAATACTCCTTTAAATATTAATAGAGTGTAATGATAATTATTTTAAATTTAGTCAATTTTATACAAAAATAATTCCAAATATATGATCAAAATAAAAGTAATAGACAAAAGTGTGACTCTAGTAACTTTTTTTGGTTACATCGGAAGTGAAAAAACAGAAATACATTAATATCTAATACGCTCAAAACCATTAGCATCCTCCTGAAGTAAACTCTTGATCCAGACAGGTGGTTCGTGGAGTATTAAGAGACCCTTTGCTGACTCGTGAGCGGCATTAGCTAGTGAATCTGCACAATTATTTCCTTCGCGAAAAGTGTGTTGAAATTTGATAAATCTTTCATCTGCAAGAAGCTTTTGACAATCCCGAACCAACACCCCTATTCTGTTGGTGAGACTATTTTTCTTCTTAACAACTTTTAGCATACTTTCAGAATCAACTTCCACAATAACTTTATTTATATCGAGATCACAAGCTAACAATAAACCCTGTCTTAGAGCCCAAAGCTCTGATTTAAAACATTCCGTCTTTCCAATATTTAGTATAAAGCCACTCACCCATTCACCTTTGTGGTTGCGTATTAGTCCACCTGCCCCGGCTCCCTTTCTCCTTCCTCGGCTAGACCCATCACAATTTAGCTTGAAGAATCCCGATTCTGGGGGAATCCACTTAACAATTTTAGCCTCCTTCTGTTGCTTGATACTATTGAGAATGGTTATATTAGTGTATTCCTCAGCTAAAAGGTGTGCCTTCCTAACTATCCGATCCACATCAGGCTTCTTTCCCTCAAAGATCCAAGAATTTCTTGACTTCCAAACCAACCAAGCTGTATATGCAAACCTGGAAGCATGAGGTGTTCTACCCGAAGTGTCTCCTGCAGCTTTACAGTGGCTATGGACCCACTCGAGACTGGTTGGACTCATATCTCCGATTCTCGGCAAGCCCAACCCGCTTTTCCTCCAAACTGCCATGGCAAAAGGGCAGTCTCGGAGGATATGGAGCACTGTTTCCTCCTCGTTGTTACAAAGATTACAAGAAGTATCTTCAGTGATGTGTCGTTTACCTCTTTCTGCATTGGTGAGCAGTTTATTTTTCATCACAAGCCAAAGAAAACATCGTACTTTCTCGGACGTGCGTATCTTCCATAACCAGCTCCAATCTTCATTCACCTGTGACAAAGCTAACGAATCATAAGCAGATTTTACAGAAAATTCACCTGTTGATGAAGATCTCCAATACATTTCATCTGGGTAATCACTTCCCGTCGGGATAGGGACTGCTCTCACCTCCTCTACGACTTCCTCAGGGAGTAATGTCTCCAGTTTTGAGATATCCCAATCTCGGTTGCTCAGTAAAAAATCAGCCACTTTGACCTGTCGTGCAGAAGCCGCTAACGGGGAATCAAGTTCTTCATGGAGGGGTTTATCTTTCACCCAAATATCGAACCAAAAGGAGATCTCTTTCCCGTCTCCCACCTGCCATCCGAGCCCATTACGAATGATGTCCTTGCTACGTAAAATATCCCGCCAAATGTGAGAGGAATCTGCTTTCCTTTCTATTTCCCAGAAAGACAAGTTTTTAACATATTTTGCCTTCATAATCTGAACCCAAAGCTTTTGAGTTCCCATCACGATTTCCCAACCCAGTTTAGCTATTAGAGCCAAATTATTATCCCGAGCTTTCCGGAGACCCAAACCACCCGAATCCTTTGGTTTACAAACATCCTCCCAATTGACAAGATGAATTTTACGGGTTCCTTCATTATGACCCCATAGGAAATCTCTGTTGAGTTGATCAAGCCTATCACATATGCTTAACGGGAGCAAAGAGGTTTGCATAACATATTGTGGGATAGCCGTAGTCAATGATTGGATCAACGTTTTCCTGCCGGCCAGATTTAATAATTTCTCTTTCCATGCTGCCAACCTCTGTTTCACCCGATCAAGAATAAAGGCAAATTTATCCTTAGACTTCCGCCCATGGATTATAGGAGCGCCTAAATACTTCCCGAGATCCGTAGTAGACTGAATACCAGACATATGATTAAGAGTACTTTTTAAACCCCCATCAAGATTAGGAGAGAAATAAACTCTTGATTTATCCTTATTGATTTCCAGACCCGAACCCATTGAGAACATCTGTAGAGTTTGCATCATGGTTTCAATTTGATTGGTAGAGGCAACACCAAAAAGCATCAAATCGTCTGCAAAAAAGAGATGGGAAATGCTTACTCCCGGCCTACCCACCTTTACTGGCTTCCATCTCTTAGCATTGACCTCCTTGCTAATGAAATGAGAGAGTCGCTCCATAGCTAAAATGAAAAGGTAAGAAGAGAGGGGGTCTCCTTGCCTAAGACCTCTACGTGGCTGAATTTCCTCCAGGACATTCCCATTCCAGATGATCCCAATCTTCATTTCTCTTATTGAATTCATAACAAGTCTGTTAAATTCCATGGGGAAGCCGAAGTCTATCAAGGTCTTATCTACGAAATCCCAACTCAAACAATCATATGCTTTCTGTAGATCCAATTTCATAATCATATCGCCTTTCCGACCCTTTTTGGATTCAAGAGAGTGCACTATCTCTTGGGTGATAAGAATATTATCTATCGTACTCCTGCCCGGAACAAAACTATTCTGAAATGGGCCAATAATGTTTCCAATCCACTGCCTCATACGATTAACTAGGAGTTTAGAGATCACCTTATATATGACGTTGAGTAAAGTGATGGGTCTAAACTGACTAGCCACCTCTGGAGCATCAACTTTTGGGATAAGAACCATATTAGCTTTAAGGATCTGGGGTGGGATGTAACCCGTGCGAAGAGCACCATTAACAAAATGTGTAATGGTATGTCCAACTATGTCCCAATATTTCTTGTACACAATTGCTTGCAAACCATCCGGACCTGGACTGCTGAAACTTTTCAAACTAAAGACTGTGGTCTTTACTTCTTCTATATCAGCCGCTTTCATCAAATTAATTTTATGCTCCCCTGATATTTTTGGACACTCCAAACCATTCATTTGATGAATCTCATAACTCCTGGAATTTCCAAATAAATTGGTGAAGTACTCTTTGATATGATTAGCCATCTGCACTTGGTTAGTTGTCCAGGTGTCATTGATTTTAAGGCGCCCAACAGAATTCCTGTTCCTGCGTATCATGGCTGACCTATGAAAATAACTAGTATTACGATCACCTCCCCGAATCCAATCCACCCGAGCTTTCTGGAACCAAATCATCTCTTCTTTATCCAAAATAGTATTGTATTCCTCTTCCAAAGAACATTCTAGGAGTTGTTCTGAATGTGAATTAGAATAGTTTCGAGAGTTTTGAATCCCTTGAATCCTAGCTCTCAAATGCCGTTTTTGGCGGAACACATCTCCAAAAACATCCTTGCTCCAATTCTTACTGACTTTCATAACTTGATGTATGGCATTTTCAATTGAACCAGAATTGGAAATCCATGTTGTCTTGAAAATTTGGTCTAAGGCTCTATTCATTAACCAAGCTGCCTCGAAGCGAACTGGTCGATTCCTTCTCGAATAAAGCTCCATATTACTGGAGAATATGATAGGGTGATGATCAGAGTGCACTCTAGGTAGGTTGAAGACTTTTCCTTCTGGGAAAATAGTATTCGCTTCCATATTCCAAAGCCCTCTATCCAGCTTCTTCCGGAGAACTACCCGTGTTCCTTCTCGTTTGATCCAGGTAAAAAGTGATCCCTCAGTACTAACATCAAAGAGCTCACAACTCCTGAGTTGATCCTGAAATCTATCCATAGCATTCCACAGGACACTGCCACCGCACTGTTCTGTTGCCCAAAGAGTATCATTGAAATCTCCCAAGACAATCCAAGGACCCGTATATCTCTTGCGAAAATCCTGCATTTCAGTCCAACACCTATCCTTTGCTGCCACATTTGGTCTAATATAAACCACCGAAAAGATGACACAACAATCATTGATTTTGACATTACAGTGAAGTGCTTGAGATGAACTCTCTATCACAGAGAGATTAATTTTGTTAGGGTCCCATAGTAAGAGAATACCCCCGGCGAAGCCCATAGGCTGAATATAGCTCCAATTAGTCATACCCAGATTTCTTGCCATATTAACCATCCCATTAGGATTCTCACATTTTGTTTCAAGAAGGCCTAAAATTTCAGGCCGGTGTGTATTTATCAATTCCTTAACATGACACATCGCTCTCTTATTCCCAATTCCCCGACAATTCCAAGATAAGAATTTCATTTAGACTGGATACATAGTGTGGAAGTGGAAACTCCCAGATTAGCTATATCCATATTTGGGACGGGCTCCCTATCCTGCTGTACCACCTCTTCTTGATCTCTATCAGGTATGCTGTCGGGTGTGTTATCTATGTTGAGAACCAGAGTTTCTTTGATGATGTTTACCTCCATAGGTACTAGTTTTGGTTCCTCGACTTGTCTGCTAGTCGAGCGAAACTGGAAAATGCTATCTTTATTGAGACGGTAAGTCGGATCCTCTTGCTGCACATTTGCAGCACACTGATTGTTAATGTGTTGTTGATTACAAGAAATTTTCTTTTTTGTTGTACTAGTAAGGACAACTCCCTTGGCGTTTTCCCTTTTTTGCTTTCTGTGAACTAACCCTTCTGTTGGACCCGTAAGTGGTGCAGGTATGATGAGCTTAGTCTTTCCCTCTTTTATATTTTTCTGCATATCTGAAGTATTTTGAGTGGGAACTTTTTCCCTCAAAATTTCTTTACTCCGAGCAACAGACATTTCCTCTTCATCCGTCTCATTGATAGATAAAACCGTGAATCTATTATTACTTTCTTTTTTGGAAAACTTTCCATTCTGCATAGCCTTGCTATATGTTTTCTGTCCCTTTCCTCCGCTCTCTATTTTCCCAGGATAACGCTTAACCAACATGTGTGGTCCAAATTTGTCAACCTTCTTTTCTTGTGTAGCGTTGCTTACCATACCGGCCGGTGCTTCTTCCATCTCTGTCTCTTGGGCAACTGTCGGGGTGATTTGTGGCCGGTGTGGGCAGACCTCCTTACGGTGACCATATTCGCCACAGTCAAAACATATGGTATGCAAGCCTTCATACTCAATACACTGTTTCTTTCTGCCAACCCACACATAAGGCACAAGAGGTTTAACTAACTCGATCTCTACAGCCGCTCTAGCAAACTTTCCCCTAGCCACACACATTGTAGTTTTATCCAGTTTCAAAGGAGTTCCAACTTTCTGAAGTATTGCTTTAATGATATCTTCAGCAAAATATTCAGTTGGAAGACCCGGTAATCTAACCCAAACTGCCATTTTAGCAGGCTTGTCTAAGGATGGTCGAAAATTTGGAGTCCATCTTTGAACAATGATATACTGATCAAAAATCTTCCAAGGACCCTCCATAAGAATATGAAAAAAATCCCTTTGTAAATCAACTTTAATAGTATAGCAGCCGAGTCCCAAGTCAATAAACTCAACCCGACCATGTGGATTCCATAATCTTAGAAGCCGAAATTGAAGAATTGGGAATGAGATTTTACCCATGGTTTTAATGATTAGTGCTTTCCTCCAAGGCTGGCGAAGTTCGCGTTTTCTGTCTTTAGTGATGATGATTCTTGGAATATCCTCTTCATCTGGGTGAAAATCTTCATCATCTGAAACATCTTCTTCAACCTCCGTACACCAATCTGTATTAGGTTTCTCTCCATCGCCTAAATGAGCTGCTAACGTCTCTGCAAAAGATCTCTTTCCTATCCCAGCTGCACCTGTGTGTTTGATCTTCTTCGTAGAACGAATTAGATGGTCCTCCTCTTCCACAGATAGAGGAGAAGAGCTTTGATTCTGGTTACCTAGCTCCGTCATTTCTTACTCGTAGTATCTTTTAGAGGAAATCAGGACTCCATGTGGTTATATGTATTTTACTCGTAGTATCAATAGTAATAATAATAATTTATTATCTCATCTGTCTAAATTGCTATATGAGCAAAACTGTGACTATAAATTACTATGAAAAATATTATAATTATTATGATGTGACATTTGAGTCTAGAACTATTGGAGAAGTATGTGTATAATCACATTTGTGAAACTTTGTATATTCAAATGATTGTATATATGTATATAAACATATTTTTCTATGATAGTTCATTATCTCATCCATTCAAATAGAAGGTATCATTTTTTAAATTTGATTAAGTTAAAAAAAATCATATACTTTGTGTTAATATTTGATGTAGTATTGGTAAAACGCTTTGAAATATCTATTATAACAAAAACAAAAAATTAATATAAATGAAATATTGATAAAAAATCAAATGTAAAAGAGAATTTCATGAGTATGTGTTAAAATATTTCTACTATATTTTAGGATAAAAAAGTAAGGATAATATAATATTGTTAATGCTTATGGCCATGCTTCATAATGAGAACCTGTTTGAAGATGAATAGCGCGCAAGATTATCACTTATTTGTTCTTGTTTATTTCATATACCATGGTTGGTCTTTGGTAAGTAACTAAGTACTATTAGTAAACTTTATTTTTCTTTATAGAGATACTAATGAGTAATGACTTAAAATTCAATGATAACCTCAGGTCTAAGTGGTTGTCAGCAATCTAAAGACTCTGTATTAACTATCTGGACATATCTTTACAGAGCTTTGTTTAAGTTAGGCAGAATCGCGTTTTGTTTTATAAATAAAATATGCGTAGTACTTAACAATTTCCCAAAAAGGATTATTCATAGTTATAAATCTTAAATTTGTTGTAGCACTAGCCATATTACAACAAAAAAACAATGACTTAACATAAGAAAGAGCTCAGGGGAGATAAACGAATGCATTCTGTTGAACTAAATTGCCACTCACATTTGTCTACACACAAGGTTCATTCTAAATTTCTAATCCGATTCAAAAAGTTAGTATTACACGATTTACACAGGAGAGACTTCTCAGTCCTGTGTAAACGAAACACAAATCAACTTGCTTTGAAAAGAGTCACAATTTTAGAGTCAACAGGGGAACACAACAATGAGGCCAAAAAAATACTACTCCATATATATCCTGAATCTGTGTAATGCGATGAGGCCGATGAATGGAGTGCAGAACAAAATATTGGGCATCCAAACATATCATAGTTTATTTCCTGCCACCATTCTAAACAGAACATTGGTCAAAGTAAAATTGTGAAGTTCATCGCCGCAGAAGCTATCCAAACTAAACTAAAGACTAGCAACCAGCTTTACATAGCAACATCTGGATCTAACCGTCTTTGTATAGCAGCTGCAGCCTATTGGGGGCATCCAAATAAAGAACAATCATCAATATCTGAAAGCATAATGTTTACAATGTAATATGCACTTAGTTGTTGCTCAAGAGTATTTCTAACCTCAAAGTTTCCAAGCTTGTACTGGTAAGCCATCTCCTCCTTTAGTTGAGCTTGTTCTTTCATTGCTTGAGCCTATAAATCAAAACATAAGAATCATCACGAGATACTCATTCACTATAAAGATATGTTATGAAGAAGGGAATGGCAATCTCGATCAGATTCATTTTGACTAAGATGTTTACCATTCCACTTTGCATGGTTTGCTTCAATGCGTGCAATTGTTCTTCTTTCTGCTTTTCACGTTCTCGAAGTAGTTCTTGCCTGTAAACAGAACAAAATCACAAATATTGAATGAACTAAAGGTTCTACCGTTCTACAAATTACAAACACTGAAAATCTCATATAAATATTCTACTTTACTGGTCCTGGTTCATAAATTATGTCAGGTATATCTTGTTGTAGGAAAAATATAAAGACTCATAATACAACTGAACAGACCTATACTAAATTCCTGTTAATATCCTATCAATATAAAGTTTGACTCTTCAGGAGACAATATTTCGAGAAGAGATTTTCTTCTAATAATCTCACTAATAGATGTAGGTGTATGGATTTATAAATAAACTTCATAAGAAACAAAACTGATAAGCAAAAATCAGTAATACAAATGTTCAGTGCACGAGTACAACAGATACATACCGGCGTTGTTCTTCATCATTAAACACAGTACGTTCAGTGTCCACGGCCTTTGGGCCTTTCTTCAATTCTTTTTGCATTTGACGTTGATAATACGCATCAAGGTCATAGTATCTGCAAGAATTAACCTCTAAGCACAATGAAGTGAACGCTTAAACAATTCACTGCACTGAAAGTGGACTCTAAATTAAAAAGTATAACATCCATAACAGCATCTCATATATGCTAAACCATTTGTATATAAAGCAAACCATTTGATATTTCCTAATATATTACTCACTTCAAGCAGCGAGAACTCTTAGGCACACAGAAAATAGATCCAAAGACAATCTTTTCAAATGCAAGGACAAAACCATCTCACTTCAAGGAAAGTCATGATGATATCTAATGCAGAAAATGATTGCACCAAAACAGTAAAGAGCTTACTTTTTGGATGGGAATGTTGCTGTGTTATGATCCTCCATAAATCTGCATGATAATTTACTTTTAGTGACTAGAGGGTTTCAGAGATGTTTAAAATAAAAATGAAAAAAAAGGTAAAAAAAATATCAAATAGCTAGACAGCACATATGCATGTTTAAGGACCGGTCCAATACCAACCACAAGCACAATATTTACTTACTCTTTGAATAACTGTTTCTCTTCCCAATTGGGAAGGGCTTCCAGGTTTACCTATGAAAGAAATGAAATAGCACGTCAGCATAGAAAATATATGGGTCCAGTCAAGAGCCTGCAATACCTAAATTGCAATCTAAAAGACAACTTTTCACATCAAAAGGAGTCTATCAGCAGGCCCATAGCAGTCATGAAAAAATATTTGCTACTCCAAGTCCACCCATTTGATGCAAACAATCATAATTTTGAACAACGATTGAGAGATTAATTTGAGCATCATATCACATTTGCGTGTAAATCATGGAGGATGATAAGTTACTGTACTGCATATAGTTTACCTGTTTTATTTCAGACAGCCATGCAGTAAACTCTGGACGCTTGTTCCTGAAACAGAAGTACACTTCAGCTGACTTAATAGCAGTACTGTATAACCTGAATTAAAAATCTAACACCTACACTCCTAAGTGAACTATGAAAAAATAATGAAAATACTTGAAAAATAGAGACTAAACCTATTTTCCGAGTGCTTAATGTTAGAGCTTAGGACTCAGTAATGCTTAATATATTTGAGGAACCAAAACAGAAAATAATTTACCGGAATCTACTCAAAAAATCCAAAGAATAGAAAGCTATAAACCTCATATAGCAGACACAGTTATTACTCAATTGATTAAATACGTGGATCAGCTAATATCAGCTAAAGACATGAAAAGATTTAACCAGCGAATCTCTTCTTCATAGCAGTTGAGTGTAAGCATAAATCCTAACCCTAATTTTGCAACAGCCGAAGTCAATTTTCAAACCAAGAACAGGAGGGAAAAAGTTAGGGAGCTAGAAATGGAGCGAATAAGCTCACCACATATCGGTTTCTCTAATAATTCCATATTTCCCCCAGGAATCAGTAACAGCACTCGTTTTGCCCCGATCTTTCTCTCTTTTCTTATCCTTCTTTTTCTTCTTTCTCCTCTTCTCGTCCTTCTTCCTCTGCTCTCTTTCTTTCTCCTTCCTCCTCTTCCTTCTCCTCTCACTTTCCTTTTCTCTCTTTCGCTTGCGTTCCTTTCCCTTTTCATCCCCGTCTCTACTCTTTCTCTCTCTTCTTCGGCGCCTCCTCTCCTCCTCTCCTTCCGTCGACTCCGAAGAATAAGAATCCGAACCCAAGTCAGTAGAAGAGGATGAATACGAATCTTCATCATCCCGCGCCCTTCTCTTCGAACTACGGCTTCGCTTCCGCTTGCTCTCTTTACTATGTCTGCGTACATCGGATCGTTTCGACCCATTTTCACAATCGTATTCGGAGTCTGAGCTGGAGTGGGAATCTGAATCATCTACATTTCTGGATTTGGAGGATTTGAGATCTCGATTAGACGGAGTCCCGCCTTCACGATCAGGAGTTGTAGTTCTGTCTCTGGCCATACAAGTTTCCCTCTCTTGGACCAAATGTTGCTGGTACGATTTTTTTTCAATACAGGGGAAGACTTGGAAGATAAAAAGGTAATTTGAATTTGCATCACATATTATTATCTAAATTGGACTTTGCATTCCGTTTTTAAAAATATTTGTTTTTGCACCCAACCTCATATGAAAAGACAAAAATACCTTCAATCAGGAATATGTTGAAGGTCAACAAAATTGTTAATAGAGGGGCATTTTTGTCTTTTCATATGGAGTTGAGATGCAAAAACAAAGAATTTTAAAAACGGAGTGCAAAGTCCAATTTAGACAATAATTTGGGGTGCAAACTCAAATTACTCCATAAAAAAATCCTTTGGTGTCTAAATAAATGATTAAAAAACTACCCATCAAAAACTTTTAAATGGTAAATTGCTTATATTAATATAAAGAAAATATACATGACAATCTCCAGACAATTATCATAGGTTTGATAGAAGCATCTCATACAAAGTAATCTGACCCGCTAGACACGAAACATGCAATTATAATTTAAAATGACTAGAATCGAAGCACTACCTATAATGAGTATACTCCAAATATCCAAATATGACAATCATATTTACTTCAACTAAAATAAAATAAGTACTACTGAAAAATTGAAATAAAAAATTCCACAAACATATTCCTAACATGAAGGTGGTTAAATTCTGGAGGACAGGTTGCTCCTATATTATGAAAAGTAAAATTTTCTTCCTGCTTCATTCCGGATAGATGTAGAAACGGGTGGTGTACCAAACGATCTTTATGTATCTACCATTCTCTATGCAGCCTAGAAGTAGGCAAAAAGAAACGCCTGAAGAAGATAGTCGGGACACCTAAACAACTCCACAGCCCACACATCGAGGACAAAACATGCCAGAGCATCAAGCCTGAAAAAGAGCCACCATAGAACAAAACAAACACAACAACAAAAATGTTATCAAATAATATCAAATTGTTATAATGTTATTATTATAACCCTACCAAAAAAAATCCCCAACAACATAAAATCAATTGATGAAAAGCAATCTACACCCAAAGCTATCAAATTACATAAGATCGATCGTTGCTGGCTTCCCATCGAAAACTTAAAAAAAAAAAAAAACCATTGATACAACTACTTTTAATTTCTTTTATCTAGTTTATACTAATTTCAAATGAATGTAACGCCACAAAAGTTTAATACTTCCGGGCCTTGCCCGGCCCGGACCCGGGTGTTACCCGGACCGGTTCCGGGCCTCCCCTTTCATGAACCGAGGCTCGGCCGGGCCCAGGCCCGAACCGGCCCGAGTCCACCCCTAGATAATATATGTGTATTTTTTTTAAAAAAAAATTGTATTTTTAATAATTATAAATACACCCCTATAACTTTTAATATTTATAAATACACCCCAATAACTTTTACTTCCTCTGTCCCATTTTATAATATAAGATATTTTTACTATTCGCTTGGTCAACACAAATTACTCTTAATCTCTTACTTTATACATCAAAATTTTATGAAATTTGAATTATTTTTTACAAGTTTTGTAGCGGGTTTAATGTAGTTTCTGAATATGTGATTTTTTTTTCTAAAAATAATTTGAGTGCAGACAGGAATCTATTTGCTTTATCGTCGGTCAAACATCGTAAACCGAAAAGTATCTTATAATTCGGGACGGAGGGAGTAATATTTATAAATATGGCCACGTATCCGTATCCTACTATTTTTTGTTTTGTCGTATCCCTGTACCCGTTTCCGCGTACCCGTATCGGTGCTATGTATACATAGGATAGAACAAATATAACATTAGAACAGGGGTAGAACAATATACCAAACATAAACAACGCATGCTTATACTGCCAACTTCACATTCGTAACATGAAACCAGAACATGTTAATATGCAACTTCAACATTGTGTTTGTCGTATTCACCTAATGAATTCAGAGGCTGAACAACAAAGTTTTTTAGCATGTTTTGTTTGCATAATCAACAATGAAATCACAAAGCAAAACAAACTACTTTAGCTTCAAGACTATGCATTTACTAATATCATCTTAAAGGGAACAGCTAGTAATACAGTCAATGTTCAAAGTTCAAACTATACAGGACCATAACTGCAGTTTTATAGAGACATAACCATAAAATAAAAGCTTGATGAGTTTAAATAAATAGCACAAGGCTGAATCTACCACCCAGCAAATTTAACAGAACTTCTCTATGCAGGTGCACAAAGTCGTTTTGGGAACTGCACCAATCACTGCATCCTTTTTCTCCCCGTCCTTGAATATCATGACAGTTGGGATGCTTCGGATTCCGTATTTTGTTGCAATTGATGGGGAATCATCCGTGTTTACCTTGTAGCATTTAAGCTTACCCGCAAATTCCTTCGCTAGTTCATCAATAACTGGATGGATCATCCGACACGGACCACACCATGGCGCCCAAAATTCAACAAGAACAGGAAGGTCAGAGTCAAGAACAAGTGACTTCCATGTCGTGTCAGAGACAGCTGGAACTGCAAATGTCAGATAAGATGACCTCAGAAGTAGCAAGAAGTCAAGAGCAATTCAAAAACAATATATGAATCACATCGGAGGGCAGTAAAATAGTTGATGTGCAAATGTGTGTTAGTGTGTAATAGCAGCATGACAGATTGACAGGTGCCAATGCTCAAATGAGTTAAAAAATGACAACTGCTGAGAGAAACTCAAATAGTAAGCAATACGCAGATAGAGGTAATATTTTGTTGAAGCACAACAAAAGATAATACCCTATACTATATCTCATGGTCCATGGATGGTCATCACTAATCAGGGTTAGCATACTCCAGCAGACACTCAAAGTAATGAACAATTCTGTCATGTACTCATGTAATAATGAGATGGAGTCACCAGTGAAATTGTTAACAGCGCCAAACTAACAGATTACGGATGTAGAGGCTGATATTCATCACTCTGTACAGTTCAAAAAAGAAACAAAAGTTTTCATGGCAAAGGTAGCAGCTAAAAATATTATTTCACGTATGAAGCACAGAACTGACAGAAACATGATTGCAACCAAGAAATGACATTTCTAGTTTCTACCCCCACACAACAAATAATGTTTAATTGTTTACACAAAGAATAAAAAATACAAGTAGTCTTAAGAAATACAAAGTAGATTTTGAGAACAAGTTAAATTATCTGATGGAGAGCTCTTTGGTTTGAGAGGACATTGCATCTTTAGGCTTCTTATTCATTCAACTCCCTCCTAAAGAGAGTCCTATTTGGTCAAAGCACGACTTATAAGTTTTGTCAAGGTACAAGTGTACAACTCTTCGCTTTGGTAGAGGATAAATCTTTCATACGCACCCGATATTATGCTCTCGCATATACCTTTGGGTGCTTGATATCAATAATATACTGTCCAGAGGAGTGCAATCTCAACACCACTAAATGTATGTTTATTGATTAGACACATGTCCCAATATAGGTTTGGGGTACCCTTAAGTACTGACATATATTAAATTGGTTCCAATGTTCTCTTGAAAAATATTGATTGCACAGTGTTATCACAGAACATTGGCACATTCAAGAAATTAATATTATAACCCTTGGGTGTATGCTACATCCAAATAATACAAGCAAAAAGCAAAGTATTCTGCTCTGGCGGTAAATTAGACAACCAAATTTTGCTCTAAGAACGACCAATACACTCAGGCATGGTCTAGAAATTAACTTGTACCCCTAGTGCTTATTTATCAATATGCCATCCACCAAATCCTGCGTTGCTATAACCAATTAGAGGTGCCGAAGTTATCCTCACATGATTTTTTTATCCTTACAACAGCAATAATTAGGTGGTAAAGTCCGAAGAGGAACTAGGACACCATGGTGACCATGGAATGGAAATGAGGCACAGTAGAGTGTCATGGCTTAGCCAGAGAAAGAAGAAATGTTGTCCGTTAAACGCATATGTTATTGACCTAGCCAAGTGGAGAGATAACAACGAGCTCTCTTCATAATAGGTTGGACACAGACAGGCCGTAAATCCTCAAGTAATGCAAGGGCCTCAATCTCCATTAGGTATCCAATGATACCAACATTCAAGAATTGGACAAATCAAAAGTTCTCGTTAAAGAGAGCATTGTGACAACACTTGTACCATCCACGGTGACCATGATTTTGAGTTGAACAATAAGATACCAACTTATTAATCTTCTCCAAGGAATGTTGGATTTGATTTTCACAGTTTCATGTGTTCAAAAATAACCGCTTTCCGGTTCAAGAATTTGATTTTGAGGAAATGTATGAAAGAGCATTCTAATTTCATAACGTGGTCACTGTTATGTTTTCTTGGGAAAACATGATCTGAGACCAGCAGTGAATCAGTGACAAAACTATAAGTTCTCCAGCAAGATAAAGCTCGTAACTTCACTTAGCATTCTCACCAGGTTCTCATTAGTGCCGTTTAAGAATTACAGATGGTGAAACAAGAAGGTTAGCGGCCCACTTCTAGCGGCAGTAAGCTTGCCTAGTTTTTCTGGGAGAGAGAAGTTAATCATTTTATGGCCACCAACTTCCGTTACGAGCCAGCTGAACTGCTGTATTTATCTGAATGGGACTTGATGTGGAGATAAAATTCTCGCACAAGGTTGGGAAGTCTTTCATATTTCAGAGTTCCGAACTAATTCATTGGATGCATGAGTAGAAAATTACAAAAAAAAATGCGGGACAATTAGTGCTCTTCCCTCAAATGTGTTTGGTGTGGATGAGAATGAACCTTTCTCCATGGTCAGTTTGAGGAGTTGTAAATGAAATTTAAAAACTAGTTTAGTTTGATGAAATAGGTTAATAGGGCTCTTTTTTAGGAAAAAAAAATCTTTGGAACATGACTCTCTATAGGGCATTGAAAGTATTAAGTAAAGGAAATGCAACTCGAAATTGAAAAGAGGAAAAACGAATTTATGCATATTTGCATGTGTCTCACACATCTCACTGGTTCTCACATGTATATTAATATGTGTACAATCTTGTTCGCCCAATTAGAAATGAGTAAAGGAAAATAAGGTCAGAATCCAATGATAAAAAATAAAACTTCTTGAGGTAGTTCCAGGTCTCCAACCCAAGGCCATCACATCATACCAATTTGGTAAGGTTTTTGGCATCATTGGTCAAGTCAGATTGGTGTCCAACTGTCCACAGCAGCAAATTGATGTTTGTGTGAGAACGGATTGTTCTTCTCCAAAAAATTAAATAGTGATAGTGGCATGGCTGGGCGGCTGGCATGAAGCTAGACAATTTTAGCGTGATAAACTGCAGCAATAAACGGGTGTTTGGTATTATGGAACCTAGTTACTCTCGTCATTAGTAAGTAAATCACTTTCTGCTCATAGAATTCATCATGCCAAAAACATTCCAAGTTAGGGTGATAATAGTCAAAGTTAGCTTTAAAAATCACGAATTCCCCATTGGAATGTAGATGACAAGTAGGAGCCAGTTTCCAATGTAATTTGATTCTCCTGAGAACTCACAGATAAGCTTAAAACTGAAAACATGTCAACCGAACAGTCAAAATTACATACTAAAGATCATCCACAACCGAAAAATTAAATCTTTCAACCACATACCCACCCCACACTTAAATCGACAAAGACTAAACATCACTAACCTTCAGTAGCGATATTCTGGGCCTCGCAGACGATCCGACGTCCGCGGGAAGAGAATTTCGAGCTGGAAGAAATCGAAGCAGAGGACTGAGCAAGCTGGATCTTAGACCCTCTAAAGTCGGAGAACCTAACAGAGTTGCGGCGACCGGCGACGGAAGAAGCGGCAATCGGAGCCAAGAAGGAGGCAGAAGCACGCGGAACTGTGATAGTTTCCAATACAGCAGCCATGGAGGAAGCTGAAGATTTCCCGATGTACTCCGTAAAATCAGAGACAGGATATTTACAGGGGAAATGTGTGAGAGGTTGGTAAGAGAAGTGAGGGTTGTGTGACTCGGTGGCGTTTCGTTTTGATTGACTTCGAATGAATGGATGAGGAACAATAGGCTAACTGGATTGAATTTTCAGGGGTGGTCGGTTCAAATTTGGTGCGGTATACGTTTGGTATACGTATTTTAGGCCTGTCCAAAATTCCAAATGGAAAAAAACTCGTAGGGGTGGGCAAAAATACCGAACCAGCATGATACCGAACCGAACCGGTATGGGACCGAACCGAAAAAAAAAAGGTTTGAAATGGATCTCAATTTTTTTGTCCCGAACTGTACCGTACCGATTCTAAACAATGTCATGACTGGTTCTCAGAAAATGAGAACCGCTACCGGACTGAACCGGACCGAAGTATTTATAATTGATTAAATTTACTTTTATATCATTACTTTGACTAGTGCCTTCATTCTTTCAGCGTCTTTGCTAGTTCCTAGGAAACTTGGAACCGGATCGATGTAAGGTTTAATCATTTAAATCAGTACTTCTATAGTTTATCTGAGATTTATTAATTATGTAATACTACCTCAGTTCAAAATTGATTTGCAAAAATAACTTTTCTTGGTTAAATAGTTTCATTTTATTCACTTAATTAGGATGTCAAATTTTAATTATATTTAGTTTCGAGTTTGCAACTTTAAAGAGATTTTAATGTAGTTTTTGAAAATGTAAATTTTAATTGTTAAAAATTGAATTAATTATTGATAAAGAGGATTTAACTTTAACATTGGTTGACTTTGCATATCAATTTGGGACGGAGGGAGTATGAAAATTGATAAAATGTGTGGATTTTTGGAGGATAGCTAAACTTTAATTTCCCTTAAACACTTGAAAAAGTGACATTGTTTGGTATTGGTATGGCATGGTACCGTCCCATTTGAAAATAGAACCGTACCGAATGGGTTTAGGTCTAGGACCGAACCGAACCGAACCGTTTGAATAGTAACGGTACGGGTACGGGTTTGGCCAAATATTGGACCGGACCGCGCCCACCCCTACTTGTACGTGAGATTTGTACATATTTTACATACTAGCTTTTTAATTGTTAATGTACACAAGTACATGCGTGTGCAGAAAATGCGTACAAATTTCGCGTACAAGTAGCACGGTTATTGCACACAAATGGTACTCACTAAATTAAGTGAGTCAAATGTGATCTCTAGACTAAAGATGTTTTTACTTGGACTGTAATTTGTCCCAGACCAGACCAGACCAGACCAGTCCAAACCAGACCAGACCAGTTCAGACCACACCAGACCAGACTTGGATAGTTATAAAAATACAAAGAAACCAGACCTTACCAGACCAGACCAGACCAGATCAGACCAGACCAGTTCAGACCAGATCAAACCAGATCAAACCAGACCAACAAATTACATTCCAAGTAAAAACATCCTAAATGGTACTTGATAGACAAATATTTTCTATACAAGTGTCACTTAATTCAAACATAACGTTTTATTAAGACGTCTGTTCAAAATGTATGCACAATTCAGATTGTTTATTCAACACACAAATAAACAGCCTCATACACAATAACACAAGTACTACATTTTTAAAGTATAGGTAGTTACAAAAACTCTCTACATGTTTGTGCTTTGGTATAGCTTATTTAACTTTGGCCTTTTGTAATTTGACTTATTTAAGTATTGTTTGATACTTTGATATGATTTGGACCTGTGTAGCACCGATACCAATACGCGGAAATTCGGAAACGTGGAAACGTGTACGGCGATATGACAAAACAAAAAAAAAGTGGGATATAGGTATAGAGCCATATTTATAAATATTAAAAGTTATGGGGGTGTATTTATAAATATTAAAAGTTATATGGGTGTATTTAAAATATTAAGAATACAATTTCTTTTTAAAATATACATATTATCCTCTGACGTCTACCCATTCATGACATTTAAGAATTTTACATTTTCAAGATACTTAGAAATAAATTCATATTTTATCTCATATACAATTGAGCATCTCGAAATATAAATATAGTCAATAAGTCATTAATTTAAAATGAGAAATAAGTCAAACAACTACAATTTTGAAATTAAAACTGCATGTATTCAAATTTCTAGAATAATGAAGATAGAAAATAATATTTTAAAAGTTCTAATACATATTTCCGATAGAACTACTAATTAATCTATCAAATTGTTTTATTCGCAATTAGTCAAGTATCATTTCATTATTACTTTTTATATTTCATCGAAATTTTCCTGTTGACTCATAGGAAGGAGAGAAGAAAGAAAAAGATACAGGAGAAGAGGAAATTATAGACTATATGAAGTATAAAGGAGTGTTTGCGGTTGCTTAAAAAAACGCTTTTCAGCTTTTGGCTTAAAAAAGCTGAAAATGGTGTTTTCAAATGACAGCTCCTGCTTAAATTAATCAGTTAAAAGCTAAAAGCTGAAAGCAATTAGAAGGGTGTTTTAAACTACTTTTAACTTTTTCTATTACACAAAAAGTACCTACTTTACCAAACACTACCAACTTTTACTTTTTCAGAATTACTTTTTTCTCAAACACTACCAACTTTTACTATTAATCGCTTTTCCTGAAATCACTTTTAAAAATCACTTTTTTAAAGTTGAAGCAATTGCAAACACTCCCAAGATTGATTAGGATTGGTCTAAGTTCAACCGGGATTTGGTGATAACTAGTTCAATTTGGTGACAGGATTGTGGAGTATGATCATATTTCATAACACAGTTTCAAATATGTTGTTTTCAATCTTCTCATCCCTTGAATAAGTTCGTTTAAATGAATAAATTGTTACTTCTTTTGTCCCCTAATTAAGTTTTCGTTTAGTTTTGCACGTGAGAAAAAGAAAAAAAATATGTGTCGGATACATTTAGTCATTTACAAATCGCACAATTCTTCCTTAAAAAGAAATGAAGTTTATCGGACACTCCAAAACAGATATGCAAGTTTGCAGATTAAGGGAATATCTCATCTTACAAATACAAACAAATATTATAAACAGGAATGGTAGTAAAATTATTTCTTTGAATGCAAGAACTCCAAATATTGAAGGTCCAATAACAAAAAAAACATGCATAAACGATTGCCTGTTAACAGTACATTATTATATCAGCAACATTTTAAGGAATTCAAACACAAAACCGGAATATAAACGAATTTGTTGAACTCATTACAGACTACAGAGTATCTCCATAATCCAAATATAGTTGAAGAATTTAACTCCCCAAATCCAAACGATGCATTATTAGCTTTAGTAGCAATGTAGTAACAATTTAACCATCAATCACTATAAAAAAAGCCTCAAGACTGAGAAAATTGGTTGACTATCTAGAGTTTAAACAAGTGAAAGACATTTCTAACTTCGGGCACTCAACTTCCCATTGGCTGCTATGCTTTTCCTCCCTTCTTTTTGGTTGTCCTTTTACCTTTTCCTTGGGGATCTTGGTCATCTCGACCATTCTACATTAGAGTCATCAAAATAAATAAACATTTAATTACCAAGCCAAACGAAAGCTTATAATACAACAAATTATCCCACCGCCGCAATGGCTCCCACCTATAAAGTAAGGGAGTCAGATGTATGCAACCTTACCGCTGTACTAAAACACAGAAAATTTGTTTCCGATAACCAATGACGAAAATCGCGTCGAAAATTGCTTACTATTTACTTCATTTGTTCTTTAATACTCTGTAGTTAAGTAGTACTCCGTACAACGTAGTATTACTTATAGAGTCCAATTCGTGTCCAGCCGGCCTGACGGGGAACCGCCGTCCGGCCGAGGTTGTTTCTGGCCCTTCTCGGTGGAATTTTTTGATAAAATTTTTTGAGCATGTTCTTTATGAAGTATAGTTTATGCATAACAAATTTCAGCTAAAAATTCATTCGGGAAAACACTCAAATAATTTTTTGAAGATAACTGCAATGTTAAATATTGTATAAACTGCGCATTCCCGATTGATAAACTAAACTTGATGAATAACATGCTAAAATTCCATAAAAATGTGCCTTGTCAAAAAATCAAAATGTTAGCAACTAATAAACAGTCTAAACTCAAAATCTTGCGTAAGAGATTCTACCTAGATGAAACTGTAAGGAAAAACAATTAATACGAAGTTGTTCATATTAGAACTGAACCGGGTTATAGCATTGCTAAACAGTTCCTCCAAAATCCAAACCTTACTTTAAAGTCGTGGTCGTCGTCATCATCATCATCACTTGAATCGCTGTAAAGACCCTCATCAAATGAACTACCATAACCGAGGTCATCGTCCGAGGTATATGGGCCATATTGACCAAAATCGGGATTATCATATTTACTGCGGAAGAGCCTATCGCGGATCTTGATTCGAGGATGGATTTTTCCGGCAGGTTGGAGGTCGGCGCACAACAGAAGTTCAGAAGCTACAGAGTTGGTGCTCGGTAATGGAGAACCAGCGGAGATGTCGATCAGCTTGTTTTGGGTTCCGATTGCAATTGAGGGGCGGAGGAGATGGAGGGACTGGAGGTGGGTTCTATTCAACCGAAGGAATCTAGATGTGGCGGCCATGGTTAACTGCAATGTAGCGTCTGTCTTAGCAGGGTTTTGTAGGGAGTTTGGTATTCGAAGTTGCAAAAAAGGTGTCAAATAAGTCCTTATATAGAAGATTCTGTCCGGACGTGCCATTTGAGGTGGCTCCCGGTAGAATTTTTTGATGAAATTTTTTGAGCATCTTATTCCTTAAGTCTAGTTTACTCATACCAAATTTCAGCTAAAAATTCAATCGGGGAGACATTCAAATGAATTCTTGAAGATAACTGCGCTTTTAACGGCACAGTTATCTTCAAGAATTCATTTGAATGTCTTCCCGATTGAATTTTTATCTGAAATTTGATATGAGTAAACTAGACTTAATGAATAAGATGCTCAAAAAATTTCATCAAAAAATTCCACTGGGAGCCACCTCAAATGGCACGTCCGGACATAATTTTCTATATAAGGACTTATTTGACCCCTTTTTTGCAACTTCGAGGACCAAACTGACCCTTATCCCGTTTTGTAGGTGATCGTTTTTATGTTAAAAATCAGGTGGGGTTTAAGATAAGAATATTGAGAAATTTGGGGATACCTCCCCTACTCGTGTGGGAGATGTCAACAAGTAGGATCTAATCATACTAATTTTCCAAAATTAAGACTATAGATTAGCCTAAGACTTAAGTACACCTGTTTGGACCAAATTGTGCTTCCTTTTAAGGGTTGGTTTGCAACTGCTTTTAAAAAAGCACTTCTCAGCTTTTGGCTTTAAAAAAACACTTATTTTCCCAAACACTACAACTTTTATTTTTCTCGGCTTCCGCGTCAAAAGTGCTTTTACTTTTTCTATTACACAAAAAGCACTTATTTTACCAAACACTACCCACTTTTACTTTTCGAAATCACTTTTTTCCCAAACATCATCAACTTTTATTTAATCACTTCTCCCCATTTCATTAAAAAAAGCATTTTTTTAAAAGCAGAAGCTGTTGCAAACAGACCCTAAATCCCTTGCGCACAAACAAACTCCATCGATCGATGCCCTACTCACACTTCAGACCCATTCCCGTGCGGCATGCGCACAAACTCAATTTCAGATTGATCGACTGAGCCATCACCGCCGCCGCTGATCGACTTCACCGTTGCCGACGCACTAGCTCCACCGGACGCCGCCACAAGAGGTTTCTTCTTCTTTCTCCCTCCTCCTCCTCCTCCTCCTCCTCCTCCTCCTCCTCCTCCTCCTCTTCTTCTTCTTTTCTGATTTTGGACATTGATTTTGCCAATTTCGAACTTCTCATATTTTAACAAGGCCACCAGGTACTCTGCAAAACTTTTGAAGAAACCAGATCCAAAATCAAACTTGCAAACACTAGACAATACATAGACAATAAGTAGCCATTAAACAGACAATAAGTTCTAACAATAGCTCAATAGCAGACAATACATAGACAGTAAGTAGTCATTAAACAGACAATAAGTAATTCTTCAATTTAGAATTTGGAAAGTTAAACAAATTAAGTGATGAGAAGGATCTAAGAACAAGAGGAAGAAAACAGAGCACAAGGAGATGAGACGTAAGAGGAGAAGAAGAAAAATGAAGAAGATGATGAATCAATTACCTCATATCCCTTTGAAGTGGCGACTGTTAATCGGAGAAAAAAGGAGGCGTTGCTGGAGAGTGAAGGAAGGATTGGGCGGCGGAGATGGAGGAATAGTTGGACGCCGGAGATGGAGGAGGAACCTATCGACAAAGCAGATCTGAGCTGGAGAGTCTCTAATGAAGACAACTGTGAAGTCTTCCCTGAAGCTCTGATGGAGATTAGAACCGTGGCCTGGCCATGTCTGAGCTTGAGCAAGGAGATTAGATGGGGAAGCACGATGGAACGTGAAGCTTCCGATCGTAAGTGGACATGCCATCTTTAATTTGGGGGAAATTTAATAAATATATAAAAGGGTAAAAGAGGGAATTCAAAACCAAGTTTACTAAAATAGAACAAAATAAGTGGCACGTATTGAAGAAACAATTCTAGGTCCTTTTTTTGTAAAACTGGTATGAATCGATCCTATACGGAGCAATTTTCTCTACTCGTATTCAAATTTTGGGGTTTAATGACTGTCAAAACATAATTTCCTTGTTGCGTATAAATTTTAGGCTAGAAACGTAATTTCCAAAAATAGTCTTATGTTTGGTTCTTAGATAAGATTGGGGGTTATGTCTAAAATATTCCTAAAAAAAAGAGCTTTAGACAAAAAAGGGATTCTTTTTTTCTATTTTCCAAAAAAGAGACTAAAAATAGGTTAAGAGACTATTATACCCTTATATTAATAGAATCTCACCCATTGGTGCTACAGTAACGCCACAGTGACCAAAAACATTATAGTGACCAAACATCTTTTGTGAGAAAAAATCCAAAAAATTCGTCAGTGACCAAAATCATTAGTGACCAAAATCCGCCAGTGACCAAACATCATTTGTGACCAAAAATCCAAAAAATCCGTTAGTGACCAAAATCATTAGTGTCAAAAAATCCTACCTAGTTACCAACGTCAACTCGTCCAGTGACCAACATCATCCAATCCAGTTACACTAACTCGATCATTCAGTTACAGTTACCCGACCTGTCCAGTTACAGTTACATAGTTCAATCAGTTACAGTTACACAACTCGACCAGTTACATTTATCTAACACAACCAGTTACCGTTACCCGGTTCGTTCAGTTACAGTTACCCGATCCGATAAATTAAATTCCCTGAACCGTCCAATTACTATTACACTTATCAAAACGTCCAGTTACAGTTATCCGAACTGTCCTATTACAATAACCCAAAACGGCTCGTTACATTTACCATGTCCGATAGTGACCAATCCTAGTAACCGCTGCCGACTACGCCACCGCCAGTAACCGCCGCCAGCCACCACCGGCGCTGCCCAACAGTCTCGTCAGTGACCACCAGACCCTCCCCTCTCCAGCCACAGGCTCTTCCCATCTCGTCTCCAGCCCCAACCGCAACCGTAACCCCAACCCTAACCCCGTCAACAGCCTCCAACCCCCCTGTCACTGCCGACCATACCTCTTCTCACCCCCCGTCCCCGTCCCGTTCAACCGCTTCATCATACCACCATACCTCGCCGCCAGATCTATCTCCGACCAGCCACTCTATCGAACCCTTGTCGTGCTCCCGCCACACTCTCCCATTAGGTGGAACCCTTGCCACCTGTCGTATCACTCAGATTTGAAACCCTAGTTCTTTGGAAGAACAGATCCAGAAGAAGAAATAGATGAGGAGGAAGACGGAGTGGAGATGGAATACAGAGGTGACGAAGAGCACAATGTGAGGCGGCGGCGAAGAGCACGACATTCTGCAGCCCGGTGGCGGCGAAGAGCACGACATTCTGCAGCCCGGTGGCGGCGATTACAGCGTTCGTCGACGTTGGTGCAGCGCCCCAGGGGTATAAGAGAACTGTAGATGTGCGCTGATGAGGAGAGTGGGTGGCCGATTGGATTTGTGTTGCTGGTCCTTTCCGCCTTTCTTTTTAATTTGGTCTCATTTTTGGCCAATTTGGAATTAGGTTCTAATTTTGTCTTTTGAAAGGATGGGGTCTTACTTTAGTCATTCTTTCATAAGATTACTCAATTCATGTCTACTCAAAATTTAATTAATTAACCTAATTCATTGCACTCTAGTTCCCTTGGATTATCAATGTCAGTTTGTGGGTGACGTATCAGTTCATAGTGGCGCAACGGTGACAACCACGATCGGCAGTCCAGTTGCAAGATGTGGTCCAGTGACCTGGGCAGCCTATGAGTGGCAGATCTAAACCTATAAGAATATTTTTATCTAATAAATAATAATAATAATAATAATAATAATAATAATAATAATAATAATAATAATAATAATAATAATAATAATAATAATAATAATAATAATAATAATAATAATAATAATAATAATAATAATAAAACTATTTATGGAAATTTCAAGGGCTTTTACAAAATTAATACAAAAATAAATCATATGGATAAAAATATGACTACATTTAAAAATTCCAAAAATGAGACTAAACTACTATTAGTGATCATGACTAATTTGACCAATAACAAATTCGACAGTGACCAATCACCCAAACAATGATCATGATCAGTCCGACCCGTCATTAATTACGCAATCAGTGATCATGACCAATCCAATCATTAACCAATTACTCGATGAGTGACCATGACCAATCCGATCATTAACCAACCCGAATAGTGACCAATTACCCAATGAGTCGCCATGACTAAGGGTACAATCGAACTGAGCCCGAACATGGGTATGCTTGAGTTTGAGCTAGATAAGAAATCACGAGCTCGAGCTCGAGCTCGAGCTTGGACGAGTTAAATAATTCGGGCTCGAACTCGAGTCGAGCTCAGCTCGAGCTCAATTCGAGCACGGGTCAAGTTTCGCTAATTAAATTTTATAGGTTTGAACTCGAATAAGATGCCCCAACTCGAACTAAAAGTATAATATGTGTACTTATTCATTCTCATTTTTAGTTATATCTCCTTTATTGACATCTTTATTCTTTATTTTATTTTCAATAAATATTACAGGAACATATTACAATTAATACAGATTATGATTATAATAATAGTATAATACTATGGACATATTATAAACATATTATAATAATATTATGACCCTAAATTAGAATACACATTCCAAAAAAGTATCTATATATATATAATCATTACATATATAATTATTATATATATATAATACGGAGTATGACACAAAGGCTCGCCAACCGGCTCGCGAGCCACGAGACTAAAATAAATAGGCTTGAATTGGACTTGTTAACTATTCGAGTCGAGCCGAACTCGAGTCGAGCTTTTTCCGAGCGATCCACGAGCAGCTCGCGAGCGGCTTGGCTCATTTACACCCCTACTTATGACCAATTTTACGAGTGACCAATTACCCAAAATCAGGATCCAGACCAACTTGACTAGTGACCAACTCGACTAATGAGTAATGACCAACTCGGACAACACCAATATGATAGTTACCAACCCCATTCCCCTCCCCAAGCTCCATCTCTCCTTCCCTTCCCCGCCAGCCCCTACCCTTCACGGCTGGCCCACTTCCCAGTCGCTCCCATTCTCAGCCCGTCCCCTTCCTAATCCCCCTCCCATTCTCGACAGCATCCCTTCTCAGTCTCCTCCTAAGTTGCTCAGAGCCCCGTTTCTCTAGGTCAAAAATTCCAGATTTGTGTAACCTAATGTCAACGGCGGATTTGTTCAGACCCAAGGTGAACAACAAATTTGCCACAACCACCAAAGTGGTTGTTGACTATTGGATTTAGCCCAAACACCATGGTACGAAAAGCTCTTCGTCGGATGGATGAAGTTCGCACCACCACTTTCAGTGTCGGCGTCGTTGGCCATCAACGACAGAGGACGGGGCGACAGGCTATGAGACGCGGGGTGGAGGCAGGGGCGCCGGTGTTTTGTTCGTGAAGGTTTGTCACAGAAGCTCGTTGGAGATGCTCCTTTGTCGCTCAAACACAGAAGCTTGGTCTCTTTTTTTGTCTTTCAAAAAAATGGTCCTATTTTTATCTACTCCCTCCGTATTTTAATGTTCACTACATTTGATTTGGTACATTATTTAAGAAGCAAAGTAGTAGAGGTAGTGAATAATGTTGAAAAAGTAAGAGAAAGTGTACAAGTATGAAAGAGAAGATAAAAGGTACATAAAGTAAGGGTAGTTGAGTATTTTATAAAGGGTAAACTTACCAAAAATGGAAGTGTAACAAACTTTTAAATACATCCCAAAAAGGAATATGTAGCAAACATTAAAATACAGAGGGAGTATACAAAAGTCCCAACACTTGTTTTTGACATTATTTCAAGTTTAAACTACTTCTCCATTCAGCGTATTAGTCCCTTAATTTAAAACATGGTCAAACCCTCATGTGCTAAAATTATTCATGCGCTAAATCTTCTCCAAGAATAAATTTAACAATTTTTAAATTACTTATGTTAATATTGTGATTGAATATACAAGTAATCTGTAAAGATCTCTAAGTTATGCAAAAATATTTATCATTTTTTATTTGTGTGATAATTAAATTTGTTCACGAAGAGAGTTTTGCACGTGAATAATTATTACATGAGGTTTAAACCATTTTTAAATCACATGAGACTGACACATCAAATTTATATTTCACGAGAGTTTCGTGCATTGAATTCACTAAAAGTGTGCATGCAAATAGGCTTGTTTCCAAGGTAAACATCAAGATTGATATGATATTATGGTAGAAAGACCATCGATGTGGTTTTGGTCCAAAATATCTAATGTAATAAAAAAGGTTAAAGGGTCCATCATACTTATCGGGTTTGATCAATTATGTCCCTGAACTACAAAAATATTCAACTTGCACCCTAAACTGACAAAAACAAGTTCAAATCCAACAGTATGAGTACACATTTCGTTCCCATAAGTATGATGGACCCTAAATAAATCTCCAACTGATGGAGTATATGGCCCAGGGATCCCCGGCCCGTAGACTCCTGCTTCTCCTACTCAGGCCCCTCAAGCCCAATGAGCACACAAAGCCCAAACACAGCGGCCCAAGTGTTAAGAAGCCCACGGTGCACATACGGGTGCCTTCGGCCCTATGGCCGAGGGCTCAAAATTCCACAGGACAGCTAGGTTTGAACATACAAAGCCACTGGATGAAAACGACCGAAAACAATAGCCTTCAGCTACTGAATTCCCTCGGCTCACACCGAGAGCCTTCGGCACATGGGTAGCCTTCGACCATATGATCCAGGACGAAGGGTCTACGCCCCACGAAGCTTCCTCTGGAGACAAGCAACCACCGCATTCAATGCGGCGTCACGTCCAACCACCGCATTTAATGCGGTGCACATGCAAATGCCGGTGCCACCCCGATTGAGGTGATCCCTCGACCGTCAGATTGTTAACACGTGTACTCCCATCGCATTTATGTGTGCTATAAATAACAGCCCTTTTTCCTCTTGTAAAGGACCATAACATCTCGAGTTCATTTAATATATCTTACCCTCTCTCCTACTTGCTTGCTCTGACTTATCTCTAGGTTATTCCCCGCAATAACCCCTCGGATATGCTACCCCCGGGTACACTATCCATCACCAACTAATTTTTTTTTAGCATAAACAATTGATTACGAATATTCTACAAATGTACTGAATTAAATAAAAATAGTCATTTTTATTTATTTTCACTAAAATTTCATTTTTTTCATTATTCCAATTTTGTTTTCACAGTTGTTTTACCAATTTATGATTTTGTATTATTTTCCTTTATTTAAATTTACATTTTCTGTTTTCAAAAAGTAAATTGTGATTAAATTTTTTACAATTTAGATATTTATTCTAGCTTAATCTAAAAATCTAAAATTTCTATTTATTCCATTTAGTATTTTTAATTTCTACCAATGTAAAAATGTGAATAGCTTGAAATGACTATAGAAAAATGTTTACCAAAAGTCCTCACTTTTTCTACCAAAATAGTTGGATTATTATTACCATTATATCACTTAAAATCATAATATTTTTTTGGATATAATAAAAGAGTGACTTTTATATTAAAAATATTTAGTTTGGAAATTTATACAATTATTTTTACATCTACTAAAAATTGAGAGTTGATAGTTGGGATTGATAAAAAAGATCAATTATAGTTGGGATGATTTAAAACTTACACATAGTTCACATTTGAAAATGACCTTCTATGCTAAGTTGTAACCAGTTAAGGACTATTTTTGGAAAATAGTCGTTATAGTTGGGACCAGTATCTAGGAATAATCGATAGTTGGAATTATTAACGGCGGACCGACAATAATTGTAAGTATTATTTTTAATTTTTCCTTATCATATGGAGTATCAATATATCGTCAGTCAACTATTCAACTAAAAATGATATGTTCTACTCCACATCACGAAATAATCAGGTCACACCCAACTAATGAAGTATATGTATATGTATGTATGTATATATATATATATATATATATATATATATATATATATACACACACACACACACACATATACATACTAGTTTTCTACATGCGCGTTGCGCAATGAATAAAATGCCCAATGATTTTTTTTGAAAATATACACATTAGGTGTTGATTTGATATGATTACTTTTAGTTTTAAACATTTTTGGGGGAGGCCCAAAAATAAAATAAAAAATGCAAATGCAAATACGAGCTAGCCCCTATTTTTGTAATTTCAAAATAAAAAATATCACTAACATTGTGATAAATATCTAGTACATAACTAAATATTGTTGGCTCACATTCGATCTAATATAATACCTTCACATGATAATATACGACATACGAATGAGAGGTACAATAAAAATAATACGTAATTTAAAATTACTTTTAATAATATCAACTATCTCAATCTGAATAGATAACAAAAGTGACATAGAACAACTCCTAACTAAAAATTCAATCATTTAATTAAAAAAAAGTAATGTCAAAATATTAAATAAGTGATCATATTATATTGTCAACTATCATTTATTTGATAGTTTGATATACGTTTTTGATGTCTTAAATGATTGAATTTCTAGTCTAAAAGTGGTTTCATATTATTTTTGTTGTTTATTGAAATAGTTGATATTATTAGAAATCATTTTCAAAGTATGTATTATTATTGATTCATTCAAGATAGTTGTTATCGGAAAAGTGTTTGTGCTTAGGAACAAAATCGGGGCATACTAAGATGAGAAGCGGTTATTTTTTTAACAAAATATTATACCGAGTAATTTCAAGATACACTTTTATAGACCTAAGAAAATGTAGTGGAAAAGGATAGAAAGTAAGAATTATACTCTTCTTCAGCACATTTGTAGAAGAGTCCATCTCCTTTCTTTTCTTTTGACACTTATTTCCTTCTCACTTTACCCTGTAGAACATATTACTCACAAAACTTGTAGCTCAGGACTTGAATAATCCTTTTGATAACAATGAAATTGATTGAATCGACATATTTTGTTAAATTTTATTAAATTCTGATAAAATTGTCTAAATGTGTCAAATTATAAAAGCATATACTTTACAGAAAAATAAATACAATAGACTTTTTCTTCTAATTCAGCATAAAAGTGACACCAATCTAACAATAGCCAATTTAGCGTGTTACCAGTATTTGATTAGTATGATAAGTCAAAATAGAGGCTGAGAAACAAGATCAAAGTATTTACATTACTAACATAAAATAAACTTGTAACAATTTTAGTAGTAATCGTTTAATACTCCCTCCGTTCAGTTAAGATAGTCTCATATTTCCTTTCTTGTCCTTCCACAAAGATTGTATTATATCAAGTTTGGTAATGTTTGTGTGGTTTAAAATCATTTTTCTTACTTTATTTTCACTTTATCAATTCAATATCAATCACATAAATTCACTTTTGGGTAACCACACCACTTTCTCTGGTACTAATGTTACGGGAAAGAATGTAGTAGCAAATGAGGTAAATTTTCCTAATTAAGTCACCTATCTTCCTCAAAATTAATTAAGAGTCCATTTGATAACTTGTTTTTCAGCTTGTTAGCCTTATCCATCAATATTTTTATCAAACATGTAATTTTTTATTTGTCAACTGTACAATAATCAAATAAGGATTATAGTGAATTGAATGCACAACCTGTATAAAAATGATGATAATGATTTGGTAATTCAATACTATTAAATTATCCATGTTCTTAAAATTAATGCTCTGTAGTAAAAACATAAGTAAATAATTTTTTGAAAAAATAAATAGTGCCCTTACACGGAGGATAGACAAACGTGCATCTACCCATATACTCCGTATGATATATTTGTAACGACGATTCGATCGCAAGTATGCATAAATTAGAATGTAAAATCAAGTGATAATTAATTTAATATTAAATAGAGATTTATGCAAATATTAACGGTGATAGAGTTAGGGGAAGGAAGGTCTCGACTTCTTAAGTTAATGGAGCAGACTTCTTAAGTTAACGGAGCAATTAAGAAACATGGAAAAATGAAAGGAGAGTATAAAGTGTAAAGTGTAGTGTACAATCACTTATTGCTATAAAGTTTCACCAACACATTTTTCACAACTAAAAGGCCCTAACTCTCATTGGCCTTTATAAGATTATATATATATATATATATATATATATATATATATATATATATATAGGGAGCAGTTCCGGTAAGAACATATATTATGAGAGAAATGAGAACGAATCTGATTGAATTGTGTGGAATTGAATTGTGCATTTGGTGAAACCGAAATGTGCATTAGATGATATTGAAATGTGCGGAATAAAAATTTAAACTCACATGTGCATTAGGTGAAACTGAAATGTGCATAATAAAAGGTACATAAATAACATCACATTGTACCTTTTATTCTGCACATTTTAGTTTCATCTAGTGCACATTTCAAATTCACCTAATGCACAACTTAGCTTCACATAATACCATTACATTGTACCTTTTGTGCTGCACATTTCAATTTCACCTAATACACATTACAGTTTCATCTAATGCACATTGAATTTCACATATACATTATATATATATAACAAAAATATCCCGAGGAAACACTAAGTATATGATGCGATTCAAAGAAGTGTTGGGGAAAATACGACCCCGACCTCTTCCAGGATCACCAGCTCAAATGACTCTTGTACACTCGCGCATCCTCTCGTAACACAAACTCTCAATCTTACAATTCACTTTGTATTATACAATTGAATGTACAAGAGATATTTTACAAGTAAACAGGTAGCTCACATAACTCTTTGTATATGAGAATGAAACTACTTGACTCTGACACTCTCTCAAGGAGGCACTCACTCACTCAAGAGCTCTCCTTGATGTTCTCTCACTCATCACTCAAGGAGGCTCTCTCTAGGCTCTCTCTCAACGCCCTCCCATATGAATTATGAGTCTCTCCTCTATTTATACTAAACTCTTCGAATCTTCTCTAGAACTTTCTATGCACTACTATACTTCTAGAATCTTCCAAGAAGTATCCACAAACTTCTCTATTCTTCTTTAAGGATCTAGAGAACTCCACACAACTTTAGAATGTTCAAGAGGCTTCCACACACTTCTGTATGATTCTAGAGAATTCCACACTTCTTTAGAAAAATCCACAATGTTCTAGGATATTCTACATTCTTCCACATGTTTCTAGATAATTCTACTTCTCTCTAGAAAGCTCCAGAATATTCTAGAACATTCAATACTTATCTACACACATCTAGAGACTTCTAGACATCTCCGAAGTATTCTAGAATTCTCATTAATTTCTCAATTAAGGAGAGAACCCAACAAGATGAACAATACGTTGATATATTTTTTCCCCTCAGAATTCAATTTACATATGACCCATTTTTTGAAAAATAGGAAATAAAGTATTTCCCAATGGAGAGTGTGAAAAAGTGGCGATGGAAAGGCAAAATAAAGTGATGAAAAAACATACTCCGTTTAACTTTAGTTGTTTGTATGCATTTTCCTAAACGTAACTATTCCACAAGCAAAAAGAAAACTTACAAAAAGCTCTCTCACTATAATTTGTGTTACAAATTTCATTCACTAAATATGAAACCATCGAACATACTCCGTAATTTTATCAAATATGTACTCTTAATTTTCATGGTTTTTCTCGTTAAATTTACTAAAGAATATTACTTTATCTATTTTTCATGTAATCTAATTATAAAAACATTTTAAATAAATTTTTATTCGTAACCGATCAACAAATTCAATAAATCTAGTCAATTTCAGTGTGACCAAGCGAACTCTACACAACACTCTTATGATAATAATATAATAAAGAATTTTATCAATTCAAAACTTGAAATATCGATAAATTATAATCCGGAACCTAGAAGATGAAATGTGTCGATATAAAGCTCGAATGATTGAAAACTATTAATATAGGAACTAAAATTCCATAGGTTTTGATTTATTTAATTTTTATTAATTCCATTTGTGATTTTTAATGATTTTATTGACAAAAGTTTATTACTTTAATACAATTATACAATATTTTAAAATTTTAAAATAAAATAATAATAAAACTCATGAGAAATTAGATACTAGATTGATAGTTCTCAACAATTCATGCCATATATCATTATAATTCATCTTTCAGATTCCGATTTGATAACTCTTGTATCTTTCAGGTCTCGAATTGATAAAGTTTCTAATAATAATGTTACATCTAGTAATAACCTTTTCAACCTTTACTTAATTACAATTTTGGCTCCTACGCGTTAGTCTTTGGTGACTTGTGAGTTTTGTGAATTTTCACTTTTATTCAATTTAAGATTGAAGTGTGCCTATATTTCTGCAATCATTTTTCTTTTAAATGCACCAGTTTTTTCTTATTTAAAAGGTGATGTAATTTGATTATATAGTTCACAGTTTTATAATCACTCGATTAATTATAGAAGATTTTCTAGAATAATTGATAAAAATGTATAAAAGTAAATATAATTATCGTGTAAAGCTAAATGTAATAATAGTTGTGAAAAACCTAATGTTGTCTATTACCTTTATTTTATTATTTTATTATATTGGTGATTATGTCTTAATTACATTAAAAAAGGTTATCAAGGAACTATTTGTGTTGGTTTAGACTACAAAGTCAATAACAAAACATAAAATATACGCAGAACAATAGTGTTCTAAAGTAAACACACTGAACAAATAATTTTTTTTATACGAATACAATATTATATACTCCGTACGTAGTACATAGATTATTATATTACTTAATTTAATTTAATCAATCAACTACAAAAAGAATAATTTAGTGACCCTGAATCCCGGAGAGCGGAGGCAACCCCTCGACAGTTCACACTTGCCTTGGCCTTGACAGTTGCCACTTGACTTACTCCATAGATTCTTCTCTTTCTATTATTCCATTTTACTTTTCATTAGATACAATTTCAGAAAATCTACACATTTCCGCACGCATTTGGTGGGCAGGGGAGCTAGAGAATGGGCGAGCACCTGGGAGAAATGAAGGGGAAGTACCCTTCAAGTGATGGGAATGGGGAAGGGGGTGGTGGTGTTAGCTGTAGCATTAATCACAACAGAAAATGCAGAGATGTGGTGTTTCTGGTCATCTTCATTGCCTTCTGGATTTCTATGATTGTGAATTCTAGCTTTGGGTTCAACCGAGGAAACCCATTAAGGTAAAAAAAAAATCTTTCTTGCTTACTTTCTTGATCATTTTTTTCTTGTGAAAGTTATTTTCCTTGGCTTTCCGGATGTTTAGGTGAATTTACTCTTTTTCTTTATCTTTACACCATATTTTAATTACGTAAAGTTAGGTTATTGCATTCATATCCGGGAAAATTTTGCTTTTGGGTGTTTTATAATCTTATTCTTAATCTGGAGTGTAACTGCCACTTCAATATATGATCAGAGTACTACGTATATTTTAATGTTAGCTGAAGTGCTGAACCAAACCCACACAACTAGTTAATAAAGAAGTTGAATTTAGTACTAGGTAGGACTCTAAAGTAAGGATTTTTTAGTTTGTCTCCCCATTTTAAGCCTTGAATTTGCATCCCATTTTAAAGTAATTAGCACTTGCACTCTAAAGTTCAAACAATCTTTTAAAAATGGGTCGCAAAATTTAATTTTTAGGCTGTAAGTACTAATTATTTTGAAGACGTGGGAGGAAAATCCAATTCCATTTAAAGAAAACCGTGGTCTAATTGATTGGATTCAATATTTTAATGTGGGTTGGTTCAAGTATTTTATAGTTCAATTGAGTGATCATAAGTCAATCATGAATTTTCCATGTGAGGTGTGATGAGTTCCAGAGGTTTGATTTTAAACTAAGTTATCAATTCAATTCGTCTTCTAGTGTGCTTTGAGGTAAGTATCTTATGATTCAGTTTAGGGATCCCAATTCAATCCTGAACTTTATGACATATGAAGCCTACCTATCCCCATTAGAACCCCTGGACCGCTTTAGATCCAATAAAGAATTCCAGAGATCTTTCCTTTAAACTCTTAATTAATTAATTAATTAATTAATTAATTAATTAATTAATTAATTAATTAATTAATTAATTAATTAATTAATTAATTAATTAATTAATTAATTTTTGAATTAGATGTAGAGGGAAAAATGAAGGCATCAATATTCCCTTTCTGTATATCAACAGATCTTTGGATTTGAGTCTGACACATTGTTTTAGTAATCATGTGTTGAACAACCATGATTCATGAACACCAACCACATTAAACACCTCTCAGGTGTGAGATGCCAAAAATCTTGTTCAGCTGGTTTCAAATGTATAGATGGGCATTTTCCAATTTATAAATAACTCAATTTTTTTATATCCACACATTTTTGTTATGTTGGAAGATTGAATCGTTATTTAGGCTTACTAAGATCGAGTTTCTTGTTACATACTTCATTCTTTGAGATGTTGATATGTAAAATTTGTATTTCCCACTATGGGATGATTTAACATGAATGCTTCTGGTCTACTTATATTTGCAGGTTAACATATGGCCTGGATTATAAAGGCAACACATGCGGTGACCAACATGCAGACCCTAACCTTCATCACTTGGAACTAAGATATTGGGTGAATCCCAATGAGGTTTATCAAAGCGGTTTGAAGCATGGTGAAGTTAGCCTTCCGAACGCACGAAGTATTTGCTTGTCAGGCTGCCCTACTCCATCGGATGAATCTCTAAATTGGGTCTGTGATTATCCTGAGGGTGACATTCATCTCTCAGTCAAAGATTGGATTCATAGGAACTATGATTATTTTACTGACCTTTCTCCTGATTTGAGAAACAATTCCCTTCAGCTTTTGGGTCCTTGTTACCCTGTCTTATTTCCTAGTCTTAATGGTAAGTTGCTAAGAATGTTCTTCCATAGCATTGTGAGTGCTATTAAGAAACTTCCTATCTCTCTAAAAATATACTTCGTATCTTCCCTTGTCCTAAAGGGAGGTTAGGAATTATGTGAGAACTGATAATGTTATTCTATTGACTTATGTTTCCAGTTTATTGGAGCTGCCAATTTATTTCTAGTCCATCTAATGTGTCTTTGAAACATTGGAGGGAAATGGGAGGAGCAAACATTGTTGTGGATGGTGATATGGACAAATCTATACACAACTCTATCAACTCACGATCATCAGTCTTTAAGGTGACTTTACGTGACCCTCCCCAACCAACCTTTTACTTATTTATAGGGTTTTGACATAGATATGACCAGGGGCGGATCCAACTTTTTAAATCAGGTGGGGCCAAAAATTGATTAAACAACGTATATTGCAAAAAAATTGTCAAAACGTAGTAAAATAGTTCTAGTATTTTATTTAACAAAATTTATTTTCAAATACTATGTATAAAATAAAATCTTTTGCAACATAAATGTCAAAGAAAAAAATAAATATGACAGGAATAAGTGTAAAAAGCCAACACGGTAGTAGATTGCACCTCAAATGCATACATATTAAAGTAATTTGCACCTACCAAGCCCAATGAATTGAACAAATTAATTTTTCAGACTAATATTTAAAAGCCCAATAGCATTCAGACAAAGAGTTTTTAGAAGTAAAAAAAAATAAATGTTTACACACTATTGAAAAGTTAAAAAGAAATGTTGTCCCTGGGATTCGAACTACGAACATGCAAGCCAACACGGTAGTAGATTACCACCTTGCTAATACGGAATCTATGCTTATTTTGACATTCTTTGTTATTATACCTTATTTAACAACACTACATATAGTGTAATACATATATATACTAGTAAATTTATTTTTTTTGACTAAAGGAGATGACTAAAGGAGAGCTAAAGACAAAAATATGCCTTTTTTAAATAGAAAAATAAGGAATGGTTATATAGCTTACTCTGAATATGTCAATGCCAATGATGTCACCGACAATGGCACCATCTCACACAGTCACATGCCAGTGTTACCTGGAGCGGTAAATTCCAACAATTTCTTCATGCAATTTTTTCAGAGTTCTCTTGGAACATCTTTTGCATGTCGGTGGCGGGCATCGTCATCTGTGTAAAGGGTGGTAGGGTACATACAGGGTTGTGAGATCATTAGACACTTTTTGGCAACAAAACTTGTCATATTTTTGTCATTACGGATCCTAGTAGTAATGTTGTTGGCATTTTCTATTTATTTATTTGTTCATCTATTTATGGTTATGGACTTGATGCATACCAAAAGAGCATTTACTTTTTAAATATACACCGTTCTTATTCATTTAGTTAGGATTCAATCATGCATCAATCTGTGTACCTAACTTGTATTTAGCCTGTGCTCAACTCTGTAATCCAAGCATATTTGTTTTACAACGTATTTAGATTCAATATGCACTTGTGCAGAGATATGTTGCTGATGTTGAGAAATCATGGCCTGTCTTGATTGTATGTGGTGGAATTGTGCCAGTATTCCTTTCAGTTATTTGGCTTTTAATGATTCGCTACTTCGTTACTGCCATGCCATGGATTACGGTTGTCCTGTTTAATTGCCTTATCATATCAGTAGGAATGTTCTACTACTCAAAAGGTATGGATATATAATTATCAAAAACCATACTGTGTCCCCCCATGCTTAAATTTAATAGTTTTAGTTTAGTATGATTTACGAAATTCATATTCAATTTCCTTTCTTTTTTTGTAGCTGGATGGATTGGGAACAGTGCAATATCCCCCATCATTGGTGAACATGACCCGTATTATAATGTGCCTGCAAGGGTATATTTTGGCCTTTTTCTAGCTTTCTTTAACTGCGTTCTCATTTTTAACTGTTTCTCTGTGGTTTACTGAAACTTTTTTACCTTTAGGAGTTGAGCCATCTCTATGCCACCAATGTTTTCATGACCATTATCATGGTTATTGCATTCCTATCATCCATTGCTATAGTGCGACGCATCCTCATGGCAACATCTGTTCTCAAGGCAAGTTCAAATCACCATTACCATATTCATGATTACCTCCTATACCAACACATTATAACCATCATCATCATCATAAATAACTATTAAATTTGTGTATAACTCACCCAAAATAGTTACAAGGACATAAGATTTACCTCATATGGCCGGATAAATAGGTTCAAAGTAAACAAAGAAACCATAACCATACCATACTATGAGATCAACTAACCTTGATCTTGAGGAAAGGATTACCCCATTATATACATTAGCCACTTATCTAGTACAAACCGGATGTGGAGGCTTAGAAATAATAATAAGGATCCTTTTTTACAGGTTGCTGCCAAAGTGATTGGAGAAGTGAGGGAACTAATAGTTTTTCCCATAATTCCATTTGCCATCCTCGGGATCTTTTACATACTGTGGTTTGCAGCAGCATTCTATCTTTTCAGTTCTGGACATGTTATTCAGAATGATTGCAGCAACAACTGTTGTTCTTATGATCTTAAAGCAAAACAAGTGAAGTGTGATCATTGTTGTGGCTTTAGTGTAAAATATACCCCTTATATTGCAGTGGCTATTCTTTTCCACTTGTTAGGTGGTTATTGGGCTACACAGTTTATTGTGGCATGCTCCTCAACCATCATTGCTGGCTCTGTTGCTTCTTATTATTGGGGTCGAGATGCAGTGTCGGTGAGCCATATATTGTTTTTTTACCATTTTTACAAATGCATGTTAGTCAATACTGTTGTTGAAAATATCTTCTTCAAATGCAGCCTGATATTCCATTTTTCTCAGTCATTTCCTCAATGAAACGGCTTATGCGTTACCACATTGGGTCTGTTGCCCTTGGTTCTCTAGTTGTTTCTTTCACAGAGTCTATCCGTTTCATACTCGAAGTGCTTCGTCGCAAATTTAAAGCAACTAATTCCACACAAGAAAGTTGGGGGGACAAGATGGTTTTTAACACCTCAAGGGGTTGCTCGAAATGTATTAGCTGGATTATCAAATCTGTGAACCATAATGCTTATATTATGGTAAGGATAAGGAAGTATGTTTTACTTGTTAAATCATCTCGTCAAATATAAACCTTGAGGATAGAATCTCAAGTATTAATATGGTATCAAGTCCATCACGCTTAACGGCTCACATAAGTAATTCACCCAATTAAGACTAAAAAGAGCACAAGAATTTCAAGATTTGTCTTTTCTAAAAAGCCTCCATCTTGTGTGGCATATTAAACCATGTTTTTTTGTGTGTCTTTCTTTCAGATAGCTATTACAGGAGAAAGCTTCTTCAAAGCTTCAGAGGCTGCAACAGAACTGATTATCAGTAATATCCTCAGAATAGGAAAGGTCAATGTTATTGGTGATGTCATCCTTATTCTCGGGAAGCTATGCATCAGTCTTGCATGCACGCTATTTGCTTTTCTGATGTTGAATAGTCACAAGTACAACTCTGGATACAACAAGATCTCATCCCCACTGTTTCCAGTTCTGGTGTGGTTTCCCAACCCTCTTTAAAAATCAGGGTTAATGTGTCAAACCCTCATGTGATATATAAATTTTATAAGAATTAGCCATCCATGATTCAAAAAATATATCAAATTCTTTTTTGTTATGATTAGTTATGCACGTACTACCTTAGAACGAAAATTATAACTGTCGGGTTAAACCACACGTCTTTGACATTTTAATTATAACTGAATTATTTAATTATTCACACAAATTTACGTACATGGTGCCATGGTGGATCATAACATCAAAAGTGTGTGTTTCCCCGATAGTAAATAATGTTCTTCTAGACTTCATGCAAATAAATTGTAACCCAAGGAGTGTGAATCTTTTTACGCATTTTTTGAATCATGAAGGGCGGATTCATAGCTTATGCGTAGAGTTCGTATACAGTATATAAGAAGGGAACATGGCAGATTAAAACCTTACAAATCTCATTAACCAAACAGCCTCTTAAGGCTTTAGCAAAGTCATAAGTTTGTATGTATATGTGTGTGTATGCGTATACATATATTTATATACAGAGTATGAAAGTGATTTGTGATGCCCCTTTTTGTATGACAGGTATGCTGGGGGCTTGGATATATTGTTGCAACCCTTTTCTTTGTAGTGGTGCAGATGTCGATTGATACCATGATCCTTTCATTTTGCCAAGACACTAGAGTAAATGGAACTGACCACTACACACCACCAGCCCTACTGGCTGAGGCTTTGATGAGTGACCATAATGAGATATAAAGGCACTTTCCACAATCATCCCCTAACCTCACATATACAAGCTTCCTCTAGTAGTCTAGCTTCATACTTTTTTGTTGTGATGTCTATCTCTAGAGTTTTTTTGCCCTTCGTCTTTAGTGTCATTCTCACACTTTTGATAATCGACCACAATGTATATAGTTTCAGGTATGTCTATGCCTATATCTATATCTATAATGTAATAAGTTCCAATTCATATCGTTGTGGATGTATACTACACCTTAATGCATATTTCACATACTTGTGAATTGTGGTGAGCATCACCATTCTATAGGGTCGGGGTGTGGCCTCGGAGCGAGGGATTTTGTCTTTTGTGCCATGTAAAATGTGATGAGGATTTATTTACTTTAGTAAAGACATTATAGTGTACTGATGATTTGAATTCTTACCTAGGTTGTTTGTGTTTTCTGAAGTCGGTTTCCACCTCGAACAGTATGATATGCTCTACCATTTTTCATTACTTCATCCGAATGAAGAAGTGCTAAACAGAGCAGTTTTCATAGGAAAAAATGGATTGTATATAAACTATCAATCTCCTAGACTATTTTAAAAAGGACGTACAATATGCAGGAAAGTGAAGGTTTTTGAGTGGGCCAACAGATTCAATCTATTTTCTTCTCTAATTACAATTTCAGTAAAAGCTACGGAGTATGTATTTCTAGTACTATTTTATATTCTACATAATTTAAAATTGATTGGTAAAAAAATTAGAATTTTCTTTTGTGTTTTAGATGTTAATTTTTATTTATTGAAAACCGTGTTCTTATTTTATTGATTATAAAATAATACTACGTAATACTTTTGTAATACAACCAAATAAAATTAGTACTACATTATTGTTATTTATATAAATAAATTATATTACGGAGTAACTTTTTTTTATAAAACATATTGATAAAAAGAATATCTTCATATTCAATAGTGTCTAGTTAATAGAAAAATATGTCTTACATTTAACTGTAGTGAAATATTGCTGAATTTTGCACATCAACAATAAGAAAAAAGGTTATTAAAAGTAGTTTTTTTATTTTTTGTACTACAAAGATAGACATGTTTCAAATTTCATACTATCCAGTATCCATGCTTTCTTTTACCCTCTTTCAAATCGCAAATTATACCGTGGGATCATCCCACGGTGAGCATGGTGCTCCTGATCTCAAACGGTGTCGTTTGATTATTACAAATGACCGACTTTCTTCAGATTTGCAGACCCGTGCCCTATCAGGTTCGGATGTTGCTAAACTACACAATTAGATCGCTTCTCCTCTTCCCTTCATTGCTGGAATCGCTACCAGAAAGGAGTTCAACTCACTACACCAAACTGAGTCACCTCCCATGGCGAAGTTGATTCTTGAAGATGGGAGCTACAACATTTTCCCTTCCCCATCAAAGCCTCCAATCTCCTTCAGGACCCCACAGTTCTCATCTGCAACTCCGACGACGTTTCCGCCATCAGCACCGACGAGGAGCTCCAGCCCGGTCACCTCTATTTTGCTCTCTTGCTGGCCCGTTTCAAGTGCTCCGTAGTGCTCTGTTTTTTTTTTTTTTGAAGAATGCTCTCTGGTTCTCTTTTTTTGGGCAGCCCTGCTAGTTTCTTGAAAAGTAGTTTGGGTTAAAAAGTTACATTTTTGTTAAAAATATTTACATTTATATTGGTATGAAGTTACATATTCATTTGTGTGAGTTACATATACATATTTTTATGCTTAAGTTACATTATTTTATAAGCGAGTTACATCTTCTAAAGCGCAAGTTACATTTGTTATCAACGCGAGTTACACTTGTAATAACATGAGTTACATAAATAAATCATGTATTGAGTTACATGAAACAAAAAAAAAATTGATTTTTTAAAATCCTTGTGATGGTCATGATATTAAAAACACAAAACATATTCACAATTTATGTAAAGTAATTGTGTGGTTACTCTTTTTTTTCATTGTTTACATTGAAATCAATGTTTCATCTCTTAGGCATCGTATTGGATAAGTTACATTTCAATTGACCTACAGTTACATTTCTTATCAAGGTAAGTTACACTTCTTTACACGCGAGTTACATCACGATATTACTGGGACAAAAAATAAAAAAATTAAAAGCTACTGTTCACGCGTGTTACTGTTCACGCGTGTTACTGTTCACGCGTGAATTTTTTTAATTAAAAGTTGTGCAAAACTATGTCGTTTTAAGAGCAGGAGTATGGTGCTCATCGTGGGATGATACCACGGTATAGCGCCTCCTTTCAAATTATTTTTTGGAGCACCACATACTAAAGACGGGCTTGCATATGGATTTGGTCATACACTAAGGTCTACAATTTATCTCTATGTTTTTATTCTTTTATTTTTTTCCCTCCACACTTTTTCTCTATGTTAAAGTAAAATATTCAGCTCACTCTATGTACCTCTCATGCGGCATAAGTTGGACCTTACTAGACTATACCCTCCCATTGAAGATGCTCTAACTTAGCTGCCTAACTTGGTCGTATGAAAATATTACTCTCTATGTAATATTGGAGAACAAGGGTTTCAGACTAAGTAGAAGTAAGACAGAGTACATGGAGTGCAAGTTTGGTGGAGGTAGAAGCAGTGGTAATAGCGGAATTACTTTAGATGGTAAGGAGATACCGGTCAGCGATATGTTCCGTTACTTGAGCTCCATAATTCAGAAGGACGGTGAGTTAGATGGAGATGTATCCCATAGAATCAGAACAGAGTGGATGAAGTGGAAGAGTGCGTCAGGATTTCTATGCGATCGAGGTATGCCGACTAGACTGAAGGGTAAATTTTATAGGACAGCAATTAGGCCTGCATTACTGTATGGCACAGAGTGTTGGGCGGTGAAACAATGTCACATTCAAAAGATGAGTGTGGCAGAGATGCGCATGTTGCGTTGGATGTGTGGGCATACTAGAAAGGACCGCGTGAGGAATGAGACAATTAGACAAAGGGTGGGAGTAACACCTATTGAAGATAAGATGCGGGAGTCACGCCTACGGTGGTTTGGTCATGTGCATAGAAGACCGAGTGATGCACCTGTCAGACGAGTTGAGATGTGTGGAGAAGAGGTAGGGAAGAGAGGGAGAGGAAGGCCCAAACAGACGTGGGTTAGGGGAGTTAGAAGTGATATACTTCTTCTTGGATTGGATTAGAGTATGGTTTTGGAGAGAGCAAAATGGAGGGCGGGTATTCGTGTGAAAGAGTGATCTTGTATCATCTTTTCTCCTTTTTTTTCGTTTTCTTTTATATTTTTATCCTTATATATAAATATTACTTTATCCTTTTTATTTGATCTTTTATATGTATATTCATCTCTTTTATATTATCTTTTTTTTATAATAGCTTATCTTTTTTATCTTTATTTTCGTTCTTTTCCTTTTGGTGATATCATATATCGATTCATGTTAGCCGACTCCATTATTGTTTGGGACTAAGGCTTGGATGTTGTTGTTGTTGTATGTATTTATATAATTGTAACATTAGATTTTTCACCGAGTTTAAGAGTCAAAGAGTAGCTGATTGGTACGGGCGTACGGCTAATGGCTGATATAGAAAAAGTGAAACAAATGGGTATGTTTTGACTCAAAAGTATGAAAAGAAGATGAAAATTAAAGGGAGAAAATGAATATTTAGATATTTATAGGTGAAAAACTTACTAAACAGAGAATGGGTTGCAAATCTATAAATATTTTGAAAGGGGAATATGTCACAACTAATCAACTATATAAATGCAGATTTGGTTTTAGCTTAGACACAAAATTTGAGGTCTGGTATGATATTGTTTTAATGATTATTTAAGCTTCGACTTAATTGTAATTGTTTATTTAAATCTAGTCTTTTGTGATGGTGTCTGATATTATGTGTTTCTTATATTTTTCTATTGTTTAAGTTTGATATGATATGCTTGTTTGATTTTCCCTTGTTTTGGTTGATGCATTTAACTTTGTTTAAGTTTGATCTAATGATATGAAATTGATAATAGGTCAAGTGATAACCTATGTTGCACCGATACTTCACATCGATGTCGTATCCGCGTATCCGATATGTATCCGTATCCGTACTCACCGATACGCGTCCTATACGTATTGGGTCCGTATCCGTAATTTAATAAAAGTATCAGGCTTAATTTTAAAAATACCGATACTTTCGATACCCATATCCGTGAACCGATACGCGTATCTGACCCTATAACCCCTCATTTGATACACGATATGACGAAAATTTAGTAGCCGCCTGTTCGGGTTCGGTATCATCATACGCATGCATGAGGGACTACGTAACGCATGCATGCCCATTAAGTTTGGAGTCTTATGTATTTTAATCATTGTTTATTAATTTATTTTAATTTGTACATCCTTATCTCTTGTACTTAGCCGGATAAGTAGTAGTTGATTAGTTGTACAATTCTATCCGATTAGCAACGTAGGCTTCGATCAAAGTGTATATATGTAAAGGATGTACAGACTTCATGATTCAATCGAATAAAACAATTTTATTCGTCCAGCTTTTACACCGCCCAAGTGACCACAACATGTGGAACATTGATAAAGATGGTTTCGGGAGTATGGAAAATAATGAAATACTATAATTTATCATTTCATTGCTTGATGAGCTTTAATTGAAACAAGACATATATGTAAATGCAAATAGAGAACAAAAAAATGTTATTTGAATTTAAATCAAAATATTAGTACTTTTGTTTTTTAGTTTTTTAGACTAATTTTTGAAATTTTATTATAAAAGTTAATTTTTTGTACTATTATTATTTTATTTATGAACCCCTGAATTATATATATTTGCAAATTATACCCTATATTTTTATTATTTATAAATATACCCCGTACCCGTATCCTATAATTTTTGAAATTGGCGTATCGCCATACCCGTATTCGCGTATCCGTGTATCGGCGTATCCGTGCAACATAGGTGATAACATCATAGCTCTTTCCTACTAAATTCTTATTATTTTTCACAAACACCTCTTGCTACCCCTTCCCTTCTCTTTCATTTTTGTGATTGAAATATTTCCTCTTTAATCTCCTATTTGTATAAGTTTGCAATAATGGTGGTGATAACACTGATTCCAAAATATCTTCCTTCCCATCCTCCTTTTCTCTATGATATTTTTCTTCCGATTGACTTGATTATGACAATATGACTTAAATGGTAGACACTATATTTTGATTTTTGACTATGGCATTATGACATTCTTAGAAAGGATGGCATTATGGCAATATGCATCAATAGTAATAACATGTTTTTATAATGTAATATCGACAATATGATTTTATAATGATATATTGATGGCATTATGTTCTAAGAAAAAGGCTTCGCATTATTTTTAGTTTTTTTAAGTTTTCACATTTTCCGTCTCTTGATTGTAAGGTCATTTTATATTTGATAAGATGGTTAACAATGTCATAATGATACAACGGAGTGTGATTTTGGGCGTGTTTGACATTCAGCAGTTAGCGAATAACGGATTATGTTAGCGAGTTATTAATAACGGATTCAATCAATGAGTTTGACTAATGGAATAATTTGGCGAGTTGTTAGAAGATGTTTATTATTTAGCTGTTTGATCATAAAATTACTAGAAAACGTCAACCCAAAACTCTCTTATTAGCAGCGCTTTCATCTCAATGTTTCCGTCCGAGTAAAGGGTCAGTTTGGTCCTCGAAGTTGCATAAAAGAGGTCAAATAAGTCCTTATATAGAAGATTCTGTCCGGACGTACCATTTGAGGCGGTTCCCGGTGGAATTTTTTGATAAAATTTTTTGAGCATCTTATTCATTAAGTCTAGTTATATATATATATATATATATATATATATATATATATATATATATATATGATAGGATGCTTTTACGTATATAGGATTCTTCCTCATCTTGGCGAATAAGTCACATTTCCATAAATGCAGTTTACATTTGTATCAACATCAATTACATTGCAGTTAACATGATTTACATGTTTTATTTTCCTGAAGTTACATTTCAATTAACACAACTTACATTTTCGAAATTTCTAAAGTTACATTTTGGATACATTCAAGTTACATATCAATTTGATAAAAGTTACATATATTATACCCTGAGTTACATGTCAACTTTTCTTAACAAGTTACATCATGTTTACATTTGATTTACATTTTCCAAAACGCGTGTTACACCACATGATAATGCGAGTTATATAACACAATAAGCCCCTGCTATTCAAATAAAAATTATTTCTATAAAAAATTCATTTTTATAGACCTGATATTAAAAAAGCATAAACACTATTTATGTAAAATAATTAGGCAATTAGACTTTTTTTTCATTGAAATCAATATTTTATTTCTTATATTATGTATTGGACAAGTTACACTTCAACTGGATTTGAGTTACACTCATCAACGATGTGAATTACATTTCTTTACACGTGAGTTACATCATTCTATTACTGGAATAAGAAAAAAATAAAAAAGAAGTACTGTACACGCTTGTAATGTTCATGCGAATTTTTCGTTTTCTTTTTTTAATTGATTAAAACGACGTATTTTTGAACGTGGAGCAAGGTGCTCACCGTAATGTTTTACGGAGTATATTACGTAGTATATCTTAGCTCAAAAAATAATCTTGAGCTAAGAGCCTAAGATCATTTCTGGAATTCTATTCTATTTTTCGTCTGTCCACAAATGTGATTAGAAGTATTTCTCGTATTTTTGGAAGTTAACTTCTATTCACTCATATTTTGGGTCATTAATTAATCTAATTTTGATTGAGAGTAGTAGAATTTTGGGGTCAAACTAAATTTCCTTCCACTGCCAGGTGTCAACTGCCAACTCAGTCCAGACCGAGAGATATCGACATAGAAACTCGCCCAACTCACTGAGACGCGACTCGCTTGTGTAACCAAAGTCTTCCATGGATCGAGTTCTGAAAGCTGCGAGGACCTCTGGTTCACTCAATTTATCCAACCGGGCTCTCAGGTTGGTTATTTAAATTCGTTAAACGATACATTTGGCGCATTCATTTCTGTTAACTGTAATGCCTCATTTCAGTTAACAATTGTTATCAGGGAAGTGCCAGGTGAGGTTTACCAAAGTCTGGATGCAGTTGGTGGGGAGGAGAAATGGTGGGAGGTATTTGTTCTGTTGGGACTTGTTTATGTTGCTTCTTTGATGATCAAGTTAAAATGCCATTTGTTCCTATTTTCATTCAATGAATTGGAATGTGAAGCCTAAGGCTGTGATTTCTAGGCATATTTGATAAAGCTAAACAAGTTGTTTGTTTTAGTAAAATCCTAAAGAAAAAAGTTTTGTTCGAAAAGCACTTCTTCCAAAAATAGTCTTTTTTCAACAAACCAACATTTTTTCACCTGGCTATTTGGAGCCCTATTGGACAATTGTCTTGCCAAAGATGGACTTAATTGATTGAAAACGGAAAAGGTCGTCCAATGTGTAAAACGTTTTTGTTGTCAAAGAGGCTAGATGAAAGAAAATGACAACTGTTCCCTTAGTTTCATAATTTTTTCCATTACTTAGAACGTTAAACAACTTCATCCATTTCCCCTCAATTTTAAGCAATATGAGGTGGTGAGTCATCGCATCTCAAAAAGGCTCTGGTTTTCCTTTTTAATCATATTTCCATAACAGGAAGAGTTCTAAATAAGTTATGTGAAAGTATTTGTCTCATAGTGCCAAAATATGAGATATTTAAAAGAAATGAGAACATTATGAAACTCCAAGTCTTAATACATATACAATAATATATTTGCGACATAAGGAAGTATTAACACACATTAAGAAAATTGAAATTATGTGATTAGTATTGTACATGTAAAGTATGAATCTGTTCAAACCATACAAGTATTACCAAATATAATGAGACTGAACATTAAAGGAAAGATCAGACCAAAATAGTGGGAGAGAGGGAGTATTATTAGCTTCCTTTAGTTAATATAAGTAATAATTACTTTTGTTATTAGTAGTAGTTTCCTATTATTCTGTTAGTAATGGCATTCCATTCTCATCAATATTTATCATAGCATCATTATAGTAGGTTTATGGCTATCTATCTTAATGAATACATAGTATTTCTTATAGCATCACTGTCCTAGGTTTATATTTTGATAGAACTGACTATTTCTCTATCTTCTCTTCATCTCCCAATCGAACACGTAACGTTATGATTGATGGATTATTAGAGGGTCACCTTACCAAAATTTAAGACTTGTGTCTTGTGAAAACATGAGTATTGTGATACAAAGGTGTTTTTTGGCATATATGCCTATTTGAAGGTAAAACTAAGAAGTGTTTGAATGTAATTGAATGATTTTCAGGCAGTGGAATTGCAGAAGTTGATTTTGGCTCATAATGATATTCAAACATTGAAAGAAGACATCCGGAATTTGCCTCTCTTGTCAGTGCTGAATGTTAGTCACAATAAGCTTTCATGTCTTCCAACTGCTATAGGAGAGTATGTTATTTCAAAATGCCTAAATGCAAAGCTCCAGCTTTTTTTATTTGAAGTTTCAAAGAATCTTCAGCTTACCAGTATGCCTTCACTTCATTTGACTAGGCTTCCGATGCTTAAGTCATTGGATGTGTCGTTTAACTTGATCCAGAGTATTCCAGAAGAAATTGGAGCAGCAACCGCGCTAGTCAAGTATGTTTCTCTATTTTCTAGAGCACATCTTTTTCAACATAACTGATCAACAAAGCAAAAAGTTTTATATATATATATATATAAATGCTTACTCCACTACGCCAGGTTTGATTGCTCAAACAACCAACTGAATGATCTTCCTGATTCTCTTGGAAGATGTTCAAATTTAGCTGAGCTCAAGGTAGTTTCTCTTGATACTGAAGTTAGAAAGTTCTGGATAATTGATCCAGTGCTTCACTTTAATTATTGCTTTTTGAGTCAATCAATAACGTGATTCGTGCAATGGCATAATCATTGTTCTAAAAAGCGATAGACACTAGGTGGGCAGCAGGTTGTGCCCTAGCACCTAGGTGGATCCTGGATGGGGTAGGTGAAACATAGGTGGTGGGATCAGGTGGCATCGATTAGGATAAAATGAGTACACGGCCTAGATAAGTAAATCGCCGAGGCGGGTCTAGGTAGGTATTTTCTAATAGAGGGCAATAATTTTGATAAAAAAATTAATTTGACGAGGCACAGCTAATATTGCATGATCCCAGGTGCACCAAATGATCTGTCCATTTTCTTTTATATTTAGTCATCTCTGACTTCTGATTAGTTGTGCGCATTGTATATCTTACATATGAGTCTGACATTTAGGCATCATGATGCACAAATGTCTTAGGTTTACTCTTGAAAATGTGCTCATCAGTTCAAAGTAAACTAAAAAAATTTTCTTAATTGTTAAGTGTCCTGTATCAAATGTTTATCAGATCTGAGGCTAATATATATGTATGAGGTAAACCGGTCTGCGGTCTTTAAGCGTTGTTGGCGTATTGCTGCACTTTGAGTTTCAGGGAGTGGGAGTTTGATTTGCAAGTGACCGACTTGGTTGTCCACTTAAAAGAGAGTGTTATGAGTTCCAAAACCTGAAAATTAGAAGATTGAGTGATGGTTTAAGTAGACCTTAGGTTGAACGGGCTGATCGATTGTGTTTAATTTGTTAGTGCGGTTTGACCTAAGTGTCTTGTGTCCAGTTGAGTGACCTCAAACCAATTCTGAATTCTATCAATAATATTACTACTAATACTTCATAACAATCATACCAATGTTTCATAATGCAGAGATCAACTTCATTCACTGTAATCTTGGAGATTTTAGATATTAAAAAATGTTTTGTTCATAAGCATATTTTTGTATTTGACTTTGTTCAAGTTTAGATGCTTTCTGTGTGATTTCACTCAGGCCTCAAACAATAGCATTTCTAGATTGCCAGAAGAGGTTGCCAACTGTACAAAATTAATGAAGTTGGAAGTGGAGGTACTAAAGATTCATGTAATTAATTTCTTAGTTTCTGTGCAATCCTTATGAAGGATGTCTTGTAAGCACATTGTGTGTCTTCATACCAGGGAAACAGGCTATCAGTGTTATCCGACAGTTTGTTTTCATCATGCATAATGCTTACGGAACTGAATGCATGTAAACTCCTGTCTTTTCTATTTATTTGTCTTTTCAGTTTTATTATTAACCTGGGTTGATGTATTGCCTTCACGTTTGGAACTTTATCAGCTAAGAACTTGCTGAAAGGAATTCCAGAAAACATTGGAAACCTTAAACGATTGATTCGCCTGGATGTCCATCAAAACAGTGTGTAAAACAAGTTTGATAGATTTTTCAAATTGAGTTTTGTTTTCCTATTATTGCTATCCATATCATTACCTCTTTGTCTTGACTCGACTGATTTACTATTCTATTATAATTATTATACAACTTGCAGGAATTTCATCAATCCCATCATCGATAAAGGGATGTTCCTCTCTTTTGGAGTTTTATCTAGGGTATATATGATATATCCTCAGAGTTTTATATAGTCTATGACTTTCTCTTTTCTGGGTTCTTACTCTTGAGCATTCCTCTCTGATAGGGATAATGCTCTTACTTCATTACCAGCAGAGATAGGAGAACTGACTCAATTGGGATCACTTGATCTGCACTCTAATCAGGTAGTTTCCAACATACTAAGAGATGCTCTCTCTTAGTCACTTTCATGACTAAAGTTTAGCAGAAGAAAGAATTTTAATGATGGAGCATGATCTGCGTGAAAGTACTCGTTGTAATGCTTTGGTTTTTACAGTTAATTTTTAATGGCCAATCACTTTGTTGGTCCATTGGTTATGCTTGCCGGGCTTGCATAAAATATGTTTTCTTTCATGTTGGTTTGTAGTTAATGGAGTATCCAGTGGAGGCATGTAAACTGCACCTGTCAGTCCTGGACCTGTCCAACAATTCATTGTCCGGTTTACCTCTTGAAATCGGTATTGCCAGAATGTTGTGACTCATGTCTGTGGGAATTCTTTGGTGCACTTTTTAATGCATGAATACATTGACATATGTTTCCATATTCACTTTGGAGTTTGTGTAATTAAACTTTAACACTAGATGTCTCTTATTCTGGTTTGTAAAATATTTATTTGATGTCCTCATGTCCCTTGAGTTGCGGTCATGTGGCCTTCCTTGAGTTGCTATTTCGTATGAAAAACATACCTTCTTGAATGTTTTTCTTCATGCATAAGCTAATGTAGGCTGAACATTACTTTAGGACTAATGACAACTTTGCGAAAGCTTTTACTTGCTGGTAATCCAATGCGAACACTTCGGAGGTTTGATTGTCATATTGCTACGTTGATTTTATTTTGTTTTACCTTCTATCGTAGTCTAGTAGATAATACTCATTTGTTCAAAACATAATTTAATTGTTCATCATTTTTCATCCCCAGCTCATTGGTGAATGGACCTACACCAGCTTTACTAAAATACCTTCGAAGTAGACTTCCAACCAATGAAGGTAGTTTGGTTCTTAACTTTTTTTAATGATGGTGTGGTTCATTGCTCATTCTGTCATTGCATTTGTTTGTAGTTTAGTTTCATTTAATAGTCCAAGGGTTTAAGATGATGGTCATGGTGAGTTTTCTTGTTATTATATTTTTTTCCAATACTTTATTTGCTTCTTATGCATGAAAATGTAGACTTTGCTGCGAAAACACCTACAAAAGATGATGTGATATCGATGGCTAGAAGAATGTCCCTTACTTCAAAGGTTCATTTTTATTTTCCCTCATCTTTGATATGTTTGGGGGGGGGGGGGGGGGCTTTCGGGGGTTTACGGATGTAAGTTGTCCAGTTTAAGAATCATAATGTGAACCACCTTCATAATCTTTTGTCTTTCAGGAAATTTCTTTAGTAAAGCTTGGTTTGACAGCTGTCCCATCTGATGTTTGGGAATCCAATGATATCACCAAAGTTGATCTTTCTGAGAACTCAATAGAAGAGCTACCAATTGAAATTTCCTCTTGTGTTTCCCTTGTGGTAATATTTTCTACTGTTCCTATACAGAAGATCGGCAGTATTTAGCAATAGAGGTTGAACCCTAAACACAAAGCCATCGAAAAATAGTAATCCTGTGAAATAATAATGACTTTCCTAAAAGAGTGTCATAATGCATTGCAGTTTATAGGAATGTAGAGCCTATTTTGGAGAGAGAACACATGATTTAGTCTTTTGACTGCATCACTGATTCACTGGACACCATATTGAGCTTGGTCCTCAATTTTTAATTGGACTCGATCCAGTCCTCGACTATGAAATTTGGACCCAAATCTGTTCCTCTTCATATTGGGTTCTACATAAGAAGGGTACTTTTTGCATGCATACAAAATTTAGGAGGAAGAGAAGAATGTGAAGCTATGGTGATCGGAGTAACAATCAAAAGTCAAAACTTCTTGCCCTATGTAAGGAAGATGGTCAACGGTCCCACCGTGAGTCTAAGAATAATGAGAATAGGCGCCAACCTATCTCAACAGAGCTGTTATTTCATAAGTTGATTATATTTATTATTGTTTTATAGATAAGTGATGTCATTATTATTTCACAAAAGCACTAAAGTAGAGCTTAAAGAGTTTAAAAATTATTTAACATATTGTATTGTTGCTTACCCATCATATTCTTTAAACATGAAGGCTTTAATTTTATCAAAGAACAAGATACAAAACTGGCCTAGTTCAATCTTGATGTCACTGTCCAGACTTGCATGTTTGAAATTGGATAACAATCCTCTAAGACAGGTAATTGGTTTAAATTCTGGAATTTTTGTTGTTCCCAAAGCGAAGAAATACAATGCTCCCCTTTTAATTTAATCTGTAATATTAGTACAGTTTTTTTTATATCTGTAGCAGTAGAGTAATGATTCCAATGGTAGAAGACATTATTACTATTAAAATGATACAGTTCCACATGTTTCCTATTAAGTAATCCTGCTGTTGTCCTTTCAAATGCTGTAAAAATGAAAACTACCCATTAATCCATCAAACAACTCAGTTACCCACTGAGTTTTTTTTATTAATGTTAAATAATGTAGTCTATACACTCTGTTCCTAAATAGTAATTACCATCGCTTTTTCAAACCACTTTGTTCTTAGGGAGTGTTTGCGATTGCTTCTACTTTAAAAAAGTGATTTTAGAAAAAGTTCTTAATAATCAAAGTTGGTAGTGTTTGAGAAAAGAAGTGTTTTTGACAAAGTAAAAGTTGGCAGTGTTTGGTAAACAAAATGCTATTTGTGTAATAGAAAAAGTGAAAAGCAGTTTAAAGCACCCCCACCCCTCCACTGCTTCCATCTTTTAGCTTTTAAATGCTTAAATTAAGTAGAAGCTATGACTTGAAACACCTGTTTCAATTTTTTAAAGCCAAAAACTCAAAAGCATTTTTTTAAGTTTTTGCGAACACTTCCTTAATTAGCTGTTAATTAGAACTTCAGAGTACGAATGTATCACATTTTCCTAACATTACCCTTCTTTACTCAACGATTATGGTGCAATTTCGAACCTCATACTTAACATGTGCTCAACACTTCAACCCGAAGTATATTTTGGACAAGGCAATTGCTATTAATTATTACTAGTAGCATATAGTGAATTGACAATGTTTTCACTTTTAAAATATTCTTGGGAATAATGGGATGTTCTCCATACTTAACTTTGTAAATTTGACCAAAGATTTTTTACGTAGGGCTTGCCCTCCTATTTGTTTGGCCTAGATGTAAGTGCTCAATCTTATGTTTAATTTGTAACATGTTTTTCATAGATACCATCAGATGGCTTCCAAGCTGTGGCAAAGCTTCAAATTCTAGATCTAACTGGTAATATAGGCTCTCTACCAGAAAATCCAGCATTCTCTTGCATGCCAGACTTGCAGGAGCTTTATCTGAGGTCTGCTTATTGGAACTTTTAACTGTGATGTATATTTAGTGCCATGGTGTTCACTAATCTTAGTTTCTCTGCATAACTGAGCAGAAGGATGTGTATATCTGTTGTTCCATCTGATATAATGAGCTTGAAGTGTTTAAGAATTCTTGATTTGAGCCAAAATGCCCTTCAGTCAATTCCTCAGGTAGCATCTTTGTCTATTCTAAATTAAAGACTTGCGTCTGAGTCAAGTATTGGCCCTTTGTGATTAAATTTATTTTCCTTTCCTGTTTGGTATTAGTTTGGACTTTGGGCTCTATAATTTTTCACTTGGTCAGAAAAGAATAAGGATTTTTATGATGTGTCTACTTTTGCATATAGATCAAGCTGAAAAAACTTGTAACCTAGACTATGATGTCAAACTGCTGTTTCAATCCATAGATATCCATAGACGCGTATAAACATTAGATCTTAACCCCGTTGTGATAAATTTGCTTTCTCTGCAGGGAATGAAAGATTTGAGTTCTCTTACAGAGCTGGACCTTTCAGACAATAATATTTCTACTCTTCCACCGGAGCTGGTTAGCTTACATAGCTAGCAATCCTAGCATATCCTGAAATTCATGATTATTAGTTTCCTAAACATGCATGTCTTAGAAACCAGGCAATAATTGAAGTTAATTACATTGCTTGCTTAAGGATTTAGTCAGAAGTGATTTTTTTTACTGTATACCTTTTATATGCATTTATATTCCCATTATCTCAAATCTCAAGGCCATATGATTATCACCATTGTGAACACCTTGATGCCAAGTGCCAACTTATGGTTCTGTACATTAACTAATTCTTTTTCTGGAAATTTTTCCATTAGGGCTTACTGGAGCCTTGCTTGCAAGTATTGAAAATAGAGGGCAATCCATTGCGGAGGTACTTTATTTTGCTCTCTGGTTTTTCACATCCTAATTATCACAAATAGCATGGTCAATTAACGTTATTTTTTAACCTTTGCCTCAGCATCAGAAGGACTATTTTGGATCGAGGAACAAAAACTATTTTGAAATACTTGCAGGACAAAATTGTACAGCATTAACAATTCTAATTTGGTTGAGATCCTTGTTTAGCTTTACCTTTTGGATATAAGGGTGGAAAAAGCCCTTTGTAGCTATAGCTTATAATCTTTTAGGACCGTGTTTCATGTTTCATTGTTTCATTTTTTGACTGGCAAATGAAGTAAAAATATTGTGTGTTTGAGATTGTCCGAAAGACACCCATGGTATAAACCACTTGTGGTTTCCTAAAAGGGAAAATGACACTTTTTTGAAATGGCCAAATAAGATAGAGAGAATTCCCTAAATAGGAGTAAAAATGTTTTGAAATTCCAAAATAGGAGTATCATGTTTTTATTCCCTAAATAGGAGTAAATTTCTGCCAAGTTTGGAAATTACAAGGCTTTAAACATGGCATTTTTTTCCAAACTTGGCAGATTACTCCTATTCAGGGAATAAAAAACATGATACTCCTATTTTGGAATTTCAAAACGTTTTTACTCCTATTTAGGGTAATTTCTGAATAAGATACTCCCTCCGTTCTTTATTAGCTGTCCCGCTAGCCTTGGGGACGGGTTTTAATAGAAAAATAGTAGAGTAAATGTAGAGTGTGTAGGGTAAATGATAAAGTAGGAGAGAGAGTATATTAAAAAGAGTAAAGTGGTGATAAAGTGATGATAAAGTAGGAAAGAGAGTATATTAAGTAGAGTAAAGTTATGATAAAGTAGGAAAGAGAAAGTAGTTTGTAAAAAGTAAGAGGGGTAAAAGTAAAAAAGGTGGGGGTATTTTATCAAAAACTTTCCTAAAATAGAAAGAGACAAATAATAAAAAACGTCCCAAAATGGAATGCGAGACAAATAATAAAGAACGGAGGGAGTATATGAAAAAGAACTATGGACTAAATATGGACTAGGGGAATAACGTCGCCAACCACTAAAAAATTAATGTACTTTGTATCTTTTTCATGGTATAGTTTTTAGAAACGGAGTATTATTGAGCCAAGAGTGTTTGAAATTAGGGATGGACTCGGGCCGAGCGGCCCGACCCGGAACCGGCCTTGCCCGGTCACTGTTTGAATCGGACCGAACCGGTGGCCCGGCCCAGGGGCGGTTCGGGTCGACCCGGCCCAGTGGGGTTCGGTTCCGGGCTCGGGCCCTCCATTTGGTGAACCGGCCCGGCTGGTCCGGGCCGATTTATTTATTTTTTTTTTTGAATTTTTTTTTTAAGTTTTTGGGTTGGGCTGGGTATTTTGGGTCATTTGAGGTGGTTTGGGGGTGAGGGGTGAGGGGGTGGGTTGGGGGTTAAATAGGAGAAGCCAAAAAAAAATTACAAACCGGGTGGCCCGGCCAGGCCCGGACCCGGACCCGGAACTGGTGGCTACCGGTTCGGGCTCGGGCCCAACAAAACAGAACCGAGGCCCGGCCGGGCCCGAACTGGCCTGAGTCCACCCCTATTTGAAATACTATGAAAGTTCATTGTGAGAGTACTGTCTCATTGCCATTGGAATGCGATGAACTGAATTTCATGAAGCAACGTTATCGTTAATAGTTGATAGTGTTTGATAGTGGATTGTAATTTGATGGCACATTGTGTTTGATGTTTTGACATGTAAATGGTATTAGTGGTTTTTAGAAAATTGTCAGGAAAAACTGATTTACTATATTAGGAAGTGAATTTCAAATGAGTATCATAATATGCCATTTACATCCTTTAAATAAGTGTCCCGCAAGGGTGTGAGAGTGAAGAGGTGTCACTCTTTTTCTTAAGAACATGCCATCATGTTTTATACTTTTGGCCATTCTCTCTGCTTAAGCAAACTTATCTTTTGGGGAGAGAGAAGTGGAAATAATGGGCATAGTTTTAAAATTTGTTTTCACGGGCGTAGGTATGGGTGGAATCGGGCTGGTTCGGGCCCGGTCCCGGCCGGGCCTCGGTTCATGAAAGGGGAGGCTCGGAACCGGCCCGGGTAACCCCCGGGTCCGGGTCGGGCCGGGCCTCGGTTCAATTTATTTATTTATTTTGGCTTTCCCTAATTAACCCCAACCCTCCCCCCTCACCCCCAAACCACCCCAAACCACCTCAAATGGCTCAAAGTACCCAGCCTAACCCCAAAACTTAAAAAAATTCAAAATAAATAAATAAATAAATAGGACCGGGCCCGGACCGGCCGGGCCGGTTCACCTTTTGAGGGGCCCAAGCCCGGACCGGAACCCCAGCGGGTCAGGCCTACCCGGACCGGTCCCTGGCCGGGCCGGCGGTTCGGGCCGGTTCAAACAGTGACCGGGTCGGGCCGGTTCCTGGGCGGGCCGCCCGGCCCGAGTCCATCCCTAGGCGTAGGGTCTTCATCATTCTCACCCAACTCAGAGGACCGGCCTTGCCTTGCTACCATGCATTGATTCGGTAAAATTTCAAATTGGTTTTGTTGACATTTTATATGTGTTAGCAGTGCAGTTACATTATTTTGAGGTCATGCAATTATATTCTCTCATACACATTATGTTGAATTGAGAGTGTAGCCTGATGGTTCCTAAGTCCGGGTGTTGTCTTAATGTCTTTCATTCTTAGACCATTTGAAGTGGTGTGAGAGTCTAAATGTAAAAAATGGACTCCGTCCATATGAAAACAGTGTTTTTACTCTTATTTCTCTGCATTCTAGCACCGTCAATAAAATACACTCTGCGCATTTTTTTACATATCACTTTAGTAAAACATTAATTAAATTATTATAAGTAATATTTTCCCTTTAATTTTCTCTCTGATTAATTATAAAATAAAAAAGACATATTTCGATATAAAAATAAATAAGTTTCATTATTTATTTTTTTACGTTTCTCAGTTAACAAAAAGTGAACTTATTTCATGTAAAGTTAGATTATGAAATATTCACTTATTTGTGTTGGTTGCATGAATTAAAAATATGTGTTATATGATTTTTTAGGCTCAAGAAAACTACAACAGTTAAAATTTAAAAAAAAAATCCATTTTATATATTACATATTGGTGTCATATGAAAGATCATTAAAAATTCATGAATTTTGATATATTTTTTGAAAAATTCGGAGGACAAATTAAAAAGTTACAAAAGATTAAAAGTTTTTGGGATTATAGTGACATCAGTATGACATCACGGTGACATCAGCGGAATGCATAACCTATGCACGAGGCGGCCTACTTTTTCTTTTTCTTTTGTTTTTCCTTTTCTTTTCTCCTGTCAATCCTCCCTCTATTTTTAGAACCCTCCATTCACTTACCCACTTTTACTACCCTCTATAACACACCACTAAATGAAATTAGAAGTCCAAAATTTCCATCTTTAACATTTTGGACTCCTAATACCTCACCACTCCAAGTGGTCTTAATGGTTCTTTACACATTAAAACTATACATATAAACTGATTGCATGTAAACTAAAGGAATGTAAACATTTTACATGTAAAATACAAAAACATTGTTTGGTGAGATATGTGATCCATTTTTAAATACATGCAAAGTAAATGCAATTTTTGACTTAAACTCATACGCAAAGTTCCAATAAAAAATCAAAACTTCCATTTTAACATGTCATCGTGGCAGAATGCAATATTATGACCCAATTAAATATCAGACCACAAAATAGCAAAACAACAAAATAGAAGAACCTTAGTATTGGACTATTGGTCGAAGAAGAAGAAAGAGTTGAACTTACACTCTCACCCATCAAAAAGAAAAAGCTATACGAGTATATATCATTCTAGAATAATTCAACATGCTAATCAATTTAAGAAATTGATATTTCGCAAAAAACAATATTGATAATCGATGAGGATTAAGAGGCCATAAAATAAGGCTATCAAACACCCAGGAAATGTATAAATTGAGGGGTCAACTTTTATTGATGTTCTACCCATGGATATGGGAGCTGTATTCTAATTTGGCAGTACGGGGATGCTGTACAGAAGTAGAGAAGAAGTGGCCGATGAGGAGATGCGGCCAAATTTATCGTGAAATAATATGGCTAAATTTTAATTAAATCAATTTTACCACCCTCCAGTCCCTCCTCCCACCTAAACTACTTTACCACCCCACGTAAAGTATTTTACATGGTACAGTGCAAAATATTTTAAAATGATACCCTATCGTTTACATTAAATAATCATACCAAACAGTGTATTTTGTTTGCATCCCTACACTTTACATGTAAAATGATCACTTTGCACTATAACAAGCACCCCCTTAGTTTAATAAATAGTGTCAAGTGATAATAAAAAGGAATAGAGCGTTGACAAACTATTCGGTGTTAATGTCGATTGTCGAATAATGGCAAGTGCAACCATTTGATACCACCGTTGTCACTGACAGTTACTAATGCTCGTTGTCTTCGTTGACTATGGCCTATGGGCTATGGGTACTAGTATCCAACTCTGTTAGGAGTGTTCAGTAAAAAAGTAAAAAAGTAATAGTAAATGGTAGGCCTGGGACCGGTTCGGTTCCTAGGTGAAATATGTGGAACCGTTTGAAAATATGAAATTTTACTAACGGTTCGGTTCTTATAAATTATTTTGTAGAACCGATAAGGAACCGAACCGTTCTTAACGGTTCGGTTCTTGTCATTTAACGGTTCCTAGTATTTAAAAAAAAACTTACAAATCACGGTTAAATTTGTGTCAAAAATACATTCAACGCTTGAAATTACAATACAAATATGTTGAATTTCATTTCAAACCTCAAAAGTTGAGTTTAAAAGATAAATACATAACAAACTGCAAATTTTAGAAAACAAAAACAAAACAAGATATTCGGTAAAGAAGCCCAATAAAACCAGTTAAATGAAAAATAATTTCAAATAGTTAAATAACTAAACTAAAATAGTGAATGTAATATGAAAATAAATAAGTAAATATACATTAAAATACATATACTAATAAGAAATATATATAATTTTAATTATTATATATAACGGTTCTTTAACGGTTCCACGTACATATTTTTTACAGGAACCGAGAACCGAACCGTTAATAAAAAGTAGGAACCGAACCATTAACAAATAACTAATAAATTTTGGAACCGAACCGAACCGGGTCATAACGGTTCGGTCCGGTTCGGTTCTCCGGTTCTTGGTTCCAAAGTCCCAGCCCTAGTAAATGGGCAATTACACATTTACACCCTTGAAATTTTAGCAATTCTACAATCAAACTATTGAATGCGTCAGAAGATCTTGCAAATACATCGCTCAATCTATTGAAATTAGTGCTAGACTCGGGCCGGGCGGCCCGGCCCGGTTACTGTTTGGCCCGGCCCGGGGCCCGGTGGGTCCACCGGTTCGGTTCGGCCTGGCCCGGCTGCTAGGCGGTTCGGGCCCGGGCCCAGGTTTTGGTGAACCGGCCCGGCCGGTTCGGGCCCGGTCCGGGCCGGATTTTAATTTTTTTTTTTTTTGAAATTTTTTTAAGTTTTAGGTTGGATTAGGTATTTTGGGCCATTTGAAGTGGTTTGGAATGGTTTGGGGTTGAGAGGGAGGGGTAGGGGATTAAATAGGAGAACAAAAAAAAATTAAGTGGGCCGGTTTGGCCCGGCCCGGCCCGGTTTGGCCCGGAACCGGGACCGGAACCGGCCACCGGCGGTTCGGGCTCGGGCCTCCCTTTCCTGGTCCGAGGCCGGGCCGGGCCCAGGCCCGAACCGGGCCCGAACCGGCCCGAGTCCAGCACTAATTGAAATAAAGCGACCAGTTTACATATGAGTGCCGGTAACTTCTCACGAAAAATATACCGTTTATCGACATGAATAAGTAAACAAGAATCCAAATGCTTTATTCCAATGGGTATTTGCCCCCCTTTTAGAGAAAGTAACGATACTCTGATTAGGGTTGAACAAAACAAAAATGATCTTTGTACCTACTCTTATACCCACATTTATACCCACCTATTTTTGTGAAATGTTTTTTTGTCTGTGAACTCCGGCTCACAGACAATATTTTGCACAAACAAAATATTGTCTATGAACCAGGTTCACAGACAAAAAAACCCGCCACAAACATGGTGGGTATAAGGTGAGTATAAGAGTGGGTACATCAAGCATTGTTGTGAACAAAATGTCAATAAAACGAAATTAACCTATGGAAATTGAATCATGATTTTAATCAAAATTGATCAAATGTTTTGGCTGAAGTTACTGGATGACCATTTTAGCTACTTTTACTTATAATTTTTTCTTTATTTTTTTAATGAAATATATTTTTTTTTTCCCTAAATCAGCATAATGAGTCGAAGCAGCCATTTCAGCCAGAACTTCATAAATTTCAGCAGAATCAGCCAAATTAGCCGATTTTCATGTTACCAAACGGGCTCCGGAGGCGGCTCTGCGGGCATTTAGCCCAGGCAACTGCCTGGGCTCTCTCATGCCAAGAGGGCCTCACATTAAGTACGATAGTATATAGTACTCCGTATGAAGTAGTAATTTTCTAGAGACTTGTCCACGGCTCCCTGCATCCGACGAATGGAAACCTGCAAATCGACAAGAAGCAAACCCATCAATTGCCAGCAACCGGCTTCTGGGTTCCCATCCCAACGACGACCAATAGACTTGGGTGAATGAGTCTTTGAGACTCTGACTTCTTTCCGAGTCTCCTTTTCTTAATACTCTGTATCTTATTATTCCTTCTCGGAGTTTCTAACTTTATCTCGTTCAATGTTTATCTATTTATCTTTATAAATTAAGCATTTAGTAAAAAAATAGTGAAATACAGATAAAGTTCTAGCCAACTAGCCTCAAGCTATAAGGTAGACGAAAACAGACAAGCAGTAAATGCAATTTGTTTTTACTATTTGATATTTTGAGGTAAATTCCTTAAAATGTTAAATACAAGTGAATGAGTGATTGAACTGTTGCAGTGAACTCTTGAAGGACTAATGCAAAATGCTTAATAACTTAAACATATGATTCATTATTATAACTAAAACTATTGGGTTAATATTGCTATATTGATATTGTATATTAGTATGTCTAAGATTATAAATACATGAAATAATTATTTTGATGGTATTGTTACTAGTAAAGTACTAATAGTATTTTGGTTTGATTTGTTAGTGTATTTAGAAGTTTTAGGTTTTAGGCAAGAATAATAGGCTAATGGGGTAATACAAGTAGCTTGCAGTGTATTTTTACATGCATGTACATTTAAAAACTTAAGGAAAACTGTCAAATATGTTCTCGAACTTTCATAAAAAGGTCAAATAAGTCCTTATATAGGAGGCTCTGTTCGGCCGTCGGGATTTGGGGCGGTTCCCGGTGAAATTTTTTGATGAAAATTTCTGAGCATCTTATTCATCAAGTCTAGTTTACGCATACCAAAATTCAGATAAAATTTCAATCGGGAACGCATTCAAATTAATTCTTGAAGATAACTGCGCATTTAACTGCACAGTTATCTTCAATAATTAATTTGAATGCTTTCCCTATTGAAGTTTTAGCTGAAATTTGGTATGAGTAAATTAGACTTGATGAATAAGAAGCTCAAAATTTTTCATCAAAAATTTTCACCGGGAACCATCCCAAATCGCGATGGCCGGACAGAGCCTCCTATATAAGGACTTATTTGACCTTTTTTTAAAGTTCTAGGACCTATTTGACAATTTTCCCAAAAACTTATTTTTTAAATATTAAAAACATTATATCATGCCCTTTGAATATGCTCTTTTTATGTGGTGTTTTTTATTCAATTATTCCATTTTTATATGCATAGTAAATTTTGTCTAGGGCCTCCGAAACGGTTATGACGCCCCTGACGGGCTCTTAGTGTGAGATTTAAGCATCGAAAATCAATTGAAGTGATCCAAAGGAATTAAAATCCACGGTCAAAATCGATCGAATCTGCTCGAAAATAACCAAATACGATCACATTTGGTTAGAGGAATAAGGAATTTGGTATGGGTTTTGGACGGGTTTAATGCGCCAAACCCCCCTGTGATTTGGAAATTCGGCGCATTAGCCCCCTGTGATTTAAAAAATGCGTCAAACTCCTCTGTGTTTTAATTAATCATGCGCCAAATCCCTTATGTGAACAAATTCAATTGTCAAATAAAAGAAAAATGATTAACATTTTTGTATGATTCAGAGATTTTGACATATTTATTTGCATATTCAATCAAAATATTAGGAAAAATGATTTTCAAAACGTTAAATTTATTCATAAAGGGGGTTCTGTGCATGATTAATTAAAACACAAGGGGGTTTGACACATTTTTTAAATCACAAGGGGCTAATGCGCCGAATTTCCAAATCACAGGGGGGTTTGGTGCATTAAACCCGGTTTTGGACTTAACTTTTTCAAATAGAATCAACCTAAAGCGAATTGATCAAATACAAAATGGACAAAAGAGTGTTTTTACTTGCTGCACGTTTACTTTGTTTTTAGTTAATTTACCTGGTAAAAGTTATTTTGTTGAGGACGCTTAATAATCCTGTCGCCTTAAACGATCGCTTCTTCTCTCCCAAAAATATGCGATTCCAGAAATGGGCAGCTCTGCAGCACCATGGAAGCACCATCTTCTCAACTCTCTGAACTCTAATTCTCATCTCAAGCACTCCATCTACCTTCAACTTGTAAATACACACACAACGATGCATTACATTTCCCTAGTTCTCTGTTTTTTTAAAAAAATAATTTCTACTGTTCTCTCTCAGGCAACAGTTGCACCAAATGGCAGGCCATCGAATCGCACCGTCGTCTTCAGGCCTGTCTCGCAGAAACTCCATAAATGATTCATACGATAGTATTTCCTTAATTTGTTGCACTCACACTGCTCAATTTTTAGCTTGGTATTGACTTTGCTGGGGCATTTTCTTTCAGAGGCTTTGCAGATAATAGTGATAAGATACAAATCAACACTGATTCCAGATCTCGGAAGGTTCTCGAAACACTCTTCTAGCATTTTTGTGCTTTGATTGATGAAGTATTGGCATGAATCTTTTCTTAAAATTGAATTGGTGCAGATCGAAGATATAAAGTACTGCCCATTTGCGGAGGTACCTAAGATCATAAATTTTCTTTCAGAGATGTTTGGTATGAAAATTTGTTCTTTTGTTTGTGTTTAAGTTTTTTTTGAGAGTAGTTTGTGTTTGAGTTTTGATTGAAAGGTTGAGGATGTTTTCTTTTATACTGTTTTCAGTCCCAGACCAGATCGGACCGGACCAGATCAGACCAGACTTCCGTAGTTATAAAATACACAGAGACTAGACGTTTACCAGACTAGTTCAGACCAGACCAGACCAGCAAATTTCAGTCCAAAAGAAAACATCCCAAGACTGGAGAGGAATTTATTTAGACAATTGATCGAACTACCTTATCTCTAATTGTAAACCAGCATGGTAGTAATTTGCTTATCTGGAAACATTCTTCTATACATTATTTACACTGCTTTTGGTTGCAATAAACAATGTGCTAAGCTGTGATGTTTCAGATATGCTGGTATTTTACTGATTCATGGGAGCAATATCGAATAAATGGAAGAATTCACATCATTGATTCAACAAACCCCAATCCAGTTAAGCTTCAGGTGATGCGGGAAAACATGACATATTCACATTTAGCACCACTTAGCAATTCCTTTTTATCAAACACTAAACGTTTGATTTCACACTTTAAAATAGTAAGTCTGACAGCTGAATGGGCTTGTCAAAGATGGCCGCTTTAGCTTCATTTTGCTGATAAAATACGGAGTATATTTTTAAAATAACTGTTCGATAATCCAACCAACTCAGGTGTTATTTTTAGCAGTTCTAATAGATTCAACCAATTCAGTGCTGCCAAACAGGCTTTGAGTTTGTGTTGCCTGAATGAATTACTTTAGATGCTTTGTTTGTGGAAGACTGGAAGCTAGATCAATACAATTTTATGCGTATCTCGAAAAATCAATGAAACAAACGTCCTCAAATTGAGATGAACTCTTTTCCTCCAACTTCATTTAAAATCAATGAATTCCTTTTCACTGATTTCAATTGGTGTTTTGGGATGGGTATGCAGCAAAGAGAGAGAGCATGGTTTGATAGCTCAATTAGATCAAGACTTCAGTATTTGGGGCCCTCCCCTGCTGCAATTCCTTCTTTGAAGGATACATCATTTCAGGAGCCTTCATTGGATCCTTTGGCTGGTCCGGTAGATGCATTTTGCCTTCTAGTTTTGGATCCCGAGCAGGTGAAGTCTGTCTGTTTTTTGTATACTTATCTACTCATCAAGCCGCAATGATAATTACCATTATTAGTTGAAGTTAAGACTAGTATTTGCTCACAGGTTGATTTCTTGAATTTGAGGAGTAACAAAAGGATCACATTTGCCTCCAGATGCAGCAGCATCAATGGAGAGAAAATTTGGACGTCTACTGAGATCAACCCGTGATTTCTATGTGATTGAAATCTTACCAATTTGAAAATTTGGACATGGACCGTTCAATGTTGAACGCAAGCATTATACGTCACCATTATAATGGACACAATCAATCTCTTTATAGTTAGCCGTCAGTAATGTGGATGGAGGTGTATTATAAACTGAATTCAGTAGTCCGTTGTATTTTTGTGTTTGAAATGCTTTCATATATTGAATTGGAACTCTTCAACAGAATAAATGTTTGTATTTTCGTTTCAGTCCCCCAATGAATCTAAGTAGTTGGGTTCGACAACATAACAAGGATTATTAATCAATTTTCTGTATCTTTTTATATGGTTTATCTTGTCATTTCAAAAATAAAAAAATTATCTCCTAGTAAACCACTGAATGATTAATTTCACTTTGTTTTAATTTAGAGTAGACAATAGAGTTATGCAACCAACATTAATATTTTTCTAAATAGATTGCCAAAGAATTAGAAAGAGGCTAAAAAATATTTTAGTCATAATAATAGAAAAAAGGTGTTTTTCACAATGCTATCGTATAAAAGATAACCTAAAAAAACAATCAAGGACCAGACAGATGAAAAATCGATATAGATTCAAATGATTGAAAGTATCAATCTAAGAGTTTAAAACTTTAAATACATGAATTTGATTTTAAATATTTTAAGTACTACTCTGTACTTATTTTTAAAAAAACTAATGAACTTATGTAAAGAAAAATTCATCCAAAATTAACAATAAAATAATAAAGTAACTGAAGAAATAAAAATCTATTATGTAGTATATTTTAAATCTTTGATTGATAGTTTCTAACAGTTATAGTTTTCCAAATATATCTTTTGGGTATTGAATTGAGAACACTCCAAAGAAAATAACAAACTAACATCAATTTTATAAAACAAGGTGCTACCAATTAACATATCTCAGAGAGTTCACTCATGCAGTGTGAGCAGTGAGTGAGTGGTATAAGCATCTTACAAAAAAGAAAAAAGATAAAAAGAAAAACATGCAAATAAACGGCTGCAGTAGTCAATAATATAACAGCAGCAGGAGGCATGAAACATTCAAAGCCACACCTACGCAGATGAATAAAGGAGCGGTCCTTGAAGAGAATCAGGTGACTTCAGATACTCTAGCACAGGAGTCAACTTCATTCCGATGATTTGAACTTGTGGGTTAGAGTGGCCATCCAAGAATACATTTGTAACCTGGGTACAGCCAAACAACTTCAGGACTTCAAGGGACAAGCAGCTATCTGCAATCAAACCTAGGGCTTCATCTGTGAGGGCGCGACACCAGGAGACATCTAAACTCTGCAAATTTCTACAACATTTCGCAAGTGCCATTGCAGTGTTGCATGAAACCTTTCTGACACTATTAAGGGAAAGTTCTTTCAAGGAATTTCCACGAGTTTCGAGATATGCAGCAATAGCTTCATCGCTGAATGCATTACGGCAAAGGATTAGCTTGTTAACTGCTGTACAACCATTCGCAAGATAACCAACAGAGTAGTCCGTCAATTTGCTTAAGTTACTCAGATCTATTGCACTCAATCTAGGACAAAATTCAGCCACAGCTTTAACTGAACGATCAGTCAATGTTATGCAGTCCTTCAAAATAAGCTCTCTCATATTCTGACCACGTCTAGAGACAAACTCAACAACAAATTCATCACATACTGTGTTGACACCAGCAACTGACAAAACCTCTAAATGCTCAAGTTTTAACAATGATGGAAGAACCAGAGCACTGATTGCTTGGCAATCATCTAAATACAATTCCTTTAAAACTGACCCCAATGACTCGGACAAGCATTTGATTCCATCAGAAGAAAGCAAAGAGCACTGACTGAGATTTATTGACTTCAGCGAAGGTGCAGCAGAAACAAGAGCACTTAATCCAGAATCTGATAACCTACAACCACCCTTCAATGATATATTGGTTAGAGCAGGCAGACTGTTTGGCACACGAGCTAAAGTAGCTAAAAGTGCATAATCTGGCAAACAACGACCACATTGATCAAGTTGTAGCACTGTTAAGTTGCTGGTTATACACTCTCCAAAGGATTTAATGAACTCTTCCTCAGTTAACCACGAACAATCCTTCAGACGTATCTCGGTAGGGGATCCACATGTAAGAAGTCCAACAAAGTGATTATTCATTTTCCTTGAATCGCATAGAATATGGCAGAGCTTGTGTCTAATCACATCAGGAATACAATCCAGTGAAGTAATTCCATCTGCATTCTTCACCAGAATGGACATGCACAGATCTTGCAATGAGGGGGCTACCTTCCCCCTCTCATTCGGTTGTGGTTTCCTTTTTGGAGTCCACACAATGGATGCATCCATACTTTTTGAGGCAAAACCCTTCTGTTCATGCGCATTTTTTTTATTTTCACGATCTTTGATGATCTTCATAGCTGTGGAAAACGGCCCAGGCCAATCTTCTTCTAGTTCTTCCATTGGTTGACTTTCTCTAGCAGCCCCATCAGTAACAGGATTCTCCTCCTCTGAGGAGTGGAAAAGAGCAAACCGTGATGCATTTTCTCTGGCAATGTCCTTGAACTGTTGCTTTCTGTAACCCCAGTTTGTATTAGCCACATTTACAGCAGGCTCCCTGACTTCTACTTCATGTTGTGTTGCTTCAAGCTTTACAGTATTGCGGGTTTCTAATTCGGATCCAGAATCCTTGGATAAATCTGTGTCAACCATAATTCCTTTCCCTTTCTCCTCTCTACTAAGTCTCGTACTTAGATTTGCAACATCACTGCTTTCATTTTTAGATGGACCAACTTCAAATTGCGCAGAACTAGAAGGCATTACACATGGTCTCTCATCAATCTTTCCCTTACCCTTCATTTCAATCGCTAACCTCTCGCTCTTGAAACTCTCATTCCCACCACTGTTAACATCTAATACTGAATTTGTCAGCACCGCAGCCACAGAACCCCCACCATTAGGCACTCCCTCACTCTCTTGACCAGAGCACAACTTATAATCACAGTCACCAACTCCGTCGGAAACAGATAAACTCTCAACTTTGATTTCTATCTTAGCTGCCGATTGCCTCGAGTTTGAACCAAGGCACTTCTTCTGTGGGTCACCTTGTGTTTGTGCTTCCTCCTTTTCTACACTATCACCACTCACACAACTTCCTAATTCACATCCGTTACTAGCAGGAATAATATCAGCAGAAACATTACTTCCTTGGGTTAAATTTTCAGTATCTTCTCCAATTCCACTGATACCTGATTTGGCAGCCAATCTTAGACTTCGCCTTCGTACAGCACTATTGGATGCTAAACGTTTCCTGGAAGAGGAAGAGCCTGAATGAGGGGTAGTATCCACAGGTACATCGCTCTGTGTATCACAACTCTTTGTTGGGGTAGAGAGTTCCGGAGCATTGGTTTTGCGTTTCTTCGGCAAAACAGTCGATCGGGGTGTAGAAGTAGAACCCACTTCTCGAGATCGCAAAACCGTCATCTCGTGAACTGAGCGAAGTTAGCGGGCAAAAGCAAGGAGATATGAGATTTATATTCCGGTGAGATGAGAGGTAGACAATGGCAGCGGTTAACGACGGCAACGAGGTGGTAGCGCCATTATAGAACGGTTTACAGAAACGCACGTTTTAAGGGTTTGCATACAAGGATGCGTTTGTTGAAAGCTTTCAAGACACGCTTGCGCTCTGTTTGGTAACGAGCCTTTCAGCCAAAGTTTGGCTGATTAGCGAATTTAAGCACTCCCCTGGTGTCCTCTTTTTTACTTATCTGACTAGAATTTCACTCGTGCGTTGCACGGGATGAAGTTTAAATTTATTATATTATTTCTAATAATTTAAAAATGTGATGATAAAGACTCATTTTTGAAAAATGATTTTTTTTCTCAAAAAACTAATAAGTGGAGCTAAATGTCAAAATATTACTTCCTTCGTTTAATAAAATTTGACGAAATTGGCTTTTAGTGATCAATGATCTTAGATTTTGGATAATAATTTTGGGTTTATGTTCGTGAGGAATTTATAAATTTTGCATTTTTAACAAAGAACTTTTATACAATTTTCATATTTTAAATAATTTTGAATTTAAAAATAACATTGATCAAACATGGTCATCATTGATCAAGAAAAGTCAATGTGCTAACTCTAAGCATATATATTTCGTTCTTTTTATTTTATTTTTGGGTGTTTATAAAAACACATTATATTATTCTTTTGAAGGGATCCACCACTCCTTCCCAATACCCACCATGTGGTCCATGCCTATCCTAGATAAGGTTCGATTCTAATTTTGTTGAAATACTATTTCGAATGCTTGTGTAACCTACTTTTCTTGAATCACATAGTTGGGAGCCTAAGATTGAAATATTGGGCCAATTCCACATAGATTGTGATAGCTCGCTCCCAAATGATCTGCTTCTAATATATGAGATTTATACATGTAATTCACGAAGTCCACTAAATTTAAGCATTGAAACAAAAAATGAGGTATATATATATACAGAATTAACAGTAGAGATGGATAGATCAACGATGAGGCTCACCTAATATAATTTGCATGAGGTGACTCCATTTTTGCTAAAAAAGTTATTCAATGGACCAAGTTTTTCACTCATTTACATCAATAATTAAAGTTACCAAAAAATACACCAACTCTAATTGAATGATTAACTAATATCAACCGTTAGATAAATATGATGGTAGGAAAGTAAACTTCTACTCCGTACTTTTTATCTTCACACAAATTGAATAACCAACCATTAGAAAAAATTATAGTCAATGCTAATGAGTAAAAACTTAGTCATTCAATTCCTAAATGGCCAAAGGTGGAGTGCATGATATGGGAATCCCATCAGGCGATTGACTCAAACAACCTTCTATTGTAACAATAGCAAGTTAATTATTTGCATGTTTTGAAGTAAGGTTTGAACTAAAATCAATCCGAAATATATCTAGCCTAGTGCCATACACGTGATATTCAAAATAGCAGTCTGCAAAACTTGAAACTGGAACTTGAAACTGCAAAATAGCAGCCTACGATATAATAAAAGTTCAGTTCATTCACGTCCTTTGCACATGTACACAAAACATAAGCCAAGTGTGAAACATTTATTGAAAACAATTGGATTGATAATAGCTGCAATGATGAAGGATTCAGCTCCTACCATCAACATAGCAAATTAGCAAGAATATATAAGGTAAGTATATCATATCAAGTTTGCTATGCATAAGGACATCAATCACATGAGGTCTCTATTTATAACAACCTGTAAATGATGTTTGAAGTAAATATAACAATATCCATCAAACAGTAGAGTCATATAGTTGGCAACCAACGAACACCAACTAAGTGGTAAATATCCTGGAGCAAGTAAGTTATATTATGACATATATGCCTCAAGTTTGTTCATAATTTACAATACGATGAAACATGAGTACTTAGAAAAGAATTTTATCACACCATGGTGGATTCCATCAGGATTTGTTCAATTTTATATTTCACATTGGGCTAAAATTGAATCTATAAACTGAACCTTGGAGCCGTTGGAGGCCATGATAGAGAACGATAGTATGAAGCTGGACAATGAGATCTCATTTGTAAATATAAGAATTTTAGACTTATCATCTGAACCTCCTGCACAACACACTGAATCTTGCTATATTCTGGAAAATTAGAGAGCAATTTGGATTAGAAATATATGTGATCTTTATGCTAGGAAAGCACAAAAAGGATATATTGCACAAAAGAAAATTCATTATTAATATCAGAAAGAAAACATGTAACACCCCGGCCCCGCAGGACCCAAGGTAGTTACTTCAGACCTCTAGTACTGTCCTCACAAACCACCACAAGCCTTTACCGCGCACTTTGTCCTCACTCATGCGCGCCCTGAGAAACTTCCCAGGGGGTCACCCATCCCAAGACTACTCCCGTGCGAGCACGCTTAACTTTGGAGTTCTTGGGTAATGAGCTCCCTTAAAAGGAGATGCACCTCTGTTGGTATGAGTAGTATTATTAATCCGTTTATATTAAATCTCAAGTGTTACAATCACCCCCACTTAGGATCGCAACGTCCTCGTTGCGCCCTTAAACCAATCTCAATCAAATCCCAGAAACTTTTCCCCTGCTAGGTGTCTGCCCGATATCCAACGGATCAGCACACTGTCGCAGGGTTGCTCTGATACCACCTGTAACACCCCGGCCCCGCAGGACCCAAGGTAGTTACTTCAGACCTCTAGTACTGTCCTCACAAACCACCACAAGCCTTTACCGCGCACTTTGTCCTCACTCATGCGCGCCCTGAGAAACTTCCCAGGGGGTCACCCATCCCAAGACTACTCCCGTGCGAGCACGCTTAACTTTGGAGTTCTTGGGTAATGAGCTCCCTTAAAAGGAGACGCACCTCTGTTGGTATGAGTAGTATTATTAATCCGTTTATATTAAATCTCAAGTGTTACAAAACATCAACAAGAGAGAACCTTCACATAATGGCATGCTGAATTTTGTCCTTCCTCTCAAGCATTTGACATAGACAAAAGACATTTTCATTGATTTTTTTCTATAATGCATCGATTTTTAATGTTCAAGTCAATATCATTGGCGAGCATGGAGGAGAAAGAAAGGATTGATTTTCAACGTCATCTCAAGGAGGTCATTGTACTTGTCCTTGAAGTCTTGTTTGTTCTCTCCAGTGCATAACATAGCTCTAATACAATAATTTAGACGCAAACCATTGTCTGAACTACTAATCTCCTATCAATAAAAAAAATGTTTAGAAAAGCAAAATACATGCTACCAAAAACTGCACCACACCAAACCATAAGTGAAACTTGTTTATGGATGTGAAAATTATTGTTGAAGATCACTTCAGGTCAAGGTAAACGGTGAAATATATGGAGACATGCAGCCCATGAGTTCAACTTGATTTTAGTATTTATATACCAAGCTGGAGAATGAGATCATGTTGTAAATGTAAGAATTTCAGACTTATCATCTACAAACAAAAACCTGGATTAATGCTACTTAAAAAACAAATACGATCACCTAAGCTTTTTTTTTATCAAACATGGCATATGAAGGAGAGTACCTATACTATAGAATATAGGTTTGTCTACATATAACAACATAAATATAGTTTCAATACATATATAGCTGAGGGAGAATTTCTTATTCAGAATAGGATGTCTAATAAAATGAAAAGAGTGAAGCATCTACTGTAAATAAAAATTGGAATCTATATGAGTTGAAATAAAAATGAAGCAACCCCTATTCAATTTACCATGTTTTATGTTCTCAATGTGAACCTAAATTTCAAGAAGACATGGTTTCAAATAGAAGTCAAACAAACCTTGGTGCAACAGAATGAAGAATAAAAAGGATATGAATTTCAACAGAAATCACACTCAAGAAATAGAAAAAGGAAATGCATAGGAAAAAAATACCTACGATGGAATGTACACTGAATGAATTTAGAAAGCTGAAAGAATTTGGGATTTCATGTTGTGAGTAAACAAAAATTAAATTAGAAGTAAAAGACATTAATACCAAGAGCTAAAACAGAGATTTCACACTTGTTGGGAGACAATAAGAGGACTTTACTAATATAGATAATATTGCACAAGCTATGACCTAACATATGCACACACAATAAAATGAGATGATAGCATTATCAGATGCATTTTAAGATTTACACTTGAGGAGCATGTGAGGAACTGCTGTATTGGAAAAACAACCAATTGTCATTGCAATTTGCAAAAATGAAAAAAAAAATCTTAGTAATAATTTTTGTATGTCCATCCTCAAAAGTAAAAGCTGCATCCACAAGAAATACAACACTGAGCTTAATAATATTTTATGTAAGTCCACTACATCGAAGTTGATAAAGGTATTGTCATTTGGAACATCTATGAGATTGGAAGTAGTAGTTCTTGATGGCTCCAATTGACTATCAATTGCCATCATACTTGAACCTCCTTATAGTTCTTCACATTCAGTGCATTAAAAATGAGAACGAAAATGAGCATTGAACATTTCGCCACAATACAATTATTAAAATCTTTACTCTGTCAATTTTAGTTTAAAGAAGACTATGTCAATTTTAAAAGAAGAGTAATAACCCAAGCTTAGATGCTTAAAATAAGAAAACATTTTTTCTGCAAAACTAATTTCACTGTTTGATATTTGAAATTTTATCGCTTCTTCGTTTAGTAGTAATGCTGATTATTTTGATGCTTAAATCAAACTCGCAACTTCTAAATCATAAGAGATCCCAGCCACCATTAGGTTCACTATTGAGCTAATTATTTTGATCCTTAAAATCAAACTCACAGTTTCTAAATCTTAAGAGTAAAAAAAAAATCTTAAGAGTAAATAATTCCAAAAATGAGAAATAAGCTAAAGAGATTTAAAAGATAAAAGAAGAGTAATAACCCAAGCTTATAAGCTTAAAAATACGAAAACTTTTTTTCTGCAAAACTCATTTCCAATGTCTTATCTCTAAAGTTTTCTTGCTTCTTTGCTAATAGAGTTCCAATCATTTTTATTCTTAAAAATCAAACTCACACGGGGAAAAACTATTTTTTGCACAATCTCTAAGGTAAAAATGCAGACTAATAAAAACGAATATTAGAAAATATATTTCCAGGACTAAATTTGAGGCAAAGTACCCAAAATGGAAAGAGATGAAATCAAATGGAAGAAGTACCTTTTGTCTTGCTAGAGTGTCTCAGTTAATATTCATGAAAAAGAATGTTGCTTGACATACACCAAGGAGGAAATGGTTATTCTCCTCCAATAAACCCCATGATACTGTGTATAAACTATAAAGGAAAATGGGAACATATACTAACTCAAAAACAATATATTGATTAAAGAAGCTATTACCTCAGTTGCCTCTTTAGCTCCAAGCCTTTGGCTAGGATCTTCTGTCAATAAACTGCAAGAAAATAACAACAGAGTTAGAGTTAGCAGTTAGTATATGAAACATAACCACACATCTACCTGATGCCTAAATTCTAAAAAAAAGAAATGCTCCTAAAAGATACACCAAAAGGAAGCAGCAGACCAAGGGTTCTAATGTGATAATGCATAAATGTCAGGTTCATGGGTTCTAGAATAAATAAATGAATTTCCACTTTACCCACAACCACGTCTGTTGGTGATTTTTAAGGATAAGCTTAAGGAAACTAAATATCCTCTGTTGGTGATTTTTAAGGATAAGCTTAAGGAAACTAAATATCCTCTGTTTCACCATATAAATAATCCATGCGATCGAACTTGCGATTTGGGTTTTGAAGGTTGGAAATATGCTATTTTGAACTAAATGAAAGGACTTTACGCAAAAATGCAGATATGTCTTAGCTCACAAATTTTGGAAGCTGTACAAACTACAAACCAATGGCTATTTCTCTTAGCTGACTCTCAAAAAATGCTACAAATAAGGGAATGCTTAGGGCTCCTTAATACACCAAATGTTATTAACTTAGGAAGAATTCACTACAGATATATTGGATAACAAAGTTATATATTTGAAGAATGCAAGCAAGTTGCACAATAAAATAAGTTCGTTATTGCTGATTAATTTGATGTTTGAAAGTCAAACTCTCACCTTCTAGATCTTTTTTTCAAAAGGTTTCTTTTTTTATCATCTAAAAAAGCAAACAAATAAAAAAAATCGTCAAAAAATATGTGTGAAAGGTTTAAAATGGGTCAAATAAAAAATTGGATTGTTTAAAATTGGGGTTTTTAACTAAAGTAAACTGACGATATAGAATCAATAAAATTAATCAATAAAAATACAAACAGTACATCTTCATAATGACGAAGATGGCCCAGACGACATCCCCTCTTCTTTTGAAACCATGGAAATAACTTAAACCGTAGATGGAAATTGAGAAGCTGAGAAGCTGGCTCCGGAATCCTTTGTAAGTTCGGCATAGTAAGGGACTGAATGAAGGTCTTCTGAGTTGGCTCCCAATTCCTCTACCACTTCGGAGAGATGATAGCCTTGGAAGTTGACGATGAGGGATGAAGAAAACAGATAGGGGGCTCCCGATTCCTCTGCAATTTCGAAGACAGATGAAGGCCTTTGAAGTTGATGATGAAATGAGAAACAAATTGGGGGCTCCCGATTCATTTGCAATTTGGAAGATAGATGAAGGCTTCGAAGTTGAGGGAGTTTTGTCGTCGAAAGGAAAGAGAAGGTGAGGATTGAATGTGTAGATGAAGTAGAAGAGATGAGATGCTCAGAAGCAGATGCCTGCCGTAGATCTATTTTAGGCAATTAACGATGACAATTGCAAGATGTTTGAGCGGGAAAATGATTTGATCAAAAGTAGTGCAATTATGTAGAATGATTTATCCATCAATAGTTTTATCAAACACATAAATTTTGAAAACAGGTTGTATAATAATAAGAAAGAGTAAGATTGAAGTTACTTTTCTGATCGTATTAACTAAAGTGCTGAACTTACTTTTCTGACTGGACTTACGTAGGAGGTCATTCTAGCTACTTACTATGTAATTTTTTCTTTGTTTTATTAATAAAATATATAAATTTTTTTTGCATAAATTAGCAGAATCAACTAACCAATGCAACCACTTCAACCAGAACTTCATAAATTTCAACAGAATCGATCGATTCAGTCAATCTTGACATCATTTTCCAATCATTTATTACTGTAAGAGTCTTTTCAATCATTTTTTATTGGAAAAATTGACAAGAATAATCTCACCTTTCACTAGTCTTCTCATAACAATCCCACCTTTAAATAATCCCAAAATGATCCCATCTTTGCACCCCATCTTCTTTCATTGGACCCTGACCAAGTTTTTTACCTTTCTTTGAATATCTTATATAAATAATCTCACATTTATAAAGATATAATAAAAGAGTGAAATGTGAGATTATTTATATGATTTTCAAAAAGAGAGTAAAAAACTTGGTCAGGGTCCAATGAAAGAAGATGGGGTGCAAAAGTGGGATTATTCTGGGATTACGTAAAGGTGGGATTATTATGAGAAGACCGATGAAAGGTGGGATTATTCGTGTCAATTTTTCCTTTTTTATTTAAGAGTCTTCTCAATCAACTTTTTCCCTAATCGGGTATTTATGTTTAATTTTGTGTGTTAAATAGTGTAATCATCAAAATGAGTAAGATTAAAGTTATTTTTTTGATTGAATTGACTAAAATTGCTTCAAAAGACCATTTAATTATTTCCATATATTTTTTTTCTATATTTTATTAATAAAATATATTTTAAATATATTCAATTAGAACTTAATCAATAATAGCATAATCAGCTGATTCAGCCATGTTCAATGTAATCAAATGAAATCTAAGTGTTTGATATGTTTATGTTTTGATTCTTACCTGCCACTTGACGTGAGAAACTTTTTATAGATTTAATTCAGGTGACCTTATAGATAAAAATTGTCTACTAAAAGTCTAAAGCATGCAAACTTTTTTCATTCAAAAACAATGATGGAGTATATGGACTCCGACCCCCTGGTCTGCCGACTATTGGGCTTGGACAACGGTCCACACACACGCTTAGCGGATATAATTCACATTATTATTATTCAAATGTTCTAGATTGACCTTTTTTATTATTCTTCTTTCTATGTAGTTGAGCCTATCGAGTCCATTTTAGTGGTTGGACCCCGCTATCTCTCTCTATATACTCTTTATGGGAGTCATTGTGAATCCTAATCAATTCATTCAACATTACACACATTACCTCCTCCATTTCTTGTCTCTTTATTATTCCTACTCTTTATGGGTCTCTCTCCTAAATTATACAATATGGGTATCGATTATCCATCAAATGGTGTTTTCATTGAGAGGATAAAATCTCCAGGCGGAAGCTATCACAAAGAGAAAAATAGGTCAAGGCTCGGCTCCACACCCCGGGTTCGGCAAAGGTACAAGAAGTCGACAAGATAAGAGTGGTTGTTCGGTGTCAGCTGACACGGGGCGAGACCAACGAATCTGAGATACTCTAGGACAAAGAGGTGCAAAGGAAATCGGAGGCCGAAGGCGATCGAGAGAATGTGGACCGCGAAGCACCCTTCGGGGGGCGAGACAAAACATCATCAGGCCCGGGCTCTACCACAAGTGTTGGCAGGCCAGCATAGAACTGGGTCACGTGATATTCAACATCGTCAGCCTTTGTCTTCAATACTAAGGTGGTCGTATTAAGGTAGGAGTCACCCTCGGGTATCCCGACGGGTTGCCCGACATCCACGGTGGCTTGCTTACCCCTTGGAGGTCCTTTGACACACTTCTTCTTCACTAGAGCAGCTCAGAGGAGTTCCAGACATAGTGGTTGGGAAGTCCCGCCATCCTCTACACGCGCTGAAGGGATGGCGATAGTCACCTAAGGGCACTCTTTCTCTTCCTGCTGCTCGAAGTCCTCAGCTTCGGCCTTGGTCCTAAGGTGACTCTCAACCTTCTTGGCCAGTTCTGAATCAGCTTGCGACGGGGACTGAGGGCTCGAAGATTTCCCCCCCATCCAAGTCTTCGATTGGACCGACGCCGACTTAGATATGTTTTGGGAGTTGCACTCGGAAGACATGCTGTCGACTGGTATATCGAAGGGAAATATGTTAAAGGCGAACTACATGGTGGAATAACACTATTTCTAAAAGGAAGGAAGCAAAATATGGGAAAACGACAAGAACACAAGGGAAGAGCTGACCTCGGGAAGTTGGGTTTGATCGAGTAATGCCTCTCTCTCTAGAAAAATTGGCAGAGCTTCGCTTCAAAACAACAAACGCACAAGGAGAATGAGTCAGACGGGTATTTATAACCACCCAAACCAGGGTTAAACCCGGAACATGCCCCCCCAATTAAAATTAAAGCCCACCATGATGAATCGTCGCCTCAGCCCAATTAGGAAGCCCCGCCCAGCGAGCGCCTATTATCATATGACACGTGCACATCTTTCCCAACGGTAACATTCCTACAGTCACCCCATGGAACTGAACGACCTCGACAGACATCCCTCACCAGCAACAACAGTACAACCCTCAGGTCATCACCGAAGCAAGAACCCCTCACTACTAGAAAAATGCCTTACAGTGACACCAAATTAGAGTCACTAAAAGCTTCTGTGACACTAAAAAAGTGTCGTTGAAGGTCAATTCTAGTGACACTAAAAATGTGTCACTAAAAGTGTCACTAAATTATGACACTATAGTATCACCAAATTATGACACTATGGTATCACAAATCTCAATGACACTACGACGTCACAAAACTCAATGACACTACGGCATCACAGAACTAAATGACACTACAGTATCACAAAATTCAATGACACGCTAGTACTACGGAAACACACATGATGTATTGATTACAATATATATAATATAATTTAATACTAATAAATAACCACAATATCAAAGTTTTTTATTTATATCTCAAATTCTCACATAAACGTGAATGTACATATTACATAATTCATAGGGGCATCCCCAAAACAATAAATAACAAACAAGAACAAAATGCTAACTAGTCCAACTTTTACGCCATGCTTCTTATACGTAGACATCACATTTTCTTCTACACAGAATGAAGCCATCATTCTTATACTGCCAACTCCACTGAGGAAACCTTAGCAGCTGCACTGAATCCCTTGTTATACTTATTCCAAAGATTAAGACTTTTTCTTGAGGCTTGCCCTCTTGTTTGGGTGCGACTGGACCTATATACATCTATAATATATAGATAGTTTATCAAGATTATGGCATAAAATATACAAAATCTGCAAAGACAACGACGTCAAGGATCCGTTTGAGTATCAATTCTTCTAGACACATCGGTGCAGGTCTCACATTGTGCTCAAAACACTAAGAAAAGTTACCTCTTAGGATTTTTGACACACGTTGAAGGCCCCAGTCTAGAAATTCCTTCATCGTGAGGATAGATGAGAAACAAAGTTCATGAATCGTTGTTATATAAAGAAGTATGTTACTAAAAGATATTAACATATTTCAATAAATAAAGTAGGTAACCCATTATTCCAGGAATTTAGATATAATAACATCAAACATGAGTGAATATCTCAGCCCACGTGTTTAAGAAAATAAATTATATGCATTTAGAAAACATTTAAGGGACATAAAACTTACTAGCGGTAATGCCCCTCTTCCCCAGCGAATCAGTTTTACAAATTAAACACTTAGCGAATGCCAATCCTTCATCAAGATGAGAGTGCACCAACAGTAGAAGAGAGGACAACACTAGTAAACTGAGACCGATTTAACTACTACACAAAATATCAACTAAAACTATTAATACTTTGGTGGTGAAGGAAATGGAGTGTTCTACGAAACGAATAAAAGCATCACACGCTCAAACACAAAAATCACTATAAATTAGGCCCAGACCATTTCAATAGATTAGATAGATAATTCTGCAAAACAATGAAAAAAACAATAGGAAATAATATAAGATTGAAATATCAATCTATCACTATAGTTCACCATAAATCACAAGGAAATAAAGAAAAGGAATATATTGAGAAAACAGTGAATAAAAGCGTGTGCATACCTTATCATTACTTTGGAATTTACTTCCAAAGGCCTGTGAGTGAAATAAACTTGGTGTTAGTTCACAAAGACCATTGTTATTTGCAAAGATGCACAAATCAGGGGAAGATGATGCACCATGACCCTATACTAAACCAATTCAATACAATAGAAGGTATTAATGTTGTACCTTATATTTAACATCGGAAATAATAGAGAGCTATAACATTAACTATAATGTAGAAGAAAATAAATAAAAAAAGCTCCCAAAATGAGTGGAATATTTTTTTGGGTACAAGATATTGTACCACCTTTGTTGCTTCATAGCCATCCATCTTTCTTCTTCTTGCTTTCTTACTTTTTTTCCTTGGTGGGTTGGTGACAAGATTCCCCTTCAATCCCTTCTCTCTTTCTAACTATTTAAAAAAAAAAGGCAAAACAAATTAAAGAAAAGGCCTCTCTGCTTTATTATAGCTTTATTTCCTTCTTTCTTAGCCACAGCTACCAGCTAGTTAGCACAAAAGCTAAAGATAATTTGCTCTTTCTCTTCCTCCTGCAAAAAGAATCAAGCAAAAATATAAATAAAAACGCGGGTTAGAAAAGTAGTAGTGGACTAGTGGTTCAAGAATATATACAGTATAACTGTATAAAATTAAAATGATTTGATTATGAAGATTGCCTCCATGCATAGAAAAGCTAGATTGAACTAGTATCTCAGATGTGTGTGTGAGCAAAACATATATAAAAACCTATACCGGATTATCTGAGAGGAATGCCAAAATTCGGAATGCAGTTGTCAACTGAACAACGGAAGAGTCACGAAGAATAACCCCAGGAAAATCTTTTTCAGTGATGTGTTTCCCAAGAATATTGTCAATCACATTACTCTCAAAAGTACTAGAAGAATCGCCAATGAAATTATCAATGTCCATCATATCAGATGCTAAAACACTTGTTGAGGCCATATGAGCATCTCCTCCAGAAGCCAACACAGCAGTGTACCGTAGAAGACCAATAGCGCCACTTCTGTGATAAACTACGCCAGCATCTTTCCAAGTGGGCTGGAGCATCTTTTTTGTTAGAGCAAGCGGAGGAAGAAAGTAAGAGTCTATGCAGCTCCTTCACGTGCTCAATCCAAGATGACAGGGAGGATGGGGACAAATCAGAAACAATAATTTCGACAATTTCAGCTGATTTAACGGTGAGGCAGCTGCAAGTTGAAAATTTTGGCTGCATATTATCATAGGAAAATTGAAAGAGAACTCCATTACTGATTTCAAGCATTGGTAGGAAATGTGTGCTGACAGCATATTAAATACATCAAATAGCAAAAAGAAATATAGATCTTAGTACCAGCATTTAAGAAGCTCGGATCCAAATCCTTTATAGAGTGCAATGTTGCTATTAATGCGGCAACAACCTATAGAAGTTTAACATAGTCGACAAGAAAGATCTTTTTATTGTCCATAGGGACTGAGGTATAGGGAGGCATGAGGGGGCTACTATATATGACAGGGAGGGGAGTTTGAAATTATTTTTATTTCTTATGACAGAGAAGGCCCCAAATGATAAATGATAAAAAAAATCCCCATGGCACAATGAAAAGTGCAGCCTAATTTACCTTCCTAACAAATTTCAAAAGGGAAAAGGGGTTGAATTACCTCAGGAAAATGCACCACAGTCAGAAAACCTTCAATCCCGTCATCAGAACAGTAAGGGACATTAAAAATAAGTTTTCAAGCAATTACCTCAGGAAAATGCACCCTAGTTGTTTCACATTCAATCAAAAAAAATAAGTTTATAAGAGTGTTCCTAATTGCTTAAATGCACTATTGCAATCCAAGTATACAAAGTTCGCTCAGTTATTTTACTTCCCTAGTTGTTTAGAATCAACACTAACAAGGAAACCTTGTATATATGTGGTAGTAGAAAACATGAGTGATGTACTGCCATACTGTGAATATGAACATTTCAAACATACAATGCAAGATAGATGATTTTCCTAGAGTTTCACATTCTACATTTCTGAAATATGCAATGTTTTTGCAAGTTCTATTTTATTTAATTTGATACAAGGCAATAAAAATCACAAACTCGACTGTTCTTACCGGGAAAGACCACAAAGCTTCCATAGGATCCATAAGAAATCCTCGGAGTGTAGATTCGATGTAACTAAATGGTCAACAACATTAACCTGCATAGCTTGCAAGTGAAAATGTAGCTAGTTAAATTGTTAAAAGGGAAATACAACTACAAAATAACAATATAAAAAATGTTGTAGAAGGGTTAGTGCAAAGGAAATGTGATTTCTTCTCTGATGAATGTTACAGCCAAACTATTTTTTTCATGAAGGCGTTTGTGGCTCCCCAAACGAGGCCTACTGCCTACTCAGAGCTGAGACGACCATGACTCAGGAGGGAGACGAATTCGGCGGTCCGGACTTTGAGCGAAGTGCCCCTGCGCAATCACTTTCGGCGAAGGACAGATTAAGGAAAAATAAAAACTAAACCAAATTCGATGATACGTAGTATTATTGAAGGATGGCCTACGGAGGAGATGGAGACAGATTACATACCTGAAATAGACGCAATCGCTGAAGAAGAAGACTTGGCCAGGAGATGGAGTATGTAAGGCAGCCCGCCAGCCAGGCGTCCTCAATCGATCGATCTAGGAGGATATCGAAGAGGAAGGGTTAGAAATGTGGAAGTGAAGTGACGGGAGAAAAAAGGAAGGGTTAGAAATGTTACTCCGTAAATAAAACTGGATCGATACTCCGTATTACAAAGTGTCGCTGTTCGATACTCCTATTTTAATGTTAGAAAATAGTGACACTTTTATCTCACTGATAGTATTTTATCTGAAAGTGTCACTAAAAAAGTGTCACTGTAAGCCATTTTTCTAGTAGTGCCTTTAGCCTGAACATGCCTTCGGCCTCAAGGAGTGGGGGGTTGGGGGACTCCCCTCGGTAAAAAGCGAAAAATGTCAAAACTAATTCATGAATATCAACAGCAACAATAAAACCTCCGGGAAATTCAGAGAAACTACTTCCCTTTCCCTCGAGAAGCTCTCAGAAAAGAGAATGAGTGACTCCTGATGTAGCATATAGCCCAGGAACCTCCGACCCACATACTTCTGCTACCTTAAACAGGACCAATGAGCCCAGGTGGCCCGAATACGGCAGCATGAGTACAATGCAGCCCGAATCTCGCAAAAGGAATGCCTTCGGCACCATGGTCGAAGGCCCCAAACTCAGGGACGCCACTCCATTATGGCCAGGCAATACGCCTGGAGATTTTACCTCATCATGATAGCCTTCGGTCATACAACGTTCGGCCACGGTACCGACCCCCCCCCCTCAACAGAAGCTCCTCTGTGTCTACCGTCCAACCACCCACACAACCAGGGGGCTTTCCTTCATAGACTAACTTACACGTGTACATGCATTTAATGCACCTAACATTTAAGACTAGTATAAAAAGCGCCTTGGGCAGTTGTAACAGACCATTGATTATTTATTTATACCACACTTTCTCCCTCTTACTTATTGCTCTGACTTCTCTCTCGATACTGCTAGTGGTATCCCGATATAAACTATCTATCAAACACTTATTTTACTTAATAAGGTCACAATATCCTCAATAGCTCAATCTATTAACGAAAAATAAATCGACTGCTACCAATCGCGTTATGCAGCCGGCATGTTGTCGTCGCCATCAACCTCATTAGAATCATAATGTTACAAAACTATATACTCCAAACTCTTTTCTTCAAGAATGAGATAAATGATTAATTTGCTCAATTCTAAATCATAGAAAGACTATATCTTGAAAAAAATGACCCCACCCATTATTAAATAAATAAATTACAGAAATGCGTAGTTATTAGTTTTGAAAGAAGAGTAAGCTACAAATGAAATTTAATGGATACAAATATGCATTATGGAATTTCTTTTTTTAGGTAAAGATGGTTGAAAAAAAGACAATGTTCATTTAGATGCAACCGAGAGTTATAGAAAACTTTACTCTTTTAATAAAAATATAGATTGAGAACATGTTTCAATAATTACTTAAAAAATAAGAAATAATTAATAAATATGCATTATCAATCAATGTTATACTTCGTAATTAATAAATAAGTGACATTTTGTTAGTTATAACTTATAATGAGTTAATAACTCATACATATGCCAGTACACACACACACACTATAAAACTAAAACAAACTCATTTTATCTCGTTCCAGACACAAGTAAAAATATAAGAGTCAATTCCCCAAACATGACTAAAAAGTGGCAAAATTGCACAAATAGGACTACATTGTTTAAATTCCCTTAATAGGACTATTTATGTGTGTTTGGACAAATATATACCCTTGTAGCTTTTGAAATGTTTTAATTAATAATAAAATCATAAAAAAAAAATAAAAATCGTAAAAATATAATACAAAATTAATAAAATATTTATTAAATAAAAAAATATTTTTTAAAAAAAATAAAAACTAAAAAACGTAAAATTAAAAAAAAAACATTGTCACACTTGCCACCCCAGCACCACCAGCTCCCATCACCGGAGAAAAATCTGCCAACATTTAAATCTGTACGATTCTTGGATCTGGTATTTTAAATTAGGGAAAACTGTCAATTTAGCCCCCGTACTATACTGAAAACGCCGATTAGGCCCCCATACTTCAAAAACACCCAATTGAACCCTCGTACTACTAAAAAACGCTCAATTGAGCACTTTTAGAAGGTCACCAACCGGTTTCTCGGTTAGGTACCCGCGTGGCACTCCACGTGGCAGAAGAGGTGGCATTTTTTTTCTTTTTCTTATTCTTTTTATTTTTCCTTTACTTTTCCTTTCTTTCTTCTTTCTTTACTCCCGTTTTCTTCCTTCCCAGATCCCAGGTCGCCGGCCTCCTGCAAATCAGTCTTCCAGAGTGATTTCTTATTTCCTTTTCTTCATCCTCAAGTTGCAAATTTTCTTCTCTTTTATTTCTTTATCTCTTCTAGTTCGCCAAATCTAGTTTCGTAGATCTGTTTCACAAGAGGGGAGGAATTCAGGGAATTCCAATCATCCTTGGGGACTGCAACCGCCTTCGCAATGTCTGCGGCGGCCATAGCTGGGTATTACGCCGTCATAGTTGGGTATTAAGCCGCCATAGCTAGTTATTATGCCGCCTTTGCAACGACTGCATCTGTGTTGGTTTAATTTGCTGCCGGAAGGTACACTTCCATTTTCTGCGATGTCACCAAGTCTAACAGAACTCTGGAACAAGAGCAACCCCCATGATGTCGGCAACCCCTGAATTCCTTCAATGGCTACACCGGCTATGACGGCTCAGTACGCTAAGCAGAAGAAGGAAAGAAAAGAAAAGAGAAAGAGAAAGAGAAAGAAAAAGAAAATAAAAAGGAAAAAAGAAAAGAAATGCCACACGAGCCGCCACGTGGAGTGCCACACGTGTACCTAACCGGGGAAAACGGTTGGTGACCTTCTAAAAGTGCTCAATTGAGTGTTTTTTTAGTAGTACGAGGGTTCAATTGAGTGTTTTTGAAGTACGGGGACCCAATCGGCGTTTTCATTATAGTACGGGGGCTAAATTGACGGTTTGTCCCTTAAATTAAATTATGGAGAATTATTATGCAGTTTTACTCCGTAAAGTTTTTTAAGTTTTGTTTCTTTCTTTTCATTAGCTTTTCAGCTATGAGAGCCCCCGAGATTACTTACACCCGAGGTTTTCAATTCAATTTAATCGAATTTCGTGAAATATGATGTTTTATTCTTAAACTCTCTGCTGTCCTCTCCGTTCTCGTTTAAGAAGTTTTGACAGTTTTTTTTGGGGCTGACGCGCTTTCATCCACTTCTGGAAACTTTCATGTTATTTTAATTTAGTTCAATTTTCGGATTTTGATTTTGTGGATAGAAATGGGGGACAATTTATTGAGCTCAGCTCACCAGTTTGAAGACTTGCCGGAGCATTTGGTTCTTCAAATCCTGACGTTGGGTCGATTGAATGCGATCGATTTAGTGTCTTTGGAAATGAGTTCGAGGGCTCTCAGGCCAAGTCATGGGATGTTCCCTAAAAACATGATGTCGGTTTTAGAGTGTGCTGCTTTTCAGCTGTGTGGCTCGAACCTCATTTATACCTCTCTTCCGGTCAATGCTAGGGAAGATCTTCTGGATCGGTGTAGTGGAAATTGGAAACGCTTACTGGGCTTCTTGCAGTCTGTGGAGCAATCATCTGGCATGGTTGAAACCCCTGCAGGCAATGTACTATTTCATGCAAGCTACATCTTTTAATTCATCAAGCCTGCTTTGGGATTATAGATTGTTTATAGAATATATGCCCACAGTATCTCGGAATGACCAACAGCGGGCGAAGAACAATAGTCATGTAGCAAATATGACCAAAGTAAAACAACGATCAAATCTGGGATCGGTACAATATTTGTATAACCAGAAGTGAATTTTTTTCTTATTTATGTTGAGGTTTAACTATTTTTTGCTTGTAATTCTTATTTTCGGAAATGATGATTATAGACTAACATATTTAAGGTTTTAGACCATTCATAAAAGTTGACATTTTAAGAATTGACCTTGAGTTTAATACTCCCTCCATAATTATTTACTTGAAACTGTAGGGTTTTGTGGATTTTAAAAGTGAAATATTAGGAATTTATTTACTTGCAAGTTGCAACTACAGGACTTTTATAAAGTTTAAGAGTGAAATAGTAGATTTAGTTAATAGTTTAGGAAAAGTGCTAAATGTTGGAAAGGAGAGATGAGCATGTATGACTAAGTAGAAGAAGTAGTAGTAGTTATGTATTTGTAGATGAAAAATTTACCAAAATAAGAAAGTGTTGCAGGTAATAAAACATTATTTGAAAAAGGAATACGTTGTAAGTAAATAATTAGGAGTGAGTATGATATTTGAATCAATCAATCTCAAATGACCGGACTAATCGAGTAATCGTTAAGACTCCTAAAGTGCATACTAGTTTTAAGAATGATCTACCACAATGAGCCACCATATTGTGTACCAAGTCATCCATACTATTCAAATATACAAATAGAAACTCACATATAAAGTGTTGAACTACCTTTTAAGAGGAACTCCAAACTCTGAGTCTTTATAATTACTACATGTCATCGACAGATGCAAATTAAAAGTGGAAGATATCATACTTTGATGGTTAGTGACAGGGCAGTATACTCTTGTGGCTCTAGTTTGTGTGGTGTTCTTGGTCATGGGCCTCAAAAAACACAGTGTGTAGAATTTACACGCATCAGCTTCGCTTTTCCTGTACAAGTCATCCAGGTTTCAGCTTCCCACAATCATGCTGCTTTTGTGACCCAGTCTGGGGAGGTTAGTACTGTATTAGCTCTTAATACTTGGTGTGTTCATGCTCATAATCATCAAAGGCCTACATCATGAACTTATTTAGAACTTCATTGAGTGTTTTGTGTATGGATAGAGTGCCATTTTCTCTCTTTCTTTATTTGACATGGTAGCGGTCATATTATTCTCTTTTTATTTGTTTCATAAACGGTAAGATATGTGACTTTGTGTATACTTCTGAATGTCTGATCATAGTAGCTGACTAGCTGGACAAACATTTTGTACTTCCATGATAGGGATCATGGTGCTAAAAGTTTTTTATAAGTTTGTTTACGAGGTTTGTGTCTTATACGGAGTATAAGTTTGAGGTAAACCTCAGCTTTCGATGATCGTTTTTGGTGTGAGATAGCTCCAATTTAATATGATATGATCCAATTGTGCTTTGTCTGTGTGCTTGACACCCAAGTAGCCTAACTCAGTTTGAGGTCAGTTTGGCACATTTTACCCATCCTCTCAAGTGGTCTAGCTTGTTTTTGGCCTAGTGGTTGCGTTAAGAATCTTACATTGAACACTTTATCTTAATTGTGTTTAGTACATAAGTTTGAGATAAACCTCATGTCTTCAGGATCTTTTAGCACGAGTTAGGTCCAACCAGACATGCCATTATTTGGATATAAATCTTAGCCAATTCTATATAGGTATTCACTTGTGGAGATAACTCGTCCTATTGTTGCGGGCACAGAAGTCGCACTATTTTCAGGCCCCAGCTTGTAGAGTCACTGAAGCACATCCCCTGCAAACAGGTACATATACTCCTAATGGGATTTCCCTAAGTTGCGGCTTAAATCATATGGCTTGAGTTTTATTAAAATGAACTAAAATATAATCTTGTGATTCAAATTTTCTATAAATGCTGGATGAGTTTATATTTTATTCATCAATATAGATACAATTGCGATTAATATCAGTTTCGCATACCAGTCCAGGTTCTGCTATATGTGGCTCAAAATTTGTTGAAACTGGTTCAGGTTGCGGCTGGTCTTACTTTCACCATGTTTCTTACCAGAGACGGACGCGTCTACACATGTGGATCCAACGTTCATGGTCAGCTTGGTCATGGTGACACAATGGATAGGCCAACACCTACATGTGTAGAACTGCTTGCATTCCTTTGTACCGTCGTTCAAATTGCTGCTGGACCAAGCTACGCCCTTTCTGTGGCTTTGGATGGGTCACTTTACACTTTTGGATCGGGCTCCAATTTCTGCCTTGGCCATGGGGAGCAGCTCAATGAATTTCACCCAAGGGAAATCCAATCATTCAAGAGAAAGGGCATTCATCTTCTTCGTGTGTCTGCTGGTGATGAACATGTTGTAGCACTCGATTCGAATGGATATGTGAGTAATCATCATAGAAGGATTGGATTTCTGTTTCCCCATGTGCTTGCTGGACCACTTGTGGCCTTTATCTGTTCTTATCGGTTTAGTATCTGCTATGTGAGCCATTGGTCTAAACAATATTAACTCTATGTTTGAAGGGGAAAGCCCGTTAAGGCTGTTTGTTTTCTGGGTTTTATGAGCTATCGAGAGTCGCCTTAGTGTTGCTCCACTGTCTTGGCAAGGCATATCCATAAAAAAACTGCACTTACTACCGAAAGCGTGAGAGATTACCCAAGGGAAGCTACATGTATTTTAGAGATTTCAAGATGGGAGAATTCTATGTAGAATCTAGAAGTATATAATTCAAGAGATCTCTAGATTCCTATGATGTCACGAGGATTTAGAGAGCTCATCCTAAACCTATAAACAGGGCCCTTCTTGGGAACATTTGTAAATCAACGAAAATTGCTAGACCTAATACGATCTAAAGTTTTTTTTTTTGAGAGAAGTGCTTCATTCTAAAATAGCTCTTTGTGTTCTGTGCGCATTATCCTCTTCTACATCTCATAGAGCAAATCAAGGAAACCTCCACAGAAGGAAAGAAATCAGAGAATCAATCAAACTATCGCAGTCAATCAGATTTGCCTAAATGAAAGATTCTAGCAATAGATCACGATAGAAATGTATCATAAATAATTGATTATTAATTATATCTGCCTTAAATATTTCATAGGTTATAAATACTAGCTTCCTTTAGCATAGGAGGCATGGAGAGATTTGATGTTTGTTTTATAAAATCTCGTCTTTCTAGATTATTTGTCACCTTGCGTCTTTACTCCCTACCAACATCCACCTCTAGTAGCATCAGCCACCACATTCAAAACACCAATAATCACTTCCCATATCTAACCCGTACGGTCTCTGATTTGATTGGTCACTGCAGGTGTACACCTGGGGAAAAGGTTACTGTGGTGCACTTGGGCATGGGAATGAGACTGATAAGACTACTCCAGAACTTGTGGACAGCCTTAAGAGTCACCTTGCCATCCAGGTTTTTGAATTTTATTTCACCTTCACTTCTTTCTAGGCCTTATTAACTCTAAGCACCATTCATGTGCCAGATATACTTAATTTTCATACAAATTTTAACTACATTAGAAGATTAAGCTCTATCATCTCAGTATTATCTGCTTCATACTTCCAAAACCGAGATGACTGTTTCTTAGAGGAATGTTTAGTTGGTAATCTGGAAACCACAAGTTTTTGGGAGATGCTATGTAATTTTGCCAAGTAAATGTTACTTAATTTATCTTTCGAACATGATGGGATTATTATTTTAAGTCACTTGATTTGAAACATTTGATCCCCAATGTTATTGATTTGTGTCAGAACTTGCACCACATGGTTGATCTCATTATTTGACTTGGATCTTATTTTTTATGGTTATGGAGTGAGTAATAAGAGGTTTCAAATCATGGTGTGCGAAGTCTAAACTTCCCTTATTTCTTTTTAGATCTTAATATATCTCACTTTAAATAAAAGAAAATATTTGTTAGACTCATCAATAGCTGTCTTCTCATTTTCTGTCATCAATCCACATTTAGCATGAACTTCCACCTTCCCGTCGTGCATCACTAGGCCACCCTAAGGTTACGTACTTACGTTTGGATCCTGGAAAGTGCTATGGAAAAGAAAGAAAATGTTCAAAAAGTTATTTTCTTGCATAGATGCATATGGTTTTCCCTCGGAAATCCAAAATCCGAAGGAAAATGAAGTATGATTTATGTTTTTCAATTGTTACACATGTAGATTTCTTTGTATTTATATATCAGAAATAAATTTAAAAATGAAACTAAACAAATAGAAAGCATAAAATTATTGAATTGAACCAATACATTACTTTTCTCATTATTTTCCTTCTCACCAAGTTTCTTCTATAACTTTCTATCTACTATGTTTTCATCGCAATTCGATGCTCGAAATGGACCCTAAAATTGCTTTGGTGTACATGATAGGTTTGTGCAAGTAAGAGAAAGACTTTTGTAGTGGTAGATAATGGCCGTGTCTTTGGTTTTGGATGGATGAGTTTTGGTAGCCTTGGTTTCCTTGACAGAGGAGCATCTGATAAAGTGGTGAGGCCGTGTGTCCTCGACAGCCTGCGGTCCCACCGCATATCTCAGATTAGCACCGCACTGTACCACACCATAGTAATCACCAATCGGGGACAACTCCTTGGTTTTGGTGATAATGAAAGAGCCCAACTTGGACAAGACAAACTCCGAGGATGCCTCAATCCAACCGAAATTTTGGTGCCGAAGTCATCATGAATGTGAAAGTTGGATCGATATAGTTTACATTGTTTTCAGGTGCATCTCTAGTTGCTATCATTAGTATATGAACATGTTTACTTTGTGCGGTCAGGGAAATGATAATGTTAAATTGATTAACTTGCAAAGGTATTATTTTAGGAATGTTTGGTTAATGGGACAATGCACTACAACATCATGACAGGCAGTATGCATATCTTGTGTTCTTTTCTTCACCACTATTTGATCTTTGAATAACTAAATTGATCAGGTTGAAGAGTACGGGCAAACCAGATTATGAAGAATTGAAAAAAAAACTAGCTTAGGCTCGATTGGAACATACCAAACTGTTCCCAACTAGACTCCACTTGATTAGGAAGACTAGCATTAACTAAGAACAAATTATACATAATATGATATTAGATATAACCAGACCAGTATTAACAGACATAAACTAGAGCACCATGAAATAATACATTCTCTGTCCCAATTGAACTATTAGTTTGCGTTCAGTTTAGCTTTCTTCTAGTATGTTGTTTTCTATGAGTTTTATATCATATGTTCAAATTCAGTTTTAATTGAACGTTAATCTTATTGTCATTTATGAATACGTAAATTAAATTATCAGTACTAGTTTAGATATCTTCAAAGATGAATTAACATTATAAATGCTCAATTATCATAGTATATATGAAGTATTAAGAATAGATTATGCTCCATTGACTATAGGAATAGTAAACTTTAAAACTTATGTCCCACAAAAAAGGTAGTACTCCCATGTTTTGTGTTTTATTTGGAGCCAAGCACGGACATTGGTTATTACAAATTCAAGGATATGCAGTACTAAAGAAAGTCATAGCCACATTGTCTCTTAATATCCCAATAACTGCCTCATTAGTTTCTGGGATATACTTTGGAGCCTTGAACTGGTTTGGAGTAGCTCCCAGACCGACAAAGTGATTCAGAACCTTGTTGAATGTCCCTTTCCTCACCACCCGAAGCTCCAGCGGACCAATGGTCTTGACTCTTCTAGAGACAATATACCCAGCATCTGCAAAAGAAAGGTCTAAGCAGTTGCAGCATTCTTGCAGAACTTGATGATCAACTGCCTCCCCACTCAATTCCCAGATGATAATGTAATGGCCTGGATATGATGATGTGTTGACATGGCTTGTGAAGTCCAGTAACTCAATCTTGGATGATGGGTTGCTGCATAAGATTTTTGCAGCTGTTTCCACAGAGAGTATGAGATCTTCCTCTGTGTTCTTGTCAATGTCGATACTGAGGATAAGACTTTTCCTGCCAATGAATTGGAGCAGTGGGGTGCAGTTATGGAAGCCTTTCACCTTCACTATATCTCCCAGCCGATATCGATACATTCCTGCATGTTTGCATCAGGGTTAGATAATGCATCATGTACTTATAGTACATTATATACTCTTTCCCTGCCATCAAGTTTGTCATTTCAATTCTTATTTCTTCGTAACCTTTTTGGCCTGAAACTTTGTCCGGCCAGTCTGGGTAGCCAGAAGAGTATAATGGGCTGGGTTGGTACAAATTTTGGATATATTGGAGCCTAGTATGCCCTGAATGTATGTTTCGGTGAATTTCATAAAATCTATATTTTTATGAGAGTATTTTTTACCACAAACATTGTATGTTCATATCATTAATATTTAATACGTAGTAATTTTTTATACATATATAATTGGTCAAAATACAACATTGTTGATAAAAAGGTCAAGCATGAATAGATTTAAGACTTTAAATAGAAGCTCAAATATGAGTAAAACATTAACAAAATTCTAAAGTAGGATTATATATGCTTTCTTTCCAAAACAGGACTGATGAAAAAAATAAATAAAAAACAAAGTTTTTTCTTTTAGGAGAGAAATAGTCCTATTTTGAAAATAATCACTGATATATACTCTTATTTGATAAATTAAAATGTGTTACACTTTGGTCCTATATATTTAGAAATCTTGTCTAAGAAATAAATAGAAAGTGTCCAAAAATGAAATACTCCAAAACATCGAATAAATCTTGTCCTATTTGTCCTATATATTTAATCCACCGAATAAAACATCGTTTTTGCTCATCAAAACAGCACTTCTTCACTATCAAAAGACGTTTTGACTACGTTGAGCAGTCTGTTGTGACTAAATGAATCATACTTTTAGCATGGAATGAGAATGATAAGAATGTGCTCCTCTTATTGACACACTTTTCTTGTGAATTACTTTTATCCTATTTATATTTGTAGCAATTTCTTTCATGATATTTAGTTCATGTACCACATATAATTCTAAAGGAATGCTCAAAATATGATTAAAACATAGATGAAGTGCACATATAATTTTATTATCAATATATGACTTGCGGAGTATTTGATCAGTATAAAAGCATAAAACTTTCTCAATTGATTAGAAGTGAAGAGTCGTATATTAGTTAAAAATTAAACAATGGAGATCTTATTTATGTATTTTGTCTGTGTTTTAGTTCTATTTAAGGATTTTTCTCAATTTCCTAAGAGAATAAAACTGTTATTGTTATGAGATTGGAATTAAAAAATCAGGAATTATATCAAACGACTATCAGATTAATTAATAGTATAAAATGGATTCGATCAATTTCATAAACCATAAACTCTTAATTAAATAGTTAGTAAAAGCATTTAAGGGGTGTACCTGTGCCATTTGTGAGAACAATTTCATACTCCTCCCCAACTTTGACTTGGGTCAAACCAACAGGTTCCAACTCCAAACCATCCTTCAAAGGAATAAATTCAAAGTACCCTACATTTGGGGCCACTGCAAAGGAAGCAACCTCTGGTGGATCTTTAGGGTTCACATTAAACCCAACCCACCCTTCAGAAGCCCCATAATCTGAGCTCATCAAAGGCAACATCTCCCCTCCATAATGCCTCAACTTCTTCACATAAGGCTGCATGGTCCCAGTGAAGATTGAACTAATATACTTTGCATTAGGAAACAGCTCCGGGATCAGTCCATACCACCCATTCTCCATCAGTGCCTTGCACTTCTCATAGATCGTGCCCGCCAACTCAGGGTCGGGCGTGACGAGGACCTTTGATGACATGGCATCCCGAACGGAGGGGATCGTGACGCGGCTCGAAAGAACGCCTTCACGAATATCGGTGCACAGCTCCTCCCACACTTGTTCGAGGGTTCGAAAGGCAAGAACAATGCCGTGAGCGAACACGGAGGTTATGAAATGGATTTGGTCATGAAAAACGAGTCCGCAAAGAAGGTGACAGTATAATGACTGGTGAAAATCTGAGCTGTAGATCACCTCACTAGGGCTGCAACTGGGAGCCTTCATTCCCTGTAACATTTGGCTGTACTGCGGGTTATTGACCACATGAGCTGATATTGGGGCAGCTGGTAACCCACTCTTGGTGCTATTCAGCTGCTTGCTACTGTATAAGAATTGCAAAACTTTTCCATTTCCAATTGGAAATTCTCTGCACATTGGCAATATTGCAAATCAATTGAGTAATATAGATATACAAAAATATATTAAGTAAAACATAGATAACGTACCACACACTTTTAATATTTTAAGCGCATAAAGGAATAACAAGAGAGTGGAGATACTTGTGATTTATCACTATTAAGTTATCCTAATCACTTATGAAATTACAAACCAAATTAAATGTAAAATTTTGAGCTGCGCTATTCCTTGACTTTTATATTAAGCATGATTTCGGAAGACTAAACCACTTTTAAATTCATCTTACTCTTAAATTGTCACATAATGTGGCTCACAGGATTTTTTCCTTATAATATCACTCCTCACATATAACTACGCTCAGCTCATAACACAAAAGTTTTAGAGAATCATACATAAGTCATCAAAAGTACGCTCATAATTTCTTAAAATCAAAGCATATTCAAATACGGTTTTTGCAAATTTCAATGAATGTCAAGTGTAATTTGTAAAAATATAAATTATATATAATTATTAATACTAGTTTCAATATTGTTAAGGAGTGTATATATGACTTCATCATCAACCATACTTCATAAATTAATTGTAAATGGCAAAGTTTTGTGAGCAGGGGATGAGTTTTATACGGAATATAGCTTAGCAACTCAAAACATGTTTGAGGGATTGAATTTAATTAAAGTCATATATTGTTAACCTTGACCATTAATTAATTGAATGTTCATATAAGAAGTATTATATTTTGATTTATATTACGAAAGTATATTATCAAGCTATATAGGCTTGAACAAGTTTTTTTTTAAAAATTTGATATATATATTTTCAAAGAATTATTGTACTACATATAAGTTATACTCCGTGCATACATAATAATATATGGGCAAAGATGGACATCAATTAAAAACTCAAAATCAAATTTAACTCTCGAAGGAGGATATGATTAAAATGAATACGTATTCGCGGTAATAAAAATAGAAAATAAAAATATTACTTGTACTTATATGATTTTTTAATATCCAAAGAATAATAGGCGTGCTTTTGATGATTTATGAACAAATAAGTAATGACGTATTATAATTTTTAATTTTTACAACATATATGAATACTTATTTAATTTTAAGTTTTTAGAAACCTAGTACATTATAAAATGAAATAATTACCTGTTTCTATAAGCAAAGGAGGCCTTAAATATGAACAATGCACAATGAAACATGTCATCAGTGAATGGTACAAACTTTTGCTTCCCCTGAGTTGTTCCAGAGCTTCAGAAATTAAACACAGAAACCCAAGTTAGTCCAAATAAATTAAGACTAACTTATTTGTCATACTATAAATAATTATAAAATGAGTTGCACATACTAAGCTAAAAGTAAAACAACAACAATAACATACAAGTCTTCTCTTAACATAATAAAATTAAAGGTAAAAAAAACTAAAATAATATATAATTGTCTAATTATGTTTTATCAAATGTTGACTTGTTTTTAGTCCTAACAAAAGAATAACAGTTAAACTATTCTTTTAATTATAAGTGAATGAATCATGCATATTTTGATAAAACCAAATAATGATGGTCTTATTTGAAGAAATGTTCCATTCTAGAAATAAATTTAAATACTAGAATAAGATAGATTATTTATGGATGCATGAATCCATGCACTCATAAAAAGGAATAAAATTAATTAATTAGTTATTCATCTTAGGAGAAACTAATAAGTAACAAAATTAAAGCTCATGTTGATCCATATAATAACATGCACTTTAATTTGCTCGTTATTATAATTTCGTTAGAACTACTGTATTCATCTCTTCAAGATTGAAACGTGAGTGATAAAGTGGCGCCAATATTAAGAAAAATGAATTTATATTGTTAAAATTTGATTTGTAACATCAAAATATAAAGTAAAAATAATTCAGAACAGCTCTAAATAAAAGGGTGGATATAAAGATGATATATGCCTCAATGACAAGGCAGTAACGGGTTTGGCGGTGAGGATATGAGAGGAACCATCATCAGCAATCCGCTGAATGTAAGGCTCCAAATCTTTGTGGACGACGAGAGGAACACACGCCTTGAAGCTCTCGAGGTCTGTTCTTCCATTAAGACCACATTTTTGCCAGAGATATTCAGTCTCTTTATTCTCTTCAAGGATCCTCTTTAGAATCTCCTCTTGTACTTTCCCAGCATCCTTTGTCAACAACTCAAATTCCTCAATTATGTCTTGGTGATTTAATGTGCTGCAACCATTCTCTTTTTTGCCCAACATCCTCGATAAAGAAAACGAGTTATGGTTTTATGCCGAATGAAAGGATTACAGATAGATTTATAGGCAAGACGTATTTGAGGGAATGAGGGATATATATAGGCTTATACTAGTATATAGCTAGCTCTGTATTTAGTACTTACGTAAATGATAAAAATAAGAGTTGAGGTTCGATGGCCAGTACGAAAATGATCGATAATTAATTCTGAAGTTCCATTTTTAATTGTTTGAATTTTATCAAAAAATTAATTTAATACAAATCATGCAATATATATTGACCAGGAAAGTGCATGTAGGCACACTTTTGCATTGGGTTCACTCGGTCACCAACTCACCATATACTATGTGATCCAATATATAATTAAATTAATTGTATGACCAAACTAATTTATTAGCAATTGAAATTCTTTCTAAAAATGACGCTTAATAAATGTGGAAAAGCAATTAAAAATGATGTGAGTTGAGGTTACTCGTAATTTTGAAAAATGGCTCATTTTAGTGTTTTTTTTTATATTACATCCATCTCATTAACATTAAAATATGAGAGTGTATGCGGTTATTAACAAAAGCTGATTTATGTGGATGATACTGAATTGATAAAGTAAGGACAAAGTAAGAATGATTTAAAATCAAACAAATATTATATTACTAAATTGCATATAAGATAATTCTAGTGGAACAAATAAAAAAGGAATAATGAGATAACCTCGACTAGACAGAAACAATATACACTGTATTAAATAGAAATGATTTAATTACAAAAGCAGAAGTTGAAATATTTGGTAAAGATATTTAAATAAAATATTATCAAATAAATAAAAATCAAATTTAAGCACCATCTCATCTGTATCGACTTTTAACTTCAAAATAATTACGTAGTACTTGAAAACGCCATTTCGAACTCAAATCCCCCTTTTCAACAAAAAACGGAAGAAAATTGATTTAAAGCAAGTCTTTGACGATAAAAGAATAAGTAGATTTTATCGTACCCATAAGGTACCATACATTTGTCCACATGGACCAATCAAAATGATGTAATTGAATTATTTAAATTTAAATTAAAAAAAATATAATGATTTGGACCAATCAAATGCATGATAGGTACGTTATCCTATTTTTTAAATGGGTATCGGAGTTGTCACCAAAAAAATATCAAATCCGCTTTACAGCTTGTCAAGAAAATCAAAGTAGAAAGGCCCAAATAGACCTTACGATGAGACTCTAGAACAACTACCTTACGATTTTGCATCTCAAATGCTACAATGTGCATGCTGTACATGTGGCATGAAAGATAGACACACAAATATTATCAAATGAATTATCACTCTTCTTATTTGAATGATTTTATACAATTTTGGTAAGTTTTTATCTGCACTGTCAAGCATAATGTAAACATCTAAACGTTCTTGTTGACATTGTGGAGAAAAATTTACTAAAATTGTATAAAAGCATTCAAATAAAGAGAAAGATAATTTATTTGCTGAAATTTATGTGGATATCTCTCATGCTACATGTGCATCGTGCACAGTGTAGCATTGGAGATGCTCTTAGTAGAATTAGCTACTGATAATTCAAAGGGAAAAATAGAGTCACTATTAAACTTTACGACCTTCCTACTTTTCACCACTTCAGGGCGGAACCTGGTATAGGGACAACTGGGTTGCTATCTAGGGCCCACCAAGAAGAGGGTATATATAGGGAAAGCTAGGTTGCTGTGTAGGGACAACTGGGCTGCTATATATATTTACCTCTGTGTGTGTGAGGCTTGTACTACAAGTGTTTGTACTAGTGTAGGAAGGATGGCAAAATCCCTAGCTTATTACTATCAGAGTGCACCAAGGATCGGCAATGAGTCCTTATTTGTTATAGTCATGTATGAACTTACGAAATCAATTCATGAAGATATACTGTTGTGCATTATGTTTGTCGATGATATTGTATTAATTGATGAGATGCAACCCAAGTGTTAAAACAAAGTTAGAAGTATGGCTTTAAACATTAGAGATCAAGGGTTTCAGACTGAGCCAAAGCAAGATTGAGTATATGTAGTGTAAGTTTGGTGGAGGTAGAAGTAGTAGTAACAGTGAGGTTACCCTTGATGATGACAAAGAGATACCGGTGTGTGGTATGTTCTGTTACTTGAGCTTCATAATTCACAAGTATAGTGAATTAGATAGAGATGTATCTCACATAATCAAAACATTGTGGATGAATTGGAAGAGTGCATCCGGATTTCTATGTGATCGAGGTATGCCAACTAGACTGAAGGGTAAATTTTATCGAGAAGCAATTAGGTCAGCATTAATGTATGGCGTGAAGTGTTGGGCGGTGAAACAATGTCACATCCAAAAGATGAGTGTGACAAAGATGTGTATGTTGCATTGGATATGTGGACATAACAGGAAAGACCACTTGAGAAATGAGATCATCATACAAAATCCTGTTACCTTATTATATTTCCCAGCCACCTCCCCATCCCTCAAGCCCCTCTCCCCAGCCAACATCCCCCCATCTCCCCAGCCCCTTTCACCCAAATCCAAGGACCACCGTTGTCCTACCGCTGCATCACCATGTTTGCCCTGCCACAGCCCCATCCCAGCACCCTTGACAGCGGCCAACAACCTATTCAACCCATCTTCCCGACCCTAGCCCCTTCCCCAACCGCCGCACCATCACCCGAAACTCTAGCCCCCTCCCCAACCGCCGCACCACCCGAAACCCTAGCCCCATCCCCAAATCGCAGACGTCATCCATCCAGTACGGCAGATCTGGAAACGGCGGCCCTAAATCGCAATCGCCGTCCATCCGTGCGGCGGATCCAGCATAGATTGCAGCAAGAAATGAGAAGAATAAGAAGAGAACGACGGCTGGAGAGTCGTGGCGGCGGAGAGACAAGCTTGGCGGGCGAGGTGCTTCGTGTCTTGCGTCGATGGCTGCTCTGGCGAAGAAGAAAACGAGCGTCGATGGCTGCTCTGGCGGAGAATAGAACGAGGTGCGTAGATTGGTTCGGCTGGGCCGGTCTTGTGGCGAAGGAAACATGTCACATTTTTAGAAAAAGTCAAACAGGTTATATTTTTAGAAAGGAAGAGTCTGGTTGTCATACCCGTGCAATTATTTCCTCGAAATATAACATGGGGTTAAGACCAAGTTATTACTAAAAATAAACAAAAGGACAAAAAAAGACCTTAGTTTTTAAATTTCCGTAACAGAGACTAAATATACTTAAGAAGACGATTATACCCCGCCACTTGATGTATTATTAAGGATCAACGTCACAGGGATTGGTGAGTAGTTATAGCACTAACACATCAGCTACAGTGACTTCCGGCAGCCGGTCAACAGTGACTTCCGGCCGCCGGCTTACAGTGACTTCCGGCCGCCGGCTTACAATGACTTCTGGCCGCCGGCTTACAATGACTTCCGGCCGCCGGCTAACAGTGACTTCCGGCCGCCGGCCAATAGTGACTTCCGGTAGCCGGTCAACAGTGACCCCGCCGGCGGTGCACAGTGACCTCCCTAGTCGGTTAACAGTGACCCCTGTAGTCGGTCAACAGTGACCTCCGCCCCCAGTCAGTTGACCTCTGCCGCCAGTCAACAGTGACCTCCGCTGCCAGTCAACAGTGACCTCCGCCGCCTATTCAAAGTGACCTCCGCCGTCGACCCACAGTGTCCTCTGTCACTGTCCACAGTGACCTCTGTCGCCGAACACAGTGACCTCATCCGCCGTACACAGTCACCCCGGCCTTCCACAACGACCTCTGCCATGGACACAACTACCTCCGTCGCCGGCCACTGACCACTACCTCGTCAAGTCCCCTACCTTACCCAACCCCCTCCCAACTCTTCAGCCCTCATGGCCCCACCCCTGCCTTCCCTATGACCCTGCCCCAACCCCAACCAAACCCCACCCACCGCCAGCCCCCCGTCCATCGACCCTAACCGTCTGTAGAATCGCCGCCCAACGAGGCATACTGCCTGCTTCTGCGAACCACCAGCATCGCCCCAATCCCTCCCTCTCCGCTTAACCCTTGCAGCCGCGCATCCCTCCTCTGAAACCCTAGCTGTCATCGCCATTAACCTAACGCAGCCGTGTCCTCGTCGCCTCCATCGACGGACATTGGAGAGAAAAATGAAGAAAAGGAATAAATGGTGGAGCTGGCGATCTGCAGGAGGATCTCCATCGGCAATGAATGAAGCGGGACAACGACGATGGAAGATGGGCAGCGGCGATTAAAGCAGGGCGGCGGCGATTGAAGCACGACGACCGCGATTGAAGTTGGGCGGCAGCGATTGAGGAGAAATAGTGGCGGCGGCAGCTCCTAGGCGGTGGCTTGGTGATGGCAGCGGATTCCAAGGCCAAAGCAGGCCTTTGCTTCCTTCGTTCTGTCATTTGTGGCCGGCTGCCGCTAGTTCGGAAGATAGCAGCAGACATCGGACAACAAGCAGGAGGAAGGGAGTGAAATTTTAGGGTTTATTATTCTTTTATATATGAGGGTATTTGTGTCCCTTTACATATAATAGGTCTCTTTTTTGTCCAGATTTAAAAACAGCCTTATTTTTGTCTTTACAATACCTGTAGTATTATTTTAGTCATTATTTCATATAACATTCCGATAATGTACGTAGCGTTTTGGCAACCAATTCGCGCAAGTTCATTGTCGACCTAACTATTTCACTCATCTCACCTATAAAATCCCTTCCTTCGTTCTCAAATTTTCACCACAACACACAATATTTCTTTTTCTTTTAATATTTCTATAATCTATACTATTTAGAAATGGCCAGTGAGGTAGTATTACTATTCTCGGTCATTGGAATTGCTCTATTATCCAGAAATACAATGAAATAGTATTACAAACCTCATAACGTGGCATTTTTCATTGACGAAGGAGATGACTTTAACACTAAATACCAACATGTTAGACAAGGTTTTTTTCCCTTCTAAAATGCAATAAATTTATGGAAGATGAATAAACCTTAAGAATTCGGTGTACATTGCTTCATCAAGGTAAGGAATTGGTGGTTAATATCATTTCTTACATTTTTTTAGGTTTACAAATTTGAGGGGAAGTGTGATCACCCGACCCCTTTAAAGAAACAAATTAAGTTGAAAATAGCTACTCCGTAGTAAATAAGTTGAAGCGGAACGGTCCAAAAGTGAAGGAATAAAAACCCTACTACAGACATAATCCGGTCAAACCACCTATTTGTCTCTAGAGTCTTCATTTTGGCATTGGAGCGTTAGAATTCTGATGCTTTTGAGCTTCGATTTCGTGATTGCTATCATTCTTACTCATTCTTGCACATTTCTCTCTCCTTTTCACACCTTTTCACCATACAATTCGCTTTCTTAATTCATGTGCAAAACCCCCTTTGGAAGATAATTCAGAGATGGAGAGAGTTTATTTTTTATTTTGGAAATCTGGGGTCCGAGGATCCCGTGGGGCACAAGGTGGGTCAACCCTTGTATGCATATGCTCATGATTTGTTAGGTTATTGTACTCTGGCATGTCACGTTTATTTCTCTTTCCAAGATTTTCCCTCACAAATATAATACTCCCTCGGTATCACATATATCTTCTCACTTCCAAAGTGGGTGAGTGAGATTAAGAATAGTGAAAGGGATATGAATTATTGAGGGTATGATGGGAAGATAGTAAAATAATGTGATGGAATGAAGGGTAAATCCAAAAAAGTATGTGTAATAGTGTATTTTTTTTAAATTATTGAGGGTATGATGGGAAGATTTAGAAATGAGAAGATATAAATGTTACGACTAAAAAAGGAAAGAAGGAAGATATGAATGTTAGGGAGGGAGTAGTTCCTACCAAACTTTCATGTTCGTGCTTTGTAATTGTCGAAAGTGATACATCTTAGTACAAAAGTTCTCAATGTAGATAAACTTATTAATTATTGACACAATCTGGTAATATAAAGAGATATTACCCAAAATGGGACTAAAAAAGTTTGGAAATTCCAAAATAGGACTTCCATGTTTTTATTCCCAAAATAAGACTAATTACTGTCATGTTTTGACAGTACCAGACTTCAAACATGGCAGTATTTTCCAAATTTGGCAGTAATTAGTCCTATTTTGGGAATAAAAACATGACAGTCCTATTTTGGAATTTTCAAACTTTTTTAGTCCCATTTCGGGAACTTTCCCTAATATAAATATAGCTACCGAGAACAAATACCAAACACATACATCAATTATGAGATTAAATCAATAAATAATGTATATAATAAGTTGTCGGGTTTAAATGAAAACTTTAATAACTACTCCGTATATTTTTAGATCATTATGTTTTCATGAACTCGAAAGTCGAAAGTAGCTAGGGAAATTTATACAAATAAGACATAAACATATCAAATTTCCAAATCTAAGACTACAAACTGACGTAGGACACAAGTGTATGTTATTTGACTATTATACCCTTAATTTAAAATCAATAAAATCAAGTGCTTGACTTAATCGAAGAAATGGCTACGATGAACTCTTCTTCACGGCAGACATGACAGAGAGCATCCCCGATTGTCCAAATCTCACCGGCTTCCAAATCGATCCGCTTCACCTGGTACTTCCCTTCATGGCGACATCGAAGAATCCATAAGCAGTCTCCAAGCTTCGATTAATTTGACGGCCGTCGACCACGGCAAATGGACCTAACGGAGAGCATCCACAAGCTTCGATGAGTAGATCCGCTGGGCAGCCTGGCTCTCCCACCCGAGTCCATCCACACAAGCAGATTGCATCTGATCCCGATCTAATTGCCAATTTCGAACTTCTATTTCATATTTTCACAAGGCCACCATGTGTTCTGCAAAACTGTTGAAGAAACCAGATCCAAAATCAAACTTGCAAACACTTGACAATACATAGACATTAAGTTCTAATAATACTCAATAGTAGGCAATACATAGACAGTAAGTAATCATTAAACAGACAATAAGTTCTGATAATAGCTCAATAGCAGAGCAGGTAGACGATAGAAGTCCATAAGGCATTGGCGGTGGGAAGCTTGAGCTGCGTTTCCTAAGGACTATGGCGGTTAGTTCGCAGAGGTGAAGAAAAATCAATGTTGATTTTAGAAAATGAATGAATACAAATTAATTATTAAAAAATTAACAAACAACAATTTTTCAAGCCTTGACTTTTCGGATCTGTTTTTCAGATCTTAATTAATTAAATTAAAAACGGACAAAAGTCTGTTAATGAAGAGTGCAATTTTCGGATCCATGTTTTAAGATCTTAGATAGAAAACAGAAATATCAAAAGAAGAAGAAAGAGAGAACGAAGGAGGAGACCAGAGGAACAAAAGAGGAAGAAGAAGATGAAGAAGAAAGAAGAAGAAGAAGAAACCTGTTTCCACTTGACTATCAGAAATGGGCAAAGAGAGGCGTCGATGAAGGAGGCGAAACCGGTGAAGAAAGGTGGTGGCGGCGGAGTAGAAATCGCGCGACGCAGATGGGGGAGGCTTTCTGAAGTTTAATCGCAGAGGTGAAGGCGTGAAGAACGCAAAGTAGCGTGAAGTAATCAGGGGTATTTTAGGTGAGCAGAATTTAAGTTTTCTAAAGTAGGAGTGATTTAGGCTTACGGATGTAATTAATCTAATTTGGTCTTATTTTGATCAAAAGTCTATGAAAGAGTCCTGTTATGGACAATTTTCTCAAGTAGCTATGTACTGGTCCCCCCCCTACATAATTACTCCGTATTTTAATAGAATTTTAACCAACAAACAATGTTGTAACAAATTAAACTAGCTTCTAAGGCTAACCGCAACCCTGCCCGTCAATAAATCTAATCCTGCTTCTGTTAATACGTATTCACTCAATCAATTCAGTTTTTCTCTCCAACCCAGCACCGTCAATATATCCACTCAGCATATTTTTTTATAATTAAATGCATAAATCCTTAATTATTTTATTACACATCATTTATGTATTAATTTTGTTTTGACCAATAATTATTGTTTTAAAACGCAAACATTCCGATGCAAAAAAATAAAAAATGTGAATTAATTTTTTTACCTAATTTTTAGCTACCTCAACTATTTTTATAAACTCCCATCTACACTTGGTGAGTCACGCAAGTGATTTAAAAGAAAAGGGGGATCACGCAGCTCATGCAGGCCATTCTCACGCGCAGGGGTTCCGCTTTTTATCCACGCAGCAAGCTCCACCACTCCTTTTCTCTCTGCTCCAGGCCCACCTCTGCCCTTCTCACCTGCACGCCAGAGGCGATTACCCTCTTATAGATAGCTCCCCTTGGTTTTATCTACTACATGTGAGACCTCCGTATACGTTATTTTGTTCCGGTTGCAGCAGATTTGGGGGTGAAAACCTTAGATTTGGGGTTTTCACCCCACGCATTGCAATCAGTCTAAGAATATGTGGAGTAGGTCATAACCACATCGTTCCTCAGTATCTCCGAAAATGCACCATTAGTATCTCCGACAAACCTAGGACTCTTGTATTGTGTAGCAGCAGTGCCTAAACCATTGATAGACCCGTTCCGTTCCTATCTTTTCACCCATATTATCGGGTGTGGTGAGTTGTGATTATTATAGACCGAATTTGCGGTGAAATGTTTGAGCCGGATCGTTTGAGAGTTCTTTTATAAGGATCTTTTCTTTTGGATTGAAATTTGCTGGTCTGGTCTGGTCTGGTCTGGTCTGTTTAAGTCTGGTCTGGTAAACGTCTGGTCTCTGTGTATTTTATAACTATCCAAGTCTGGTCTGATCTGTTTAAGTCTGGTCTGGTCTGATCTGGTCTGGGACTGAAAACAATCCAAAAAAAACATCCTAAGTTATTTGGTGCAGCCCGGAAAAAAAATGAAGGGCAGTCCAATGAAGGGAAAAAAACCGCAGCATCACAAGCAGCCCAAAATCCACAAAGGGCTGAGTTTTAGTCTCGGGAAGCAACAGCCCAGCGGCAGTTCATTTTTTTCATGCGTAGCTCAGCAGAGTTTTGTTCACGTCTAGAATTAGCCGCAAGAGACTTCTTTTCTGTTCTTTGGGGGTCAATTAGCCGCAGGAGCAAGAATAGGCAGCAGCAGATTCTTTCTTTTCTCTCTTTTGAATAACGTAGCAGCAAGAAAGAATCCAAAGAGGTTCCTAAACTTCAATGTTTTTTCTCAATTTCTTTCAATTCAATTAGATTCCAAGTAATGATTACTAGTTCTATACTCAGCAATTTGGATTGAATTGGAGCTTCTTAGTCTTTAGTTATTAACTTCCGATTTTCTCATTTAATCAAGTCATTGTTTTTTTCACTTTAATTAATTATTTAACTAGCTCCATATCATGCTTATCAATATTATTCATGTAATTTTAATCATGAGTAGCTAATTTCATATAGGGTTTGAATTGGGGCTATAGTTCATGGGTTCTTGAGGGTATGAATTTAGTCTTTTGAAATTTAATTAATTTTCTGGAAAATTGTATGAGACTAATCATAATTGTCTATATGAATTTGATCACCCCATATATGAATGTCTGGATTTAATTCAATTCTTGTCTATGAGAAACTGAGTTAAATTAACTGGGGTCTTATACAAGCAATCTGATCTTAGAAATAAGTTAGGATTGTGAAAATATGATTAGATTCTTGTCTATGAGAATTGATTTCATTTTCTTTCCAGGAATAATTGAAAATAAATTTACTTAATTCTAATCCCGAAAGAACACCTAGAACCCGAACCATCCAATTTGAACCCTGTTTTAATATCTAGAATCAATTTACTTACTTTTCTTTCTCTATTTATTTTTGCACTCGCTGTTAGTTAGTCTTTTTTTAAACCACCCAAAAAGAATTTATTCGGAAAGATAAACATGACTTGTGCTAGCCTGTGATCACGGATCGTATTTAAAACTTCCTTTTTTCCACTCCTTGAGAGACGATACTCGTGGTCTGGTTATTCTTCGGATTAGCCAACTACGTTTTAACTCACTAAAAAATACACCGATCAACCAACATAGCGATCAAGAATCTTGTTGAAAGTCCCGCTCTTCACAACCTTAAGCTCTAATGGACCAATGGTTCTTGCCTTCCGAGAAATCATGTAACCCATGTCCACGAACGAACTGTCTAAGCAGTTGTAGCATTCCTGCAACACTTGATAATGATGGAGATGATCACTTTAGGGGTGTTTGGAACTGATTTTGCTTCTGCTTCTTTTTTAAAAGCAGAAGCAGAATCAGTTTTCAGAAGCTGGTACCTCCTAACTTCTAAAAAAACTGATTCTAAGAGTAAATTAGAGCTCCAGAAGTGCTTCTGGAATTTCACTCAAACACTCCAGCTTCTGCTTCTGCTTCCCGAAGGAGCAGAATCAGTTTTGAGAATCAGATCAAAACACCCACTTATTCCCCCACTGACTTCCCAGAAAACAACGTAATGGCCATGATATGTTGATTTATTGACATGGCTTGTGAAGTCTAGCAGTTCAAGGTTGGATGATGAGTCACTTAAGATTTTTGCAACCGTGTCCACAGAGAGGTGAACATCCTCTTCCAAGGTCTTTCGTGCGAACAAATCTGTGTTGTGGGGTTGAATTGTGGAAGCCTCTCACCTCGACAATGCCTTGAAGCTCTCAAGGTCTGTTCTTCCATTAAGACTACATTTCTGTCATAGATATTCGGTCTCTTTATTCTCTTTAAGGATCCTCTTTAAAATCTCTTCTTGTACTTTCCCAGCATCCTTTGTCAACAACTCAAATTCCTCAATTATCTCTTCTTGATTTAATGTGCCGCAACAATTCTCTTTTTTTGCCTAACATCCTCGATAAAGAAACCGAGTTATGGTTAAATGCCGAATTAAAGGAGTAAAGATCGATATATCGGCAAGACGTATTTGAGGGGTATATATAGGCTTATATATAGCTAGCTATCAGCTATGTATGTACGTATTTATCTAATACTTACGTGAATGATGGCTAGTAGGAAAATACTATTACTTCCGTCTTCCGGAATGAGACAAATACTTTAACACGTTCACTCAGCCCTCAACTCGAACCGATTTGAACCATGCATACCAGGTGTATAGATGAGCCAAACATATCCTCAACAAGATACCATTAATCATGGATGCTTAATAAGCAGTCAAATTACAATCGGACTTGACTCTGATATCATGTTAAGATTTGGGTTTCATCTTTTCTTTTTTTTTTGATGAAATGTAAATATATTTATCAAAAAGTGTTTATGTACATCATAGCAAAATTGCAAGCAATCCAAAGTAAGGATGCCGTAACCATCTACACTTGATAGGCAGCCATCAAAGCCCCCTATCCACCCCAAAAATCAGCCATCTAGCTGTGACAAAAAGTGGGTGAAAACACAATCCCAAATGTATCAAAAGTTGATCATATGCACCGGATACATGATATAAAGCAATTTATACACCATATACTTTATGTGCAAAAACATTTCTTCCACCTTGGGGGCTGCCCCATCAAAACAAATTGCATTTCTTGTCCTCCATGTCCAATAGACCGTATAGCATAAGGAGATCCTAATAGCTTTAGCCTTTATGTTTGCTCCATTGTGTTCCTCCTTAATCCATTTTATTGCACTCTTTAGTGTAGTCATTTCTCTTGTTAGCCCAAGCCAATGTCTCACTCTTTTCCATACCTGTCCTGTAATATTACAACAAAAAAATAGGTGTGGAACCGTTTCCGTACCACCCTTGCAAAAAGGACACAGTTTAATCACATCAAGAAAACCCAAATTATCATAGGTAGGTAGCCTATTTCTCAAGGCTAGCCACATAATAAATGAGAATTTGGGAGGGATATATGGTCTCCAAATAAACGACATCCATATCTTTGGCATGGCTCTAATTCTAAGTAGATCATACACCTTGGCCGCTGATAACTTCCCATTGAAGGAATTTTTCTCCAAAAAGTCTAAAACCAAGTTCATAGAATGGAACTTTGAGACAATAGAGTCACGGATCGAGACTAATCTCTTCATCAATCGGGAGTCCCTATTGTGTGGAACAAAAGTCCACACATCCCTCCCATGGAGGTAGACTCCATGAACCCATTTTACCCAAAGTGTATCTTGTTTTTTATGGATATTCCATAGGGTCCTAGAGAGGAGTGCATCATTCCACACTCTAGCATTCTTTAGGCCAAGACCCCCTTCCTCTTTGGGGAGACATACATCTTCCCAAGCAACCTTTGCAAATTTCCCCCCCCAAAGGAAAATACGACATAAGCCAACTATTCTATCAAGTATAGTTCTAGGGACCGGGAAAATCCCCAACCAAAAAGACTGAACCCCTTGCATGACAGCCCTAATCAACTCAAGTTTACCCGCATAAGACAAAGTTTTAGTATTCCATGCATTAATATAATCAGTGACCGTATCAATCAAAGGAGAGAATTGGGCCACCGAGATTTTTAATGGTGCCAATGGAATGCCCAAATACCTTACCGGAAACGATCCTTGTTGAAAATCTACTAATTCAAGAATTCTAGGCAATGCATTGACCACATTTCCTCCCAAGAAAATGTTAGACTTGTCATGGTTAACCATGAGTCCGGATACCATGCCAAAGTCCTCCAATGCCTCGGCCAAGACCTTTATAGAATTATAGTTCCCTTTTGAGAACAAAACAAGATCATCCGCATAGGCAATATGTGTAATCTTTAGTTGGGAACACAAAGGATGATAGTTAAAAGCAGGGATTGAGGTCCTACGATCTAACATCCGAGAGAAGTATTCCAAACTTAACACAAAAAGCATAGGTGACATAGGATCCCCTTGTCTTAACCCCCTCTTCCCTTTAAACCATCCATGGAGTACCCCGTTAATGGAAATTTAAAAAGATGAGGTTGTGACACACTCCATAACCCAATGGACAAAAATTGTTGGGATACCTATGTCTCTAAGTACTTTTTCCAAAAACTCCCACGATATGGTATCATAGGCTTTCCTAAGATCCACCTTTATCATACATCTAGGTGAAGCCCTTTTCCTAGTATATCCTTTCACTAACTCTTGTGCAAGAAAGATGTTGTCTGACATCATTCTCCCATCAACAAAAGCTCCCTGTGAAGGATGGACAATAGTAGGAAGGACTGGACCTAAACGAGATGCTAGGATCTTTGTAATGACCTTATATGTGACATTAGAGAGGTAACCAAAGTCTTATACTCTCATAACTTTCTGTGCGGATGGTGTCAAAAAAACTTTCTAAATGTGGAACGAATACTTTAACATTTCATTTTTTATATTAAAAAGTTAATACGCCATGATCAAGAAAGTGAATATAATGTAGGCACACTTTTGCATTGGGTTCAGAGTTCGCGTTCACTCGGTCACCAACTCACCATATACTATGGTTTCAATTCAATAAATTAATTTTATGATGAAACTAGTTTATTACAAATTGAAATTCTTTCTAAAAATGTCAGTTAATAAATATGGAAAAGCAATTATTAATGATGTGAAGTTGTGAACTCTTAACTTTTAAAAATGGCGTACTTTAGTGCTATGTGTTTGATTTTATATGAGAAATCTTTAGTAGTGGTAAAATATACTAATTAATGTTTATAAATAGAAATGATTTCAATACAAAAGTAAAAGTTGAAATGTTTGGTAAAGATATTTGAGTAAAATGTTAAAAAAAAGTTTTAACATAATGTCGAATATTAAAAAAAAAAAACTAGCCTCCCGAGGAGAATGATAATATACAAGTATGACTAAAAACAAAGTGAAATAAATGCCTGTCTACAAAAATTGAAAAAAAAAAATGTTGTGACACCTTATCGGCTTGGTTGTGCCATACTCGATACAAAAAGTGTCACCTTACCAAAATCACTTTGATTGATTGTAGCCTTAAAAAAACTATTTGTCAGTCATAGTTAATGTAGAAATCATATTCATTTGATTGTAGAAGTCACTATGATCCTTAACATGGACATTGCATATCAAAAGTCACATTTGATTTAATCGTACATTGGAAATTATTTCGAACAATATTCATTGCATATATAAATGTAAGAGGAGATGATAAGAATACGGAATTTTGAAACTCCCATGCAAAAAGATGGGAGTTACTTTTAGCCTTTTAGGGTAGAATGGAGCAAAAATAATGTTGCTCGCCCTCGGAATGCAGCATTCTAAATGAATAATAAAATTAAAGTAAAAAGACGCTCAGAATAAAGCATTCCGAATGGGAAAAAAATATACAAATTGTCCTAAATAGGAGCAAAAACGTTTTGAAATTCCAAAATATGAGTATCATGTTTTTTATTCCCTGAATAGGAGTAATCTGCCAAGTTTGGAAAAAAAATGTCATGTTAAAAGCCTTGTAATACCAAATTTGGCAGAAATTTATTCCTCCTTAGAGAATAAAAAACATGATACTCTTATTTTGGAATTTCAAAACATTTTTACTCCTATTTAGGGAATTTTCTCAAAAAAATATGTCATAACAAATAATAAACTTTTATTCCAAAAAAATCAGTCGGAATATAATATTCAGAATACGACGTACATGATTTTTTGGCAACTACGTTCTCAACCTGAATATTTGACTCGTTAGACTTTCATTCCAAAAATATATCATTCGCGCAAGTTTATTCTCTACACTCAATACTTTTTTTCTTTTAGTATATATTTATAATCTATACGAAGTACTATTTAGAAATGGCTAATGAGGGTAGTATTATCTATGTTGTAAAAACCGGACCGGTGAGCGACCCGGTCGAGTGACTGGGTCACGGGTCAACCCGGACCCGGTGGGTCAACCCGGACCCGGTGGGTCAACCCAGTCAACGCCTGGAAAACCCGGTCAACATTTCTAAAATTTTATACTAGTAGTACTTAACATATAATAATATTAAATTAAAACCCAATTAGTCTTCATAATAAAGAAATAATGTTAATATATACTTTGTAAACATGAACAACTAAACAAAACTACGCTTTTATAAAATCTCAAAAGTGTTTATGAGTATGTTTCACTTGTAATTATTTAAATAATAGGGATGTAAAATGATAGCCATAACATGCAATGTTGTAGCTAGTAGGTACGAAGCAATAAATAACCTTTTGCAATAAATTCCATCTTGGTACAATTGCTATAAGGAAGCCATATGTACATAATATCACAACAATGTGGAGCAGTTGCCTTGGAGCTGATGTCGAAATGTCAAGTGGTTGACCTCAGATCGATTCCCTTTCGGGAAATTTTTAATTTCAACATTGAATTTCCGTCTTTCATTGGTCTGGTTGGGTTTTCCCGGGTCTGGGTCCAACACGGGTGCTACCAGGTTATTGGGTTTTTCCGGTTTCTATGGCTTTTACGGGTTGTTCAATGACCGGCCCGCATTTATGGGCGGGTGGACGGTTTCCGGGCGGGCCGGGTCGGGTTTTAAAACATAGAGTATTATTGGTCTCGTTCATTGGAATTGCTCTATTATCCAAATATACAATGAAATAGAGTATGATTACATACCTCCGAAAATACGGCATTTTTCATTGGGGAAGGAGGATGAGTTTAATACTACTTACTATATACCAATGTGTTCTCAAACATGTTAGACGAGGGCAGGGTTTCTAAAATGCAATTAATTTATGGAAAATAGCCAGAATTTAGGAATTCGGTGTAAGTCGTTTCTAGACCATGGCCCATTCACGAAGAGCCAACATGAAGTCATTTTTTCAAATCGCTTCAAGATAAAGAATTTGTGGTTCACAACATTTCTTACACATTCTTACATATTTTACTCTCATCTGCACAGCTCTTCATCATACAATTCTCACTTTCTCAATCTAGGGACAAAGATAGTATAAGTAATTTTTGTAAGTTCATGGGATCCTGGGACCCCATGGAACACAAGGTGGATTCACCACTGCATGCATATGCATGCCCACAATTTATTCAATAATTTTACTCTTGCAAGTCACGTTATTATTGTATTTTTAAGATTTTCCCACATAAATATACTATTTCCCACAAAATTTTCATGTTCATAATTTGTGATTATTGAAAGTGATACATTTTAGTATAAAAGTTCTCAATATAGACAAACTATTGATTGTGGATACAATCTGGTAATATAAATATAGTTAACGAGAACTAATACCAAACACCAAACACATGCATTCATAAATTATGAGATTAAATCAACAAATAATGATTATAATATCGGGTTTCAATGAAAAGTTTAGTAACTTATTCGGAGTATTTTTTTAGATCAATGTGTTTTCATCAACCCAAAAGTAGCTAGAAGCCCGTGTATTGGTCCTCCTTTTACATACTACGGGTATTTGTAATTTTCATAGAATTTAAACCAACAAACAATGCTATGACAAATTACTGAACTTCTAAGGATATGCAGTACTCGAGTAGGTTATGACCACATTGTTCATTAGTATCTCCAAAACTGCACCATTAGTATCTCCAACAAACCTGGGACTTTTGAATTGTGTAGCAGCAGTGCCTAAACCAACATAGTGATTAAGAATCTTGTTGAAAGTCCCTCTCCTCACAATCTTAAGCTCTAATGGACCAATGGTTCTTGCCTTCCGAGAAGTCATGTAACCCAAGTCCAGGAACGAACTGTCTAAGCAGTTGCAGCATTCCTGCAACACTTGATGATGATGATGGAGATGATCGCTTTCTTCCCCGTTGACTTCCCAGAAAACAACGTAATGGCCAGGATATGTTGATGTATTGACATGGCTTGTGAAGTCTAGCAGTTCAAGGTTGGATGATGAGTCGCTTAAAATTTTTGCAGCCGTCTCCACAGAGAGCTGAACATCCTCTTCTGTGTTCTTGTCTATGTCGATATTTAGCAGAAGGTTTTTCCTACGAACAAATCTGAGTTGTGGGGTTGAAGAATTGTGGAAGCCTCTCACCTCCACAATGTCTCCTAAACGATACCGATACAATCCTGCATGCATGCATATCACATGTGTATGCATTTAATTTTTAAAAGATAAAATTCTCCGATTATGTGTGAAGCAACTTGGGTGATTTACTTTTTTAGTCTCACAACTTTTGAGTGTGCTTGATTGTCCACTATTAGTAATGGAATATTTAACTTTTCCACTCGCAAAACACTTTTTTCGATACAAACAAGTCAAAAGGGTCATCACCCACATCAACATTTACACAGGAAATAGTACATTTTGATGTAAAAGTACTTAACATAGATAAGTTTATAAGTTATTGGGTTAAATCTACAAGTGCGTAAAGTTGTATAATTAAAATTGGGTACGTGCATAGGTTACATACAGGACATAACTTACCATTTTTCTTTTACACGTGTTTACTTATCCAACATGGGACTCATTCCATCACTTTTAAAATACAATCCAGCTAGAGGTACACATTTTCATACGCACACCTACACACTCATGTTTGTGAGGAGTATTTTTTTGTCTGTATACAGACATAACACATTTTCAAATACGTTATGTCTGTATATAGACAAAAAAATACTCTTCACAAACATGAGTGTGTAGGTGTGTGTATGAAAATTGTGTACCAATAGATTTTTTGTTTAAAATATCATGGGATGTATTAGTGAACGTACTTCATCCATCTTTTACTCCTATTTTGATTAATTTCTTTTAATTGAGTTAGATTCTTTTTCTTATTATACTATTCACCTTATTATGTAGGAAGTACTTCGTATGTAAATATTAAAAAAAGGAGGTGGGGAAAATTGAAATAATGACCACTAAAATAAAGATAATGCATAAACATGTGACTTTTATATAAAATGACCATGCTAGTATTATTTAGTGATTATGATTATGTTCCATTTTACGCATTAGTGGCCATGATTGTATATTTGTCCATAATTTAATTTGAGTAATAAATTTAGGAAAAATACAAGAAAATTTTGCCATATCTCAAAAAAGGAAACCATGTCAAAAAAGGAAACCATGGAAGAGAGGTCAGAGAGAGTATGTTTTACTTTCAAATTTGAGTAATAAAAAGAAACATATAGAAGCAAATTATTAATTAATATACTATGTGATTCGAGATAGGGAAAAAGAGGTATACCGACCTAGGCCGTTTGTGATAACAACTTCGTACTGCTCTCCATCTTTGACTTGGGTCAAATCCACTGCACTTGGTTCCATATCTTCACTGTTCATCAAAGGTATAAATTCAAAATAAGCTACATTAGGGAGAACGGTGAATATCGCCATTTCTGGTAGTGATCTCGGGTTCACATTCAACCCGACCCATCCTTCCGAAGCTCCATAATCTGAACACACCAAAGGCAGCTCTCCTGCATACTGCCTCAACTTCTTCACGTAAAGCTGCATACTCCCAGTCATCACCGAATGGATATACTTTGCATGAGGAAACAGTTCAGGAATCACTCCATACCAATCATTTTCTGTCAATCGTTCGCACTTTGCATGGATTTGGCCCGCCAACTCAGCATTAGGCTTGATGAGAACTTTCGATGCCATCGCGCACCGAAGGGCGGGAATAGTGATCCGGCTGGAGAGAACCCCGCTCCGAATATCAGAGCAGAGTTCTTCCCATACCTGCTCAAATGTTCGGAAAGCGAGAATTAAAGCGTGAGCAAACACGGATGAGACGAATTGGATTTCGTCACGAAATATGAGACCACAAAGAAGGTGACAATATAATGACTGTTGGATGTCTGGGCTGAATATCACTTCACTAGGGCTGCAACATGGAGTGTTCATTGACTTCAATGTTTCCATATATTTTGGGTTGTTGACAACATGAGTTGATACTGGACCAACTGCCAAACCGCCTTTACTCCTCTGTAACTCCTTGCTGCTATATAGGAACTGTAATACTTTCCCATTTTCAATAGGAAATTCCCTACATACATAGAGTTGTGTCATTCTCAATCTATTAGCCAAAAACATTTTGTGATTAATTAGCCTAGCAATTCAAAGAGGTCACCATGAGTGGTGTACAAACTAGTTCTATTGTAATGACCAGATAATTACATGTCCGGCCAACTTTTTAATCATTATATTACTTTTATTATATGATTAAACTAATTTATTATTTGCTTACACATATATTAAGAGAAAGATATAGAATTGATTAAGGTTATGAATTTAAACAATCTTGATTAGAATTTGAACTGAAAAATAAGGTATTAAACCCTTCTACTATTTCCAATAGTAGAAGGACTTATTTGACCCCTTTTTTTCTTTATTGATTTTCATCGTTGGGGTTGCAAAGTGCATGAGTGTACTAAGACGGATATACTATAGTTTATCTTATTCTTTTGAAGTAAAATAGAATATCAATTGTTCAATTATTTTTGTGAAAAATGAGATATTTTAGGATGTATGAAAAATGTGATACATTTATTATTTTAATAGCGGGAATAATCCAAGATCTTATATGTTGTTTGTTACTCCGTATCTTATATTAGCTGATATGGGACAAACACTTTAATATTCTCTCATCGTGAATTGGGCTAAACAAGTTGAGGTATGAAAGAAAGAACCAAATGAACTCTTACGGGTTAATTCAAACCATATATATATATATATATATATATATATATATATATATATATATATATATATATATAGGGGAGGGTTCAAATACAAAGAGGTCTTCCCATGCAAAGTGAGAATTAATCTTGTGCATTCATTTTCAGATCTAATGGCTCAGAATGGTCCAAAAATGCACTAAATTTGATCAAGAACGCAGTGGCAATTTTGTAAGTAACCCGAGGTGTTCTGCCACTGCGAAAAAGTGCAATAGAAATATGAAATAGTGCAACACGGTGAGGAAAAAGTGAAATTGTTCGTACTTTGCACGGGAGCACCGCTTTTTATTTGAACTCTCCCCACATGGACACACACTCGGAGTACCAAACTCTATAATATGGGGTTCTCAACAATAAAAGTACATTAGGATTAGGCACCATATTCTGACACTTAGTACTCTGTTATAAAATCGTCGTGAGGTAAACTAATATAGTAACTAACGTAGTAACTAAAAATTACTAAATCACACTTTTGTCTGCTATCTATTTAGGATTATATATTAAGAATTATTTCATTACATTTATCATATACGTAGTATATAATATACCTGTTCCTATAAGCAAGTGAAGTCCTGAACACAAACAGTGAAGAATTAAACATGTCATTCGTGAATGGAATATATTTTGGCTTCCCTTGAGTAGTCCCTGAGCTATAACCGTACATACACAGACAAACCAAATTAAACTCATTATACTATAAATAAAAACATAACTACTATATTAAAATTTAAAGAGATTCTTCATCAACTTGAAAATTGATTAATTAAATATATACATACGATAGTATATATATATATTTAAAAATTAAGATATATATATATATATATATATATCTTAATTTTTAAATATTGAGATAAAATAATCATGTTTGTTCTGGAATTGGGACTTCAAGCTCAACCACGAATCACGATATAAGGTCAAATGAAACACAACACTCATTTTTTCCTACAAAATTTCATCATATTGACTTTTACAGTGACCTAGCTTCATCAATAATAGTTTTGAATACAAAACATTTAAAATATATGGAAATGTTTTTGTGTCAAAAGTAGTTTCATGATACTATAAATTTTACAAATTTCACACGAATGTGATAACCAAAATTGTTGTCCAAAGATAAAAGCACCTTAAATGAGGCTCTACATGAGTTTCAGAACCTTAATGCAACTCTCTAACCAGATAAAAGCAATTTAAAACGTAATTGACATGGCGGGGTTTTGTGAGATGGAAATATAAAAAAAAAGTCCTAGAAGTGTATTATTATATATGATACAACAACAAAGTAAAATTGGATTATGTATTACAAGGAGCTAGCAAGTAAGATATTTATATTTATATTTATATACCTCCTTGACAAGGCGGAAATAGGTTTGGAAGTGAGGATTGGAGAAGAATCGCCATTAGCAATTCTCTGAATGTAAGGCTCCAAATCTTTATGAACGACTAGAGGAACACAGTCCTTGAAGCTTTTAGGGTCTGTTCTTCCGTTAAGTCCACACTTCTGCCATAGATATTCAGTCTCCTTGTTCTCTTCAAGAATCTTCCTTAGAATATCCTCTTGTACTTTTCCACTATTCTTTGTCAACAACTCAAATTCCTCAATTATCTCTTCTTGATTAAAAAAGTTGTCCTCTTTCAACACCGACATCTTCTATATATGTGGAATTGAACTTGGTTGAATAATGTCTGACAAAAATATGAACTGATGGGGAAATGTATACAAAATGAAACATATATATGTATATTATATTCCATGTATATTAATTTACTTTCCATTATAAGTTTATCAAGGAATTTAAGAACGAAATGATAGATCAGACCTAGTGCATGATATAAAAATAGTTGAAAAAAATAAGGGTACATGCACATAATAATGTATCTGTAAACGACACTTACTGAAATAGAAAAAGTGTTATTAATTATACATATTTGTGACAAAAGAATAAGTGCGAGCAATTAAATATGTGGGGGTATATATATTTTATATTACATACTATGTATATAAGAGAAGAATGACTAAATAGGAGTAAATATAGCATTTACTCAAGAAATGAGTGTCATTGTTCTCTTCACAAAATATAATTCGTCCATTTAACTTTATATTTTTATAGTTTCACATAACTACATAAGACTTGTTTTGGAAATAAAATACGTTTTTCCTCTCTCTAAACTTTGTCTATATTTACTGATATTTTAAATGCTATGTTGACTGATATTTTAAATATTTTCCTTATATAATATTGCATTAGTGTGTAAAAAATATGAAATAAAGAAGAGCACATGTTTATTTGGCCATTTGGGCATGCACTAAATGACAAAAATTTGAAAGAAGGCAACCAATTAATAAGTGATGATTTAATTTATTACAAAAATCGGCTATTGTAATACGACAGTATTTAACGGATAGTGACAAAATTTAATATGTAGAGTAATTATGTGTTATTGAGTGTCTATTTAATTACATTTTTTCTTTTCTTTTTTTTTGAATGAAATAGTCCTACGAATATATTAAATCAAAATAACGTTCGTCACATGGATGATCATACAATCAAAGAAAAAGAAGTAAATAAAATGATAAAAAGTCTTTTATGGTTGTCGTCCGCTCTCGAACCAGACTGAGAATCTATCACCTCTGTAAAAGCAATAACATTCGCTGATCCTGTAATGGGCTTAACTGAGCCAATGACTGACAAACCAGACTTCTCATCACCTAACCTAAACTCAAGAGTATCTCTGCTAGGAAAAAAGAACACGTCCAAAACAACATGCAAAACGATAGAAAAACATAAACTGAATAAAACGGGATTAAAATAGATTTCACCCATCTTCTTCCAAACCCTAGATTTGCTTGCACTCCATGGCGGCGGCTCAGGAGGGGGACGCGCCCACCGTTCATCCGCCACAACCTCAACATCAGCTTCATCTAGATCCAGTTCTTCTTCCTCTGCCCCAATCGCCATCGTCTTGTACTTGTCCACGAAGACTTTCAGGCCGGAAAAAGAAAACTCAAACGAATTTCTGAAACTCGTTTCCACCTCCATATCCGCCGACGAAGCGGAGCTGCAGACCGATTATCACCAATCCAAAGAGCACCGACGATCTACGTTGCTAGATCAGTCAACGCAGACACAAAATCCAAAACTCGGTGCTACACCCGGGCGGTTAACACCGGAAACATCCCTAGAAGAACCCTAGGCGGCAATTACATTTTTTCTATAAATGCATTAATAGTACTATTTTGAAAATAACCTTACTAATCATAGATCTTTTCATTTAAATAAATTAATACTATGGGTTGGGTTAACTCCTCACGCTCCAAAGGTCCAACACATTCCTCCAGAGTTCCGAATGATCATTTATATGGAGAGTATTTTAAATGTATTTAGTGTATGACTACCAAACAATAAATGATAGAAGTACAATCAATCAATACAATAAATAAAAGGTAAAATGCACCAAATTCTATTAAACGGACTTAGAACGATTACAACTAGGGTAGTAAACGAACCAAATCGAGTCAAATAGTGAGATCTTGTATTTGTATTTGTTTAATTTTTTCGAATACGAATTCGAATATGAAACGAATATTAATTTCGATCTGTATTTGTATTTGTTTAACAATTCGAATATTTAACGAATCACATATGAATATCGAGGCGATTTTAGTATAGGGTAAGTATTAGCCAAATATCATTTTAAAATAACATTTCTTATATTTTTATGTTGTAAATACACGCTATGACCTAATATGTGTTTTTATAATTTAAATTTAATGGATCAGTGCATTTTTAGATTTTGCACAATATACTAAAGTGAATCAATTTTATGATTCATAAATATAAATCTATTTCAAACTTTCTGAAATAAACACTAACACACACATATTAGAAATTACTCTTATAATGTGTGAAATATATTGATAATTGAATATATTAAAGTCAAAAGACTATAATTTTATTCTTCGAAACAAATACATAATTATTTGTATTGTATCTGAAAGACATTCGAACCAAAAAATGATTTGTATTCGTATTAATATTCTGATTTATTATAAATGGTCTTGGAATTTGTATGCATAAATGTATATATGAATTATAATTTGAGGGTATTGCTATCTTTTAAAAGTGATTATAGTGTTAATACTATTATTAATATAATTATTATTATTATTAATATTACCACTGTTATTAATCGAATATATTTGATTAATATTCGAATTGAATACACTAATATTCTTATTTGTAGTTGATAACAACTCAAATCAAATTTAATATTCTTATTTGTATTTGTATTTGAATTTTTCGAATTTGAATTGTCTTATAGGAATTCGAATCACGAATTGAGCACAAATTACTTGATTCATTTACAACTCTAGTTACAACACACCCTTACTTAACCCGAGTCCCAAATCTCTAGTTATAAACTAAGAGTTACAAAAGAAAGTACAGAGAGGATCTAAGGGACTAAATGCATGTTTGCCAATCCTACACAATAAAACAAATATGAGTATTTAACTATTTATAATACAAGGCAGTAGGTGAAGGAGGTGATGTGGCGAACCCTGGATGACTATCCCCAACCATAAGATCTCCCATATCTGGTGCATTAAATGCTTCCCGTCAATTCTAGGTATCCCGCCAATTCCTTAGTGTGACAATCTAGGCACTGGTTGTGTGCTAGCAGCAAAACTCCAAATATTGGGATTCTCCCACTCGGCTTGTTCCTCCACGGGTTGGTCATGCCGAGTGTGAAGAATGCAATCAGCCGAGCTTGGATGTTTCTGAAGGCAAGCATTGGGCCCTTTGCGCTTGTTGGGCCATAGGGGGTATTTGGACTTGTCCGACTATTAGGCCAAATAACCCAACACTACGTATGAATCTAGATATCTAGTTATTTTAATACATTATGGCTATTCTCGGTAAATGGATGATCATGGATTAATTCCACTTGTTTCTATGAGTTTTATGTCAATTCTACATTTAATTCATGTCTTTCATTTTGTCCACTTTTGGTAGAGAATAACAAAAAAAAAGAGAAAACGAAACCGACCAAAACCAAACCGGTAAAACCGAAACCGACCAAAATCAAACCGAAACCGATTAAAACCAAACCGATAAAACCAAAACCGACCAAAAGTGACTAATTCATCAGTTACTCTGTTAAATGAAAAGAGTAATCCTAATCCTAATCCTAATCTTAATCGTAATACTAATCCTAATCCTAATCCTAATCCTAATCCTAATCCTAATCATAATCCTAATCCTAATCCTAATCGTAATCCTAATCCTAATCCTAATCCTAATCCTAATCGTAATACTAATCCTAATCCTAATCCTAATCCCAATCTTAATCTTAATCCTAATCCTAATCCTAATCCTAATCCTAATCCTAATCCTAATCCTAATCCTAATCTTAATCTTAATCCTAATCCTAATCCTAATCCTAATCCTAACCATAATCCTAATGCTAATCGCAATCCTAATTGTAATCCTAATCCTAATCCTAATCGTAATCCTAATTCTAATCCTAATCGTAATCCTAATCCTAATCATAATCCTAATGCTAATCGCAATCCTAATCCTAATCCTAATCCTAATCGTAATTCTAATCCTAATCCTAATCCTAATGTTAATCGTAATACTAATCCTAATCCTAATCCTAATCCTAATCATAATCCTAATCCTAATCCTAATCCTAATCCTAATCCTAATCCTAATCCTAATCCTAATCATATTCCTAATGTTAATCCTAACCCTAATCCTAATCCTAATGCTAATCCTAATCTTAATCCTAATTCGAATCCTAATCCTAATCCTAATCGTAATCCTAATCGTAATCCTAATCCTAATCCTAATCCTAATCCTAATCGTAATACTAATCCTAATCCTAATCCTAATCCTAATCCTAATCCTAATCCTAATCTTAATCCTAATCCTAATCCTAATCCTAATCCTAATCCTAATCCTAATCCTAATCCTAATCCTAATCCTAATCCTAATCCTAATCCTAATCCTAATCCTAATCCTAATCCTAATCCTAATCGTAATACTAATCCTAATCCTAATCTTAATCCTAATCCTAATCCTAATCCTATTCCTATTCCTAATCCTAATCGTAATACTAATCCTAATCCTAATAATAATCCTAATCCTAATCCTAATTATAATTTTAATCCTAATCCTAATCCTAATCGTAATACTAATCCTAATCCTAGTTATAATTTTAATCCTAAACCTAATCCTAATCCTAATCCGATTAGGATTAGGATTAGGATTAGGATTAGGATTAGGATTAGGATTAGGATTAGGATCAGGATTAGGACTAGGATTAGGATTAGGATTAGGATTAGGATTAGGATTAGGATTAGGATTAGGATTAGGATTATGATTAGGATTAGGATTGGGATTGGGATTAGGATTGGGATTGGGATTGGGATTGGGATTGGGATTCGGATTAGGATTAGGATTAGGATTAGGATTAGGATTGGGATTAGGATTAGAATTAGGATTAGGATTAGGATTAGGATTGTGATTAGGATTAGGATTAGGATTAGGATTAGGATTAGGTTTAAAATTAGGATTAGGATTAGGACTAGGATTAGGATTAGGATTAGGATTAGTATTACGATTAGGATTAGGATTAGGATTAGGATTAGGATTAGGATTTGGATTAGGATTAGGATTGGGATTAGGATTAGGATTGGGATTAGGATTAGGATTAGGATTCGGATTGGGATTAGGATTAGGATTAGGATTAGGATTAGGATTAGGATTAGGATTAGGATTAGGATTAGGATTAGGATTAGGATTAGGATTGGGATTAGGATTAGGATTGGGAGTAGGATTAGGATTAGGATTAGGATTAGGATTAGGATTGGGATTAGGATTAGGATTGGGAGTAGGATTAGGATTAGGATTGGGATTAGGATTATGATTAGGATTAGGATTCGGATTCGGATTAGGATTAGGATTAGGATTAGGATTAGTATTACGATTAGGATTAGGATTAGTATTAGGATTAGGATTATGATTAGGATTAGGATTACGATTAGGACTACGATTAGGATTAGGATTAGGATTAGGAATACGATTAGGATTAGGATTAGGATTGGGATTAGGATTAGGATTGGGATTAGGATTGGGATTGGGATTAGGATTGGGATTAGGATTGGGATTAGGATTGGGATTAGGATTAGGATTGGGATTAGGATTGGAGATTGGGATTAGGATTGGGATTAGGATTAGGATTAGGATTAGGATTCGGATTAGGATTAGGATTGGGATTAGGATTGGGATTAGGATTAGGATTAGGATTAGGATAAGGATTAGGATTAGGATTAGGATTGGGATTAGGATTAGGATTGGGATTAGTATTACGATTAGGATTAGGATTAGGATTACGATTCGGATTAGGATTGGGATTAGGATTAGGATTAGGATTAGGATTGGGATTAAGATTAGGATTAGGATTAGTATTACGATTAGGATTAGGATTAGGATTAGGATTAGGATTAGGATTAGGATTAGGATTAGGATTAGGATTAGGATTAGTATTACGATTAGGATTAGGATTGGGATTAGGATTAGGATTGGGATTAGTATTACGATTAGGATTAGGATTAGGATTAGGATTAGGATTAGGATTAGGATTAGGATTAGGATTAGGATTAGGATAGGATTAGGATTAGAATTAGGATTAGGATTAGGATTAGGATTAGGATTAGGATTAGAATTAGGATTATGATTATGATTATGATTAGGATTAGGATTAGGATTATGATTAGGATTAGGATTAGGATTGGGATTAGGATTAGGATTGGGATTAGGATTAGGATTAGGATTAGGATTAGGATTGTGATTAGGATTAGGATTAGGATTGGGATTAGGATTATGATTAGGATTAGGTTAGGATTAGGATTAGGATTACGATTTGGATTAAGATTAGGATTAGGATTAGGATTAGGATTAAGTATAGGATTAGGATTAGGATTGGGATTAGGATTAGGATTAGGATTAGTATTACGATTAGGATTACGATTAAGATTAGGATTAGGATTAGGATTAGGATTAGGATTAGGATTAGGATTAGGATTACGATTAGGATTAGCATTAGGATTAGGATTAGGATTTGGATTAGTATTAGGATTGGGATTAGGATTAGGATTGGGATTAGGATTAGGATTAGGATTAGGATTAGGATTAGGATTAGGATTAGGATTAGGATTAGTATTACGATTAGGATTAGGATTAGGATTAGGATTAGGATTAGGATTAGGATTGGGATTAGGATTAGGATTGGGATTGGGATTGGGATTAGGATTAGGATTAGGATTGGGATTGGGATTAGGATTGGGATTGGGATTGGGATTAGGATTAGGATTAGGATTGGGATTGGGATTAGGATTAGGATTGGGATTAGGATTAGGATTAGGATTAGGATTAGGATTAGGATTAGGATTGGGATTGGGATTAGGATTAGGATTAGGATTAGGATTAGGATTGGGAGTAGGATTAGGATTAAGATTACGATTAGGATTAGGATTAGGATTAGGATTAGGATTAGGATTAGGATTGGGATTAGGATTATGATTAGGATTAGGATTAGGATTCGGATTCGGATTAGGATTAGGATTAGGATTAGGATTAGTATTACGATTAGGATTAGGATTAGGATTAGGATTATGATTAGGATTAGGATTAGGATTACGATTAGGACTACGATTAGGATTAGGATTAGGAATACGATTAGGATTAGGATTAGGATTAAATTAGGATTAGGATTAGGATTGGGATTAGGATTAGGATTGGGATTAGGATTGGGATTGGGATTAGGATTGGGATTAGGATTGGGATTAGGATTGGGATTAGGATTAGGATTGGGATTAGGATTGGAGATTGGGATTAGGATTGGGATTAGGATTAGGATTAGGATTAGGATTCGGATTAGGATTAGGATTAGGATTAGGATTAGTATTACGATTAGGATTAGGATTAGGATTAGGATTAGGATTAGGATTAGGATTGGGATTAGGATTAGGATTGGGATTGGGATTGGGATTAGGATTAGGATTAGGATTGGGATTGGGATTAGGATTGGGATTGGGATTGGGATTAGGATTAGGATTAGGATTAGGATTGGGATTGGGATTAGGATTAGGATTGGGATTAGGATTAGGATTAGGATTAGGATTAGGATTAGGATTAGGATTGGGATTGGGATTAGGATTAGGATTAGGATTAGGATTAGGATTGGGAGTAGGATTAGGATTAAGATTAGGATTAGGATTAGGATTAGGATTAGGATTAGGATTAGGATTGGGATTAGGATTATGATTAGGATTAGGATTAGGATTCGGATTCGGATTAGGATTAGGATTAGGATTAGGATTAGTATTACGATTAGGATTAGGATTAGGATTAGGATTATGATTAGGATTAGGATTAGGATTACGATTAGGACTACGATTAGGATTAGGATTAGGAATACGATTAGGATTAGGATTAGGATTAAATTAGGATTAGGATTAGGATTGGGATTAGGATTAGGATTGGGATTAGGATTGGGATTGGGATTAGGATTGGGATTAGGATTGGGATTAGGATTGGGATTAGGATTAGGATTGGGATTAGGATTGGAGATTGGGATTAGGATTGGGATTAGGATTAGGATTAGGATTAGGATTAGGATTAGGATTAGGATTAGGATTGGGATTAGGATTAGGATTAGGATTGGGATTAGTATTGCGATTAGGATTAGGATTAGGATTAGGATTGGGATTAGGATTAGGATTGGGATTAGGATTAGGATTAGGATTAGGATTGTGATTAGGATTGGGATTAGGATTGGGATTAGGATTAGGATTGGGATTAGGATTGGAGATTGGGATTAGGATTGGGATTAGGATTAGGATTAGGATTAGGATTCGGATTAGGATTAGGATTGGGATTAGGATTAGGATTAGGATTAGGATTAGGATTAGGATAAGGATTAGGATTAGGATTAGGATTGGGATTAGGATTAGGATTAGGATTGGGATTAGTATTACGATTAGGATTAGGATTAGGATTAGGATTGGGATTAGGATTAGGATTAGGATTAGGATTAGGATTGTGATTAGGATTAGGATTAGGATTAGGATTAGGATTATGATTAGGATTAGGTTAGGATTAGGATAAGGATTACGATTTGGATTAAGATTAGGATTAGGATTAGGATTAACTATAGGATTAGGATTAGGATTAGGATTAGGATTACGATTAAGGATTAGGATTAGGATTAGGATTAGGATTAGTATTACGATTAGGATTACGATTAAGATTAGGATTAGGATTAGGATTAGGATTAGGATTAGGATTAGGATTACGATTAGGATTAGCATTAGGATTAGGATTAGGATTAGGATTTGGATTAGGATTAGGATTGGGATTAGGATTAGGATTGGGATTAGGATTAGGATTAGGATTAGGATTAGGATTAGGATTAGGATTAGGATTAGGATTAGGATTAGTATTACGATTAGGATTAGGATAATGATTAGGATTAGGATTAGGATTAGGATTATGACGTGCACTTTGTCGTGATGTGCACTCAAAATAATAATACAATACGACACTAATACATGGTATAGTGTAGTAAGGTTCGTATCCACAGGGAAAGGAACACTTCTCTTTTTATAGAATTAGAAATAAGTAACAAAGGGGGGTTTTTATGATTGGTTGATGAACTTAAATTATATTTAAGCACGAAGATGAACGAGTTATGTGGTTTAATTAATGAGAAGGAGACTTGGTTTTGCTTTTATCCACTTAATGAAATGTTCGTCGATCCCGGTTATATCTTTAACTATCTTCCTCTCGAATACTCAATCGAGGAGTATATCCAGTTCATCGAGGGTAGTTATTAATAACGAGATGCGTTCATTAATAAAACTTACTATCGAGTCAATATAGAACAAGCGCCGTATATTAACTTGATAGTAGCAATAAACTTAAGATGAAAACGATTGAGATTGATAACCTCAACACAAGCGGTTTATTGGTTAATCAATGTAATTAATTCCCCTTAGATTATTAACCATGAGATGCATGCATTAATAATCCAAGTTTACTACCGTGAAAGGACCGAATTAATAACAAGCGTATTAATCGACCGATTCTAGTATTAATTAATATATGAAACAAAACTAGTTGATCCTTTAAGTAATGTTCAAAATATTAATATGAAATATGAATAGGAATTAATTAATACTCAAGAAAGAATATTAAAGAAGATGAATCCTACTATAGTTAATATCAAGATGTTAACTAATTGTCATCTTAGTAACACTCCCCGATATTAACGTAGAGGAAGAAATAACTATTACTATAACTAATGTCAAGATGTTAACTAATTGTCATCTTAGTAACACTCCCCAACATTAATATAGAAATAGTATTTAAAGGAAGAATTAATATTCAAGGAAGAAGATTAAAGAGAATAACTCACAACTTACAAATTCATTAAGCTTCAAAGTAGCAAAACCAAGATGGAAGAGTTTAGCTCCTCATTTGGAGACTAAACATGCTATAAAAATATAAAAGAAATACTATTCTAAACTGAGATTAAGAGTATGGAAGAAGGGATTCTTTTTAGTGAAGGAAAAGTGTGCTATTTATAGGTGTTTTTCAACACCTTTGGTCGAGTACCCGACCGGGTAGAGTATCTACCCGACCGGGTACCGGTCTGAATCAAATATTTTCCACATTCTAGTGTTCTTCAGCACGTCGGGTTGTCTTCGGTCAAGTTTCACCCGACCGGGTGAGGTATAGGGCCCGATCGGGCCAAGCAATTTCCTGGAGACTACAAATGTTAATTCAAACCCGACCGGGTGAAGGTTTCTACCCGGTCGGGTTTATACTTCTGGGCAGCATTCTCCTTGTTTTTCTTCCTTTTCCTTGCCAACAATTCTACCAAAACTTCCTAACCCACAAATAAAAGCTAAAAACACTTACAAATAAAAAGTAAACAAATGTTTACAACTACACACAAATGGTAAACAATCCACACAAAACAAGATATAAAAATACACATTTATGCACTACTAACTAGTGCATATCAGATTAGTATTACGATTAGGATTAGGATTAGGATTAGGATTGGGATTAGGATTAGGATTAGAATTAGGATTAGAATTAGGATTAGGATTAGGATTTCGATTAGCATTAGGATTATGATTAGGATTAGGATTACGATTAGGATTAGAATTAGGATTACGATTAGGATTAGGATTAGGATTAGGATTAGGATTAGGTTTAGGATTAGGATTAGGATTAGAATTAGGTCTGCGATTAGCATTAGGATTATAATTAGGATTAGGATTAGGATTATAATTAGGATTAAGATTAGGATTAGTATTACGATTAGAATTAGGATTATAATTAGGATTAGGATTACGATTAGGATTAGGATTACGATTAGGATTAGGATTAGGATTAGGATTAGGATTTGGATTAGGATTAGGATTACGATTAGGATCAGGATCACGATTAGGATTTCGATTAGGATTAGGATTACGATTACGATTACGATTACGATTACGATTACGATTAGGATCAGGATTAGGATTAGGATTAGGATTAGGATTAGGATTAGGATTAGGATTAGGATTAGGATTAGGATTAGGATTAGGATTAGGATTAGGATTAGGATTAGGATTAGGATTACGATTGGGATTAGGATTAGGATTAGGATTAGGATTAGGATTAGGATTAGGATTAGGATTAGGATTAGGATTAGGATTAGGATTAGGATTAGGATTAGGATTAGGATTAGGATTAGGATTAGGATTAGGATTAGGATTAGGATTAGGATTACGATTAGGATTAGGATTAGGATTAGGATTAGGATTAGGATTAGGATTAGGATTAGGATTAGGATTACGATTAGGATTAGGATTAGGATTAGGATTAGGATTAGGATTAGGATTAGGATTAGGATTAGGATTAGGATTAGGATTAGGATTAGGATTACGATTAGGATTAGGATTAGGATTAGGATTAGGATTACGATTAGGATCAGGATAAGGATCAGGATCAGGATTAGGATTAGGATTTCGATTAGGATTACGATTACGATTACGATTACGATTAGGATTAAGATTAGGATTAGGATTAGGATTATGATTAGGATTAGGATTAGGATTAGGATTAGGATTAGGATTAGGATTAGGATTAGGATTAGGATTAGGATTAGGATTAGGATTAGGATTAGGATTACGATTAGGATTACGATTAGGATTAGGATTAGGATTAGGATTAGGATTAGGATTGGGATTAGGATTAGGATTAGGATTAGGATTATGATTAGGATTGGGATTTGGTTTAGGATTAGGATTATGATTACGATTAGGATTTGGATTATAATTAGGATTGGTAAAATGAGAATTAGGATTAGGATTAGGATTATAATTAGGATTGGTACAATGAGAATTAAGATTAGGATTAGGATTAGAATTAAGATTAGGATTAGGATTTCGATTAGCATTAGGATTATGATTAGGATTAGGATTAGGATTGGGATTGGGATTGGGATTGGGATTGGGATTGGGATTGGGATTGGGATTGGGATTGGGATTGGGATTGGGATTGGGATTGGGATTGGGATTGGGATTCGGATAGGGATTGGGATTGGGGTTGGGATTGGGATTGGGATTGGGATTAGGATTAGGATTATGATTACGATTAGGATTAGGATTAGGATTAGGATTAGGATTAGGATTAGGATTAGGATTAGGATTAGGATTAGGATTAGGATTAGGATTAGGATTAGGATTAGGAGTAGGATTAGGATTAGGATTACGATTTGGATTAGGATTACGATTAGGATTAGGATTAGGATTGGACTAGGATTAGGATTAGGATTAGGATTAGGATTACGATTAGGATTAGGATTAGGATTACGATTGGGATTGGGATTGGGATTGGGATTGGGATTGGGATTGGGATTGGGATTGGGATTGGTATTGGGATTGGGATTGGGATTGGGATTGGGATTAGGATTAGGATTAGGATTACGATTAGGATTACGATTACGATTAGTATTAGGATTAGGATTAGGATTACGATTACGATTAGTGTCACGCCCCGGACCTTCCCGGACACGTCAACAACCCGCCGTACAGTACGAATAGTCAACCGCAGTCCAACTCATCCATACTATACAAGGCGTCTTGAATACCATTCACATTAGTACATCCATAAACAATCATAATGTAAATCATTTAATTAAGCAGCGGAAATATTAATACAAGCATTCGAGCCACACGTGGCAAACACGGGCGTGCAAGCCCCAAATAATTATTCGGAAAATAGTATCCATGAGCATTAATTTGAATGTTTAAAACAGAAACGGAGGAAGCACGAACCACGTCTCCTCTCCTTGATAATCCGCCCGAAGCAACGGTGATGGTAGCAACCTTCAAGTTCTACCTGAAACTGTGAGGTGGCCTCCCCCGTGAAGGGGAGGTCAGTACTTGGAAGCATTTGACAAGTACAATGACAACTATACTAAGTATAATCAAAGTTTCAATTTCCAAGACCCTCAATCCAAGATGTTATTCATTTGTACTTAACTCCTGTTCCTTCATGCTAGAGCTCGGCTCATAGTCATGCTAAATTGTTCTAGAGCTCGGCTCATAGTCACACTACATTTGCTAGAGCTCGGCTCATAGTCATACTAAATTGTGCTAGAGCTCGGCTCATAGTCACCCTACGTTTGCTAGAGCTCGGCTCATAGTCATACTAATTTGTGCTAGAGCTCGGCTCATAGTCACCCTACGTTTGCTAGAGCTCGGCTCATAGTCATGCTACCACGTGCTAGAGCTCGGCTCACAGTCACGTCAACTAATCCCGAAACCACTTCTTAGTCTAGGTTCCATCCATTTTGAGTAACCCCTTAAGGCCTACTCCAAATGTAACTTAAGTTCATAATAATTTGAATATCTCAATTGAATTCCACATTCAAGTATAACTTGGCTCTAATATCAAAATATCACTTTTATCCTTCCATGACTTCCTTACATGAGGTAAAAGTATATTTATCACAATTTAGTTTATAGTTTACACAACTATTATACCATTGTATTCATAACACATAATCATACACAATTTATTCATAAATTTGTATATTATGCATTTTTGCTTATAAACAATAAAAATCTCATTTAGGCATTTTATTATTATAAATACATCATGCCAAACACATATAATTCATTTAGGTAATCTTATGAAATTAACCCAATAATTATAAGCAATATAGTCGGTCATCCTCACCTTAAGTGAGCTTAAGCGTGTTCTACGCTCCGCGGTTGAACTTTGACTAATTCCGGTGAACTTTGACCAACTCCGGCCAACTTTGACCAACTCCGGCGAAACTCCGGCGAAGCTCCAAAGTACTTTAATCAAGTTCCTAACAAGGTTTTAACATCATAAAACCTTAATCAATACAAATAACCTCTAAAAGATTATTTTCCGGTGAACTTGTCGGTTTGGCTCCTAGGTCCGTTTTTGGACTTAGAACCCCCTTCCAACCATCATTCTACACTTAACTCATGTGGAACAATCCTCAATGTTCTTCACATGATATATATCTCATATTGTAGAAGAAAAATAAAGGAAAAGTTAATATAAGGTTATTACCTTAATCTTTCTCACTTTTCCTAGCTTTTTTCTTCTTTTAAACTTTCCCCTTGGACTTCTATTGCTTGAGCTCTCTTCAAGGATGGGAAAAGGGAGATGGAGATTTTCTTTTCTTGCTGGGGTTGGTGCTGGCCGAGAGGAATGAGGGAGAGAGGGGTGAGGGGATGGTCTTTTGTCTCAAAGGTCAAATGGGGTGGATGTGGTCCCCTTTTTTTTGTTTGATGCTTCTTCTTTCACTTCACACACATCACCCATGCCTCTTCCACCATCCAGCCGGCCAAGTCATGAAAAAATATGGCTAATTTCGTGGGTTGGCCCCCACCCATGTGGGAGGTCAACCCCTTTTGTCCAGAAGTGTACACTTTGTCCCGAAAGTTGTATTTTTCGGACCATTTAAAATATATTTTATTTTATCGGGTCAAATAAAATATATTATGTGCTCTCCATCATTAAGACTCTTATGATGAATATTCATACCCCAACTTTAATTTATAAGTCCCCGAAATTCAATTTCGGGCTTTTATCGGTTAAATTGCCAATACCGGTATTTAGGCCTCTTTGACCAATCGGTCAACTCCGGACCTTTCCATGGCTCAAATGAGTTATCCTCCACCATATAGATATTATCTAGACCGATATGGATAGTTTATGTAGTCCCGGGAATATTGGGCGGCCCCCGCTCCCGGTGCGGGCCCCACGTGCGAATTTACAATTCACGCAAAATAATTAATAAAAATCCATAACATTGTAAACTCATTAACCATTCCACAAGGTTACATACAATATTATTCACTTAAAAGTAAATACATTTGGGGACGGTGTTACAATTAGGATTAGGATTAGGATTAGGATTAGGATTAGGATTGGGATTAGGATTAGGATTAGGATTAGGATTAGGATTAGGATTAGGATTAGTATAAGGATTAGGATTAGGATTAGGATTTTGATTAGGATTAGGATTACGATTAGGATTAGGATTAGGATTAGGATTAGGATTATGATTAGGATTAGGATTATGATTAGGATTAGGATTAGGATTAGGATTACGATTAGGATTAGGATTAGGATTAGGATTAGGATTAGGATTAGGATTTCGATTAGGATTAGGATTACGATTACGATTAGGATTAGGATTAGGATTAGGATTAGGATTAGGATTAGGATTAGGATTAGGATAAGGATAAGGATAAGGATAAGGATTAGGATTAGGATTAGGATTAGGATTAGGATTAGGATTAGGATTAGGATTAGGATTAGGATTAGGATTAGGATTACGATTAGGATTAGGATTAGGATTAGGATTAGGATTAGGATTAGGATTTGGATTAGGATTAGGATTAGGATTAGGATTAGGATTAGGATTAGGATTAGGATTAGGATTAGGATTAGGATTAGGATTAGGATTAGGATTAGGATTAGGATTAGGATTAGGATTAGGATTAGGATTAGGATTAGGATTAGGATTAGGATTAGGATTACGATTAGGATTAAGATTAGGATTACGATTAGGATTAGGATTAGGAATAGGATTAGGATTAGGATTAGGATTAGGATTAGGATTCGGATTAGGATTAGGATTCGGATTACGATTACGATTAGGATTAGGATTAGGATTACGATTACGATTAGGATTAGGATTAGGATTAGGATTAGGATTAGGATTAGGATTAGGATTAGGATTAGGATTAGGATTAGGATTAGGATTAGGATTAGGATTAGGATTAGGATTAGGATTAGGATTACGATTAGGATTAGGATTAGGATTAGGATTACGATTAGGATCAGGATCAGGATCAGGATCAGGATCAGGATCAGGATCAGGATCAGGATCAGGATCAGGATCAGGATCAGGATCAGGATCAGGATTTCGATTAGGATTAGGATTAAGATTACGATTACGATTAGGATTAGGATTAGGATTAGGATTAGGATTAGGATTAGGATTAGGATTAGGATAAGGATTAGGATTAGGATTAGGATTAGGATTAGGATTAGGATTAGGATTACGATTAGGATTAGGATTAGGATTAGGATTAGGATTACGATTAGGATCAGGATAAGGATCAGGATCAGGATTAGGATTAGGATTTCGATTAGGATTACAATTACGATTACGATTACGATTAGGATTAAGATTAGGATTAGGATTAGGATTAGGATTATGATTAGGATTAGGATTAGGATTAGGATTAGGATTAGGATTAGGATTAGGATTAGGATTAGGATTAGGATTAGGATTAGGATTACGATTAGGATTACGATTAGGATTAGGATTAGGATTAGGATTAGGATTGGGATTAGGATTAGGATTAGGATTAGGATTATGATTAGGATTGGGATTTGGTTTAGGATTAGGATTATGATTACGATTAGGATTTGGATTATAATTAGAATTGGTAAAATGAGAATTAGGATTAGGATTAGGATTATAATTAGGATTGGTACAATGAGAATTAAGATTAGGATTAGGATTAGAATTAAGATTAGGATTAGGATTTCGATTAGCATTAGGGTTATGATTAGGATTAGGATTAGGATTGGGATTGGGATTGGGATTGGGATTGGGATTGGGATTGGGATTGGGATTGGGATTGGGATTGGGATTGGGATTCGGATAGGGATTGGGATTGGGGTTGGGATTGGGATTGGGATTGGGATTAGGATTAGGATTAGGATTACGATTAGGATTAGGATTAGGATTAGGATTAGGATTAGGATTAGGATTAGGATTAGGATTAGGATTAGGATTAGGAGTAGGATTAGGATTAGGATTAGGATTAGGATTAGGATTACGATTTGGATTAGGATTACGATTAGGATTAGGATTAGGATTGGACTAGGATTAGGATTAGGATTAGGATTAGGATTACGATTAGGATTAGGATTAGGATTAGGATTGGGATTGGGATTGGGATTGGGATTGGGATTGGGATTGGGATTGGGATTGGGATTGGGATTGGGATTGGTATTGGGATTGGGATTGGGATTGGGATTAGGATTAGGATTACGATTACGATTAGTATTAGGATTAGGATTAGGATTACGATTACGATTAGGATTAGGATTAGGATTAGGATTAGGATTAGGATTAGGATTAGGATTAGGATTAGGATTAGGATTAGGATAAGGATTAGGATTAGGATTAGGATTTCGATTAGGATTAGGATTACGATTAGGATTAGGATTAGGATTAGGATTAGGATTATGATTAGGATTAGGATTATGATTAGGATTAGGATTAGGATTAGGATTACGATTAGGATTAGGATTAGGATTAGGATTAAGATTAGGATTAGGATTAGGATTAGGATTAGGATTAGGATTTCGATTAGGATTAGGATTAGGATTACGATTACGATTAGGATTAGGATTAGGATTAGGATTAGGATTAGGATTAGGATTAGGATTAGGATTAGGATAAGGATAAGGATAAGGATAAGGATTAGGATTAGGATTAGGATTAGGATTAGGATTAGGATTAGGATTAGGATTAGGATTAGGATTAGGATTAGGATTACGATTAGGATTAGGATTAGGATTAGGATTAGGATTAGGATTAGGATTAGGATTAGGATTAGGATTAGGATTAGGATTAGGATTAGGATTAGGATTAGGATTAGGATTAGGATTAGGATTAGGATTAGGAATAGGATTAGGATTAGGATTAGGATTAGGATTAGGATTAGGATTAGGATTAGGATTAGGATTAGGATTAGGATTGGGATTAGGATTAGCATTAGGATTAGGATTAGGATTAGGATTAGGATTACGATTAGGATTACGATTAGGATTAGGATTAGGATTAGGATTAGGATTAGGATTAGGATTAGGATTAGGATTAGGATTAGGATTAGGATTAGGATTAGGATTAGGATTAGGATTAGGATTAGGATTAGGATTAGGATTAGGATTCGGATTAGGATTAGGATTCGGATTACGATTACGATTAGGATTAGGATTAGGATTACGATTACGATTACGATTAGGATTAGGATTAGGATTAGGATTAGGATTAGGATTAGGATTAGGATTAGGATTAGGATTAGGATTAGGATTAGGATTAGGATTAGGATTAGGATTAGGATTAGGATTAGGATTACGATTAGGATTAGGATTAGGATTACGATCAGGATCAGGATCAGGATCAGGATCAGGATCAGGATCAGGATCAGGATCAGGATCAGGATCAGGATCAGGATTAGGATTTCGATTAGGATTAGGATTAAGATTACGATTACGATTAGGATTAGGATTAGGATTAGGATTAGGATTAGGATTAGGATTAGGATTAGGATTAGGATTAGGATTAGGATTAGGATTAGGATTAGGATTAGGATTAGGATTAGGATTAGGATTAGGATTAGGATTAGGATTAGGATTAGGATTAGGATTAGGATTAGGATTAGGATTAGGATTACGATTACGATTAGGATTACGATTAGGATTAGGATTAGGATTAGGATTGGGATTAGGATTAGGATTAGGATTAGGATTACGATTAGGATTGGGATTTGGTTTAGGATTAGGATTATGATTACGATTAGGATTAAGATTATAATTAGGATTGGTAAAATGAGAATTAGGATTAGGATTAGGATTAGGATTATAATTAGGATTGGTACAATGAGAATTAGGATTAGGATTAGGATTAGGATTAGGATTAGGAGTAGGATTAGGATTAGGATTAGGATTAGGATTACGATTTGGATTAGGATTACGATTAGGATTAGGATTAGGATTGGACTAGGATTAGGATTAGGATTAGGATTAGGATTACGATTAGGATTAGGATTAGGATTACGATTGGGATTGGGATTGGGATTGGGATTGGGATTGGGATTGGGATTGGTATTGGGATTGGGATTGGGATTGGGATTGGGATTAGGATTAGGATTAGGATTAGGATTACGATTACGATTAGTATTAGGATTAGGATTAGGATTAGGATTACGATTACGATTAGGATTAGGATTAGGATTAGGATTAGGATTAGGATTAGGATTAGGATTAGGATTAGGATTAGGATTAGGATAAGGATTAGGATTAGGATTAGGATTTCGATTAGGATTAGGATTAGGATTAGGATTATGATTAGGATTAGGATTATGATTAGGATTAGGATTAGGATTAGGATTACGATTAGGATTAGGATTAGGATTAGGATTAGGATTAGGATTAGGATTAGGATTAGGATTTCGATTAGGATTAGGATTAGGATTACGATTACGATTAGGATTAGGATTAGGATTAGGATTAGGATTAGGATTAGGATTAGGATTAGGATTAGGATTAGGATAAGGATAAGGATAAGGATAAGGATTAGGATTAGGATTAGGATTAGGATTAGGATTAGGATTAGGATTAGGATTAGGATTAGGATTAGGATTAGGATTAGGATTACGATTAGGATTAGGATTAGGATTAGGATTAGGATTAGGATTAGGATTAGGATTAGGATTAGGATTAGGATTAGGATTAGGATTAGGAATAGGATTAGGATTAGGATTAGGATTAGGATTAGGATTGGGATTGGGATTGGGATTGGGATTGGGATTAGGATTAGGATTAGGATTAGGATTAGGATTAGGATTAGGATTACGATTAGGATTACGATTAGGATTAGGATTAGGATTAGGATTAGGATTAGGATTAGGATTAGGATTAGGATTAGGATTCGGATTAGGATTAGGATTCGGATTACGATTACGATTAGGATTAGGATTAGGATTACGATTACGATTACGATTAGGATTAGGATTAGGATTAGGATTAGGATTAGGATTAGGATTAGGATTAGGATTAGGATTAGGATTAGGATTAGGATTAGGATTAGGATTAGGATTAGGATTAGGATTACGATTAGGATTAGGATTAGGATTACGATTAGGATCAGGATCAGGATCAGGATCAGGATCAAGATCAGGATCAGGATCAGGATCAGGATCAGGATCAGGATCAGGATCAGGATCAGGATCAGGATTAGGATTTCGATTAGGATTAGGATTAAGATTACGATTACGATTAGGATTAGGATTAGGATTAGGATTAGGATTAGGATTAGGATTAGGATTAGGATTAGGATTAGGATTAGGATTAGGATTAGGATTAGGATTAGGATTAGGATTAGGATTAGGATTAGGATTAGGATTAGGATTAGGATTAGGATTAGGATTAGGATTAGGATTACGATTAGGATTACGATTACGATTAGGATTACGATTAGGATTAGGATTAGGATTAGGATTGGGATTAGGATTAGGATTAGGATTAGGATTAGGATTACGATTAGGATTGGGATTTGGTTTAGGATTAGGATTATGATTACGATTAGGATTAAGATTATAATTAGGATTGGTAAAATGAGAATTAGGATTAGGATTAGGATTAGGATTATAATTAGGATTGGTACAATGAGAATTAGGATTAGGATTAGGATTAGAATTAAGATTAGGATTAGGATTTCGATTAGCATTTGGATTATGATTAGGATTAGGATTACGATTCGGATTAGAATTAGGATTACGATTAGGATTAGGATTACAATTAGGATTAGGATTAGGATTGCGATTAGCATTAGGATTATGATTAGGATTATGATTAGGATTAGGATTAGGATTAGGTTTAGGATTAGGATTAGGATTAGAATTAGGTCTGCGATTAGCATTAGGATTATAATTAGGATTAGGATTAGGATTATAATTAGGATTAGGATTAGGATTAGTATTACGATTAGAATTAGGATTATAAATTAGGATTAGGATTACGATTAGGATTAGGATTACAATTAGGATTAGGATTAGGATTAGGATTAGGATAAGGATTAGGATTAGGATTAGGATTAGGATTAGGATTGGGATTGGGATTAGGATTAGGATTAGGATTAGGATTATTATTAGGATTAGGATTAGGATTAGGATTAGGATTAGCATTAGGAATATGATTAGGATTAGGATTAGGATTAGCATTACAATTAGGATTAGGATTAGGATTAGGATTAGGATTAGGATTAGGATTATAATTACGGTTAGGATTTGGATTAAGATTATGATTAGAATTAGGATTAGGATTGTGATTAGCAATAGGATTGTGATTAGGATTAGTATTAGGATTACGATTAGGATTAGGATTAGGATTAGAATTAGGATTAGGATTAGGATTATGATTAGGATTAGGATTAGGATAAGGATTAGCATTAGGAATATGATTAGGATTAGGATTAGGATTAGGATTAGGATTAGGATTAGGATTAGGATTAGGATTAGGATTACGATTAGGATTGAGATTGGGATTGGGATTGGGATTCGGATAGGGATTGGGATTGGGGTTGGGATTGGGATTGGGATTGGGATTGGGATTAGGATTAGGATTAGGATTAGGATTAGGATTAGGATTAGGATTAGGATTAGGATTAGGATTAGGATTGGGATTAGGATTAGGATTAGGATTAGGATTAGGATTAGGATTAGGAGTAGGATTAGGATTGGGATTAGGATTAGGATTAGGATTAGGATTAGGATTAGGATTAGGATTAGGATTACAATTAGGATTAGGATTACGATTAGGATTAGGATTAGGATTGGGATTTGGTTTAGGATTAGGATTATGATTACGATTAGGATTAAGATTATAATTAGGATTGGTAAAATGAGAATTAGGATTAGGATTAGGATTAGGATTATAATTAGGATTGGTACAATGAGAATTAGGATTAGGATTAGGATTAGAATTAAGATTAGGATTAGGATTTCGATTAGCATTTGGATTATGATTAGGATTAGGATTACGATTCGGATTAGAATTAGGATTACGATTAGGATTAGGATTACAATTAGGATTAGGATTAGGATTGCGATTAGCATTAGGATTATGATTAGGATTATGATTAGGATTAGGATTAGGATTAGGATTAGGATTAGGATTAGGATTAGGATTAGAATTAGGTCTGCGATTAGCATTAGGATTATAATTAGGATTAGGATTAGGATTATAATTAGGATTAGGATTAGGATTAGGATTAGGATTAGGATTACAATTAGGATTAGGATTACGATTAGGATTAGGACTAGGATTAGGATTAGGATTACAATTAGGATTAGGATTAGGATTACGATTGGGATTGGGATTGGGATTGGGATTGGGATTGGGATTGGGATTGGGATTGGGATTGGGATTGGGATTGGGGTTGGGATTGGGATTGGGATTGGGATTAGGATTAGGATTAGGATTACGATTAGGATTAGGATTAGGATTAGGATTAGGATTAGGATTAGGATTAGGATTAGGATTAGGATTAGGATTAGGATTAGGATTAGGATTAGGAGTAGGATTAGGATTAGGATTAGGATTAGGATTACGATTTGGATTAGGATTACGATTAGGATTAGGATTAGGATTGGACTAGGATTAGGATTAGGATTAGGATTAGGATTACGATTAGGATTAGGATTAGGATTACGATTGGGATTGGGATTGGGATTGGGATTGGGATTGGGATTGGGATTGGGATTGGGATTGGGATTGGGATTGGGATTGGGATTGGGATTGGTATTGGGATTGGGATTGGGATTGGGATTGGGATTGGGATTAGGATTAGGATTAGGATTAGGATTACGATTACGATTAGTATTAGGATTAGGATTAGGATTACGATTACGATTAGGATTAGGATTAGGATTAGGATTAGGATTAGGATTAGGATTAGGATTAGGATTGGACTAGGATTAGGATTAGGATTACGATTAGGATTAGGATTAGGATTGGACTAGGATTAGGATTAGGATTACAATTAGGATTAGGATTAGGATTACGATTGGGATTGGGATTGGGATTGGGATTGGGATTGGGATTGGGATTGGGATTGGGATTCGGATAGGGATTGGGATTGGGGTTGGGATTGGGATTGGGATTGGGATTGGGATTAGGATTAGGATTAGGATTACGATTAGGATTAGGATTAGGATTAGGATTAGGATTAGGATTAGGATTAGGATTAGGATTAGGATTAGGATTAGGATTAGGATTAGGATTAGGATTAGGATTAGGAGTAGGATTAGGATTAGGATTAGGATTAGGATTACGATTTGGATTAGGATTACGATTAGGATTAGGATTAGGATTGGACTAGGATTAGGATTAGGATTAGGATTAGGATTACGATTAGGATTAGGATTAGGATTACGATTGGGATTGGGATTGGGATTGGGATTGGGATTGGGATTGGGATTGGGATTGGGATTGGGATTGGGATTGGGATTGGTATTGGGATTGGGATTGGGATTGGGATTAGGATTAGGATTAGGATTAGGATTAGGATTACGATTACGATTAGTATTAGGATTAGGATTAGGATTACGATTACGATTAGGATTAGGATTAGGATTAGGATTAGGATTAGGATTAGGATTAGGATTAGGATTAGGATTAGGATTAGGATTAGGATTAGGATTAGGATTAGGATTAGGATTAGGATTAGGATTAGGATAAGGATTAGGATTAGGATTAGGATTTCGATTAGGATTAGGATTACGATTAGGATTAGGATTAGGATTAGGATTATGATTAGGATTAGGATTATGATTAGGATTAGGATTAGGATTAGGATTACGATTAGGATTAGGATTAGGATTAGGATTAGGATTAGGATTAGGATTAGGATTAGGATTAGGATTTCGATTAGGATTAGGATTAGGATTACGATTACGATTAGGATTAGGATTAGGATTAGGATTAGGATTAGGATTAGGATTAGGATTAGGATTAGGATAAGGATAAGGATAAGGATTAGGATTAGGATTAGGATTAGGATTAGGATTAGGATTAGGATTAGGATTAGGATTAGGATTAGGATTAGGATTACGATTAGGATTAGGATTAGGATTAGGATTAGGATTAGGATTAGGATTAGGATTAGGATTAGGATTAGGATTAGGATTAGGATTAGGATTAGGAATAGGATTAGGATTAGGATTAGGATTAGGATTAGGATTAGGATTAGGATTAGGATTGGGATTAGGATTAGGATTAGGATTAGGATTAGGATTACGATTAGGATTACGATTAGGATTAGGATTAGGATTAGGATTAGGATTAGGATTAGGATTAGGATTAGGATTAGGATTAGGATTAGGATTCGGATTAGGATTCGGATTAGGATTCGGATTACGATTACGATTAGGATTAGGATTAGGATTAGGATTACGATTAGGATTAGGATTAGGATTAGGATTAGGATTAGGATTAGGATTAGGATTAGGATTAGGATTAGGATTAGGATTAGGATTAGGATTAGGATTAGGATTAGGATTAGGATTAGGATTAGGATTAGGATTAGGATTAGGATTAGGATTACGATTAGGATTAGGATTAGGATTACGATTAGGATCAGGATCAGGATCAGGATCAGGATCAGGATCAGGATCAGGATCAGGATCAGGATTAGGATTTCGATTAGGATTAGGATTAAGATTACGATTACGATTAGGATTAGGATTAGGATTAGGATTAGGATTAGGATTAGGATTAGGATTAGGATTAGGATTAGGATTAGGATTAGGATTAGGATTAGGATTAGGATTAGGATTAGGATTACGATTAGGATTACGATTACGATTAGGATTACGATTAGGATTAGGATTAGGATTAGGATTGGGATTAGGATTAGGATTAGGATTAGGATTAGGATTACGATTAGGATTGGGATTTGGTTTAGGATTAGGATTATGATTACGATTAGGATTAAGATTATAATTAGGATTGGTAAAATGAGAATTAGGATTAGGATTAGGATTAGGATTATAATTAGGATTGGTACAATGAGAATTAGGATTAGGATTTGGATTAGGATTAGGATTAGGATTAGGATTAGGATTAGGATTAGGATTAGGAGTAGGATTAGGATTAGGATTAGGATTAGGATTACGATTTGGATTAGGATTACGATTAGGATTAGGATTAGGATTGGACTAGGATTAGGATTAGGATTAGGATTAGGATTACGATTAGGATTAGGATTAGGATTACGATTGGGATTGGGATTGGGATTGGGATTGGGATTGGGATTGGGATTGGGATTGGGATTGGGATTGGGATTGGGATTGGGATTGGGATTGGGATTGGGATTAGGATTAGGATTAGGATTACGATTACGATTACGATTAGTATTAGGATTAGGATTAGGATTACGATTACGATTAGGATTAGGATTAGGATTAGGATTAGGATTAGGATTAGGATTAGGATTAGGATTAGGATTAGGATTAGGATTAGGATTAGGATTAGGATTAGGATTAGGATTAGGATAAGGATTAGGATTAGGATTAGGATTTCGATTAGGATTAGGATTACGATTAGGATTAGGATTAGGATTAGGATTATGATTAGGATTAGGATTATGATTAGGATTAGGATTAGGATTAGGATTACGATTAGGATTTGGATTAGGATTAGGATTAGGATTAGGATTAGGATTAGGATTAGGATTTCGATTAGGATTAGGATTAGGATTACGATTACGATTAGGATTAGGATTAGGATTAGGATTAGGATTAGGATTAGGATTAGGATTAGGATAAGGATAAGGATAAGGATAAGGATTAGGATTAGGATTAGGATTAGGATTAGGATTAGGATTAGGATTAGGATTAGGATTAGGATTAGGATTAGGATTAGGATTACGATTAGGATTAGGATTAGGATTAGGATTAGGATTAGGATTAGGATTAGGATTAGGATTAGGATTAGGATTAGGATTAGGATTAGGATTAGGATTAGGATTAGGATTAGGATTAGGAATAGGATTAGGATTAGGATTAGGATTAGGATTAGGATTAGGATTAGGATTAGGATTAGGATTGGGATTGGGATTGGGATTGGGATTAGGATTAGGATTAGGATTAGGATTAGGATTAGGATTACGATTAGGATTAGGATTAGGATTAGGATTAGGATTAGGATTAGGATTAGGATTAGGATTAGGATTAGGATTAGGATTAGGATTAGGATTCGGATTAGGATTAGGATTCGGATTACGATTACGATTAGGATTAGGATTAGGATTACGATTACGATTACGATTAGGATTAGGATTAGGATTAGGATTAGGATTAGGATTAGGATTAGGATTAGGATTAGGATTAGGATTAGGATTAGGATTACGATTAGGATTAGGATTAGGATTACGATTAGGATCAGGATCAGGATCAGGATCAGGATCAGGATCAGGATCAGGATCAGGATTAGGATTTCGATTAGGATTAGGATTAAGATTACGATTACGATTAGGATTAGGATTAGGATTAGGATTAGGATTAGGATTAGGATTAGGATTAGGATTAGGATTAGGATTAGGATTAGGATTAGGATTAGGATTAGGATTAGGATTAGGATTAGGATTAGGATTAGGATTAGGATTACGATTAGGATTACGATTACGATTAGGATTACGATTAGGATTAGGATTAGGATTAGGATTGGGATTAGGATTAGGATTAGGATTAGGATTACGATTAGGATTGGGATTTGGTTTAGGATTAGGATTATGATTACGATTAGGATTAAGATTATAATTAGGATTGGTAAAATGAGAATTAGGATTAGGATTAGGATTATAATTAGGATTGGTACAATGAGAATTAGGATTAGGATTAGGATTAGGATTAGGATTAGGATTAGGATTAGGATTAGGATTAGGAGTAGGATTAGGATTAGGATTAGGATTAGGATTACGATTTGGATTAGGATTACGATTAGGATTAGGATTAGGATTGGACTAGGATTAGGATTAGGATTAGGATTAGGATTACGATTAGGATTAGGATTAGGATTACGATTGGGATTGGGATTGGGATTGGGATTGGGATTGGGATTGGGATTGGGATTGGGATTGGTATTGGGATTGGGATTGGGATTGGGATTGGGATTAGGATTAGGATTAGGATTACGATTACGATTACGATTACGATTAGTATTAGGATTAGGATTAGGATTACGATTACGATTAGGATTAGGATTAGGATTAGGATTAGGATTAGGATTAGGATTAGGATTAGGATTAGGATTAGGATTAGGATTAGGATTAGGATTAGGATTAGGATTAGGATTAGGATAAGGATTAGGATTAGGATTAGGATTTCGATTAGGATTAGGATTACGATTAGGATTAGGATTAGGATTAGGATTATGATTAGGATTAGGATTATGATTAGGATTAGGATTAGGATTAGGATTACGATTAGGATTTGGATTAGGATTAGGATTAGGATTAGGATTAGGATTAGGATTAGGATTAGGATTAGGATTTCGATTAGGATTAGGATTAGGATTACGATTACGATTAGGATTAGGATTAGGATTAGGATTAGGATTAGGATTAGGATTAGGATTAGGATTAGGATTAGGATAAGGATAAGGATAAGGATAAGGATTAGGATTAGGATTAGGATTAGGATTAGGATTAGGATTAGGATTAGGATTAGGATTAGGATTAGGATTACGATTAGGATTAGGATTAGGATTAGGATTAGGATTAGGATTAGGATTAGGATTAGGATTAGGATTAGGATTAGGATTAGGATTAGGAATAGGATTAGGATTAGGATTAGGATTAGGATTAGGATTAGGATTAGGATTAGGATTCGGATTAGGATTAGGATTCGGATTACGATTACGATTAGGATTAGGATTAGGATTACGATTACGATTACGATTAGGATTAGGATTAGGATTAGGATTAGGATTAGGATTAGGATTAGGATTAGGATTAGGATTAGGATTAGGATTAGGATTACGATTAGGATTAGGATTAGGATTACGATTAGGATCAGGATCAGGATCAGGATCAGGATCAGGATCAGGATCAGGATCAGGATCAGGATCAGGATCAGGATCAGGATTAGGATTTCGATTAGGATTAGGATTAAGATTACGATTAGGATTAGGATTAGGATTAGGATTAGGATTAGGATTAGGATTAGGATTAGGATTAGGATTAGGATTAGGATTAGGATTAGGATTAGGATTAGGATTAGGATTAGGATTAGGATTAGGATTAGGATTAGGATTACGATTAGGATTACGATTAGGATTACGATTACGATTAGGATTACGATTAGGATTAGGATTAGGATTAGGATTGGGATTAGGATTAGGATTAGGATTAGGATTACGATTAGGATTGGGATTTGGTTTAGGATTAGGATTATGATTACGATTAGGATTAAGATTATAATTAGGATTGGTAAAATGAGAATTAGGATTAGGATTAGGATTATAATTAGGATTGGTACAATGAGAATTAGGATTAGGATTAGGATTAGGATTAGGATTAGGATTAGGATTAGGATTAGGATTAGGATTAGGAGTAGGATTAGGATTAGGATTAGGATTAGGATTACGATTTGGATTAGGATTACGATTAGGATTAGGATTAGGATTGGACTAGGATTAGGATTAGGATTAGGATTAGGATTACGATTAGGATTAGGATTAGGATTACGATTGGGATTGGGATTGGGATTGGGATTGGGATTGGGATTGGGATTGGGATTGGGATTGGGATTGGGATTGGTATTGGGATTGGGATTGGGATTGGGATTGGGATTAGGATTAGGATTAGGATTACGATTACGATTACGATTACGATTAGTATTAGGATTAGGATTAGGATTACGATTACGATTAGGATTAGGATTAGGATTAGGATTAGGATTAGGATTAGGATTAGGATTAGGATTAGGATTAGGATTAGGATTAGGATTAGGATTAGGATTAGGATTAGGATTAGGATAAGGATTAGGATTAGGATTAGGATTTCGATTAGGATTAGGATTACGATTAGGATTAGGATTAGGATTAGGATTATGATTAGGATTAGGATTATGATTAGGATTAGGATTAGGATTAGGATTACGATTAGGATTTGGATTAGGATTAGGATTAGGATTAGGATTAGGATTAGGATTAGGATTAGGATTAGGATTTCGATTAGGATTAGGATTAGGATTACGATTACGATTAGGATTAGGATTAGGATTAGGATTAGGATTAGGATTAGGATTAGGATTAGGATTAGGATTAGGATTAGGATAAGGATAAGGATAAGGATAAGGATTAGGATTAGGATTAGGATTAGGATTAGGATTAGGATTAGGATTAGGATTAGGATTAGGATTAGGATTAGGATTAGGATTAGGATTAGGATTACGATTAGGATTAGGATTAGGATTAGGATTAGGATTAGGATTAGGATTAGGATTAGGATTAGGATTAGGATTAGGATTAGGATTAGGATTAGGATTAGGATTAGGATTAGGATTAGGAATAGGATTAGGATTAGGATTAGGATTAGGATTAGGATTAGGATTAGGATTAGGATTAGGATTGGGATTGGGATTAGGATTAGGATTAGGATTAGGATTACGATTAGGATTAGGATTAGGATTAGGATTGGGATTGGGATTGGGATTAGGATTAGGATTAGGATTACGATTAGGATTAGGATTAGGATTAGGATTAGGATTAGGATTAGGATTAGGATTAGGATTAGGATTAGGATTAGGATTAGGATTAGGATTAGGATTAGGATTCGGATTAGGATTAGGATTCGGATTACGATTACGATTAGGATTAGGATTAGGATTACGATTACGATTACGATTAGGATTAGGATTAGGATTAGGATTAGGATTAGGATTAGGATTAGGATTAGGATTAGGATTAGGATTAGGATTAGGATTAGGATTAGGATTAGGATTAGGATTAGGATTAGGATTAGGATTAGGATTAGGATTAGGATTAGGATTAGGATTACGATTAGGATTAGGATTAGGATTACGATTAGGATCAGGATCAGGATCAGGATCAGGATCAGGATCAGGATCAGGATCAGGATCAGGATCAGGATCAGGATCAGGATCAGGATCAGGATCAGGATTAGGATTTCGATTAGGATTAGGATTAAGATTACGATTACGATTAGGATTAGGATTAGGATTAGGATTAGGATTAGGATTAGGATTAGGATTAGGATTAGGATTAGGATTAGGATTAGGATTAGGATTAGGATTAGGATTAGGATTAGGATTAGGATTAGGATTAGGATTAGGATTAGGATTAGGATTAGGATTAGGATTACGATTAGGATTACGATTACGATTAGGATTACGATTAGGATTAGGATTAGGATTAGGATTGGGATTAGGATTAGGATTAGGATTAGGATTACGATTAGGATTGGGATATTGTTTAGGATTAGGATTATGATTACGATTAGGATTAAGATTATAATTAGGATTGGTAAAATGAGAATTAGGATTAGGATTAGGATTAGGATTATAATTAGGATTGGTACAATGAGAATTAGGATTAGGATTAGGATTAGAATTAAGATTAGGATTAGGATTTCGATTAGCATTTGGATTATGATTAGGATTAGGATTACGATTCAGATTAGAATTAGGATTACGATTAGGATTAGGATTACAATTAGGATTAGGATTAGGATTGCGATTAGCATTAGGATTATGATTAGGATTATGATTAGGATTAGGATTAGGATTAGGATTAGGTTTAGGATTAGGATTAGGATTAGAATTAGGTCTGCGATTAGCATTAGGATTATAATTAGGATTAGGATTAGGATTATAATTAGGATTAGGATTAGGATTAGTATTACGATTAGAATTAGGATTATAAATTAGGATTAGGATTACGATTAGGATTAGGATTACAATTAGGATTAGGATTAGGATTAGGATTAGGATAAGGATTAGGATTAGGATTAGGATTAGGATTAGGATTGGGATTGGGATTAGGATTAGGATTAGGATTAGGATTATTATTAGGATTAGGATTAGGATTAGGATTAGGATTAGGATTAGGATTAGGATTAGCATTAGGAATATGATTAGGATTAGGATTAGGATTAGCATTACAATTAGGATTAGGATTAGGATTAGGATTAGGATTAGGATTAGGATTATAATTAGGGTTAGGATTTGGATTAAGATTATGATTAGAATTAGGATTAGGATTGTGATTAGCAATAGGATTGTGATTAGGATTAGTATTAGGATTACGATTAGGATTAGGATTAGGATTAGAATTAGGATTAGGATTAGGATTATGATTAGGATTAGGATTAGGATAAGGATTAGCATTAGGAATATGATTAGGATTAGGATTAGGATTAGGATTAGGATTAGGATTAGGATTAGGATTAGGATTAGGATTAGGATTACGATTAGGATTGAGATTGGGATTGGGATTGGGATTCGGATAGGGATTGGGATTGGGGTTGGGATTGGGATTGGGATTGGGATTAGGATTAGGATTAGGATTAGGATTAGGATTAGGATTAGGATTAGGATTAGGATTAGGATTGGGATTAGGATTAGGATTAGGATTAGGATTAGGATTAAAAGTAGGATTAGGATTGGGATTAGGATTAGGATTAGGATTAGGATTAGGATTAGGATTACAATTAGGATTAGGATTACGATTAGGATTAGGATTAGGATTGGGATTTGGTTTAGGATTAGGATTATGATTACGATTAGGATTAAGATTATAATTAGGATTGGTAAAATGAGAATTAGGATTAGGATTAGGATTAGGATTATAATTAGGATTGGTACAATGAGAATTAGGATTAGGATTAGGATTAGAATTAAGATTAGGATTAGGATTTCGATTAGCATTTGGATTATGATTAGGATTAGGATTACGATTCGGATTAGAATTAGGATTACGATTAGGATTAGGATTACAATTAGGATTAGGATTAGGATTGCGATTAGCATTAGGATTATGATTAGGATTATGATTAGGATTAGGATTAGGATTAGGATTAGGATTAGGATTAGGATTAGGATTAGGATTAGAATTAGGTCTGCGATTAGCATTAGGATTATAATTAGGATTAGGATTAGGATTATAATTAGGATTAGGATTAGGATTAGTATTACGATTAGAATTAGGATTATAAATTAGGATTAGGATTACGATTAGGATTAGGATTACAATTAGGATTAGGATTAGGATAAGGATTAGGATTAGGATTAGGATTAGGATTAGGATTAGGATTAGGATTGGGATTAGGATTAGGATTAGGATTAGGATTATTATTAGGATTAGGATTAGGATTAGGATTAGGATTAGGATTAGGATTAGGATTAGCGTTAGGAATATGATTAGGATTAGGATTAGGATTAGCATTACAATTAGGATTAGGATTAGGATTAGGATTAGGATTAGGATTATAATTAGGGTTAGGATTTGGATTAAGATTATGATTAGAATTAGGATTAGGATTGTGATTAGCAATAGGATTGTGATTAGGATTAGTATTAGGATTACGATTAGGATTAGGATTAGGATTAGAATTAGGATTAGGATTAGGATTATGATTAGGATTAGGATTAGGATAAGGATTAGCATTAGGAATATGATTAGGATTAGGATTAGGATTAGGATTAGGATTAGGATTAGGATTAGGATTACGATTAGGATTGAGATTGGGATTGGGATTGGGATTCGGATAGGGATTGGGGTTGGGGTTGGGATTGGGATTGGGATTGGGATTAGGATTAGGATTAGGATTAGGATTAGGATTAGGATTAGGATTAGGATTAGGATTAGGATTAGGATTAGGATTAGGATTAGGATTAGGATTAGGATTAGGATTAGGATTAGGATTAGGATTAGGATTAGGATTAGGATTAGGATTAGGAGTAGGATTAGGATTAGGATTAGGATTAGGATTAGGATTAGGATTACAATTAGGATTAGGATTACGATTAGGATTAGGATTAGGATTGGACTAGGATTAGGATTAGGATTACAATTAGGATTAGGATTAGGATTACGATTGGGATTGGGATTGGGATTGGGATTGGGATTGGGATTGGGATTGGGATTGGGATTGGGATTGGGATTGGGATTGGGATTGGGATTGGGATTGGGATTAGGATTAGGATTAGGATTAGGATTACGATTACGATTACGATTAGTATTAGGATTAGGATTAGGATTACGATTACGATTAGGATTAGGATTAGGATTAGGATTAGAATTTCGATTAGGATTAGGATTACGATTAGGATTAGGATTAGGATTAGGATTAGGATTAGGATTAGGATTAGGATTAGGATTAGGATTAGGATTAGGATTAGGATTAGGATTAGGATTAGGATTAGGATTAGGATTAGGATTAGGATTAGGATTAGGATTAGGATTACGATTAGGATTAGGATTAGGATTAGGATTAGGATTAGGATTTCGATTGGGATTAGGATTAGGATTACGATTAGGATTAGGATTAGGATTAGGATTAGGATTAGGATTAGGATTAGGATTAGGATTAGGATTAGGATAAGGATAAGGATTAGGATTAGGATTAGGATTAGGATTACGATTAGGATTGGGATTGGGATTAGGATTAGGATTAGGATTAGGATTAGGATTAGGATTAGGATTACGATTAGGATTACGATTAGGATTAGGATTAGGATTAGGATTAGGATTAGGATTAGGATTTGGATTCGGATTACGATTACGATTACGATTACGATTAGGATTAGGATTAGGATTAGGATTACGATTAGGATTACGATTAGGATTAGGATTAGGATTAGGATTAGGATTAGGATTAAGATTAGGATTAGGATTACGATTAGGATTAAGATTAGGATTAGGATTAGGATTAGGATTAGGATTAGGATTAGGATTAGGATTAGGATTAGGATTAGGATTCGGATTCGGATTACGGTTAGGATTAGGATTAGGATTAGGATTATGATTAGGATTGGGATTTGGTTTAGGATTAGGATTGGGATTTGGTTTAGGATTCGGAATAGAATTATAATTAGGATTGGTTGTAACACCCCCATATTTCTCACCCAAAACATTGATAATTTAAAGGAAATTCTTTATTCATTCATCATAATGTTGAAGAAATACACCGGAAGTTTGAAAAGGGAAATGGGTGTTACCGCCACATCCGGTCATCTCCTAACCGAATGCACAGGCAACTAAATCAAAACAAAGTAAAACAAATATTCGACATAATTAAAATGTTTATTCTTGACTAAGTTTTTCTAAGGCATCTCTAATCCGCTCTCAAGCGCATGCAATCAACAATCAACATAGTCATCATCACCTGCACAAGTAAAGTGCAGAAAACAAAACAAAGGAAAGGAAACAAAAATTAGCTTTAGAGTTAAGTAAGTACTACCTAACCCCGTAAAATAATCAGGTTTGGCAGAAGTGTTTTTTCATAGAATATTATATAAAAAGAACTCACTCCACCAAAATTCTCTTTTTCTTTGATCATCTCAAAAATCACTTATTCTCTAACTTCCTAGTAATTTAGAAGGGCGGTGCTCAACCTTTTGATTGAGCCCAGTGGACCGTGGTTACAGACAGCCACCCCGAACAAGTGCCGGCACCACAATTGCTCTTGCGGAAACGAAACGACTACCTTAAGTGTGCACACCCCCAAAAAGGGATTCCATGCCCTCCGAGTAGTAAGTCGTCACGAGTAATCAGGACTCAGTCTACCAACTACCCCTGAATAAGATATCTCTGAATGATTAGGGACTACTACTATAACTTCTTCTTAAAAGGGATCATAGATCCAAATGTTACTTTAAACTCAAACTGTACTTCTTAGTAGTAGTAGCCCTAATCACTCTCCACATTTATCCGGATGTGGAAAACCGACACCGCGGATTTCTCCCACAGTGCTCATCTCTTATAAAATCTTTACTTTTATCTTGAATTAAGATATACTTCAAAGATACTTCTCAATCTCTCTAATTAGTCTCAAAGGTATTTAAAAATATTTAATACCCCAAAAAGTACTCTAAATTTGTATTCCTCAAAATCACATACTCATAATTCACAATTCACACTTAATCACATAATACATAATAATCATATAATACGAGGAAACAATTTTTGGATTGACAGAGAAACTTACACAACATTGGTGAGGCTCCTAATTCACGCCTTCTAACTCGATCTCTAGATCACCTTATTAATTAAGATTTCAAAATCAGTTCTTTATTCTATAATTATCCGACTTTATTCTATAATTATCAGACTTCCCCATTCTGTATAACTTTATTACTCACTTGTTCGAACCTTTTATTTTAATAATTTTATTATTATTATAATCCATTCATTAGTTTTTTATTTAATTAAACCATCCATTAATTCCATTATTTTAGATCTGGTAATTTATCGCAAAGTGACAAATTATATAAAGGGTGACAACTATCAAATTACACTTTATTAAAATTCTCCTAATTCAATTATCATTATTCTTATTCCCAGTAGCACATTATACGTAGTATGTTATTATATTATTACTTTCTGTGATTATGGTTATTATTCTTATTATTCAGCACAGCCCAACAAGTTCAAACTATACGGAGTAGTTCGTTCATCATCTTCATGCCAGTAACGTTGGTAATACGAGGACAGTTTGCTTACCTACAATGGCGGGCGAGTAGAACGGCGCAGGGAGAGAACCCCGTCTCTGGCGGAGGCGATGTAATCGTTGGTTCAGCGGCCGCAGATTGGTCCGGGTCGGTGACCACTTCGGCCTTCTCCTCTTCCTCCCGCGCGGAAACAGTCCGGCGAGTCGGCGACCTTGCTACTGCACCTCCAGCGACGATCGTTTTCACCCTATTCTCACCCCTTTTCTCTCTATGAGATATCCCCTCGCTTGCTCTGGTGCCGAGTTGATCGATATGAATACCCCTATGTATTTATATAAGTGGCCGATATTCCAATCATCGGTTTCATATGTTATGTAATTTAATAGTACTCTGTATTAACGTAATTTAATAGTACTCTGTATAGTACTCATATTATCAATACATATTTTTGTTTGACTAAAATGTCACAAATGTTAAAACTTCATCTGGTTCACTAAATTATTAAAATGCAACTTTTTAATCATTTTACGGTTTTACCTGACTAACATACCTATTTATTTTGTTTTCAATTTTTCGAGGTGTCACATTGGTCCAATGAGAATTAGGATTAGGATTACGATTACAATTACAATTATAATTAGGATTAGGATTACTATTATAATTATAATTAGGATTAGGATTAGGATTATAATTAGGATTAGGATTAGGATTAGGATTGGGATTAGGATTGGGATTAGGATATAGATCTAGCTTCTGGGCTCTTCCTCACTCTAGAAACTTCCGACATTGATGTGTGATTAGATAGAGCGGTGGCTGTGACAATACGAGACGTGTGAAATTATAACAAGGGCATATTTGAAATTTAAAATAATTACGGTAATGGGTGTGTGTAACTAGCAAAAAAGGGCTGTATATAGAATTTCCCAATATAATAATGTCCTGTCTTTACTAAAATTTGAGAGGTGCAACCAACCCGAAACTATTCAGCCCTAATTTTGTCCAATGAATGCTACAACAACCAAAAAACTACATTCAATCCTTAATCCCAAAGAATAATCATTGCAATTCCTTTTAAACGTTAATATTTCTACAAATTGTTCATTGACCTTGAGTATGCATTCATGTGATTTGCTTGTTTTTTATGTACAAGGTTGGTTGACCCTGAATTCTATTTTAATATTCTTAAAAACGTTAGATAGCTATATAATGGTAGATAAAGGAGACCTTTTACATTGCTCTACTTGTCAAATCTTACCATATTTTCCCTCAATTGCGACCACCTCTCGGTTCATATACCTCTCCGAGTCAATTGCCGCAGACCTGAAATCAGAGGTAGGGACTCCATTGAAGAAGCAGGGGTTGCAAATACTTCAATGGTAACAAGGTAAACTGTTTGGTGAAGTGAATGAGACCGGAGATTCTGAACCCAAGCATGACACTCAACTACTCAAGTATCAGATTATCTTCTCAGTCTAATGGAGAATCATCACAAAACCTAAGAGATTTTCAGACCGCTGTAGTATGTCTTCCGGCAAAGGATTGATGGAGAAGAGTCAAATCCAGATCATTCTTATGCTTGTCCCAAGCTACTTGGAACTGTGAACCCTTGCATCTTTGGAGACAAGTGGGCAGAAAGGAAATAAACAAAAGGAAAAAATTAAAAAAAAAAGGTTGTGTCCCAGATAGTCTGGGTGGCAAAACATTAATATCATACAGGAGTGGGAAGAGAGCATAGAGATTCAAAATACATACTGCTGCAGCAATATAAGTGTCTCAAGAATAAGTGATCTGATATCATCACGAAGAGTTCTCATTGCTGCTTCCTTGTATAAACTGACAAGCTCATCCACCAATCTGCAGGCACGTGCAGGTCAATCAATATATAAGGGAGGAAATCTTAAAACATTACTAGTAATAAATTTGAGAAGGAACTCCACTTTAAGCAAAAAGCACACCTTATGTGCCAGCATAAATGTTCAAGTGATATATTGGGGAATTTCCCATTTAGTATAAAAGAATAATAGTCATGTATTCCCTGAGTTGCAATACCCCAGTAGTCTTTTATACTACCTGCGTCCTTTAAAGAACTTCTCACTTTACTTTTATGGATGTCCCTAAATAGTCTTTTTTCCTCCTTTAAAATTTCTATCAATTTACTCTACTACCCACAAGTAATAATGACATAATAGTGTCAAACAGTGTACGATACGGTAAAATTTACCCCTCCGTAAAAAGAGCATTTTAGGAAGTCAAAGGGGAAAAGTCATTTCCTTAAAATGTGTGCGATACAAACCGGGAAGTTTAAAGGGACGGAGGGAGTATTAACATATAACTTTGGCTAAAGGGTCAAATAGGCCATCGAACTAACTTAAAAAGTGAAATTCACCCCTTATATAGGAGGACTGAGGCTCTGTCCGGCGTCGCCATTTGGGGCGGTTCTCGATGGAATTTTTTGATGAAATTTTTTGAGCATCTTCTTCATTAAGTCTAGTTTACTCATACCAAATTTCAGCTAAAAATTCAATCAGGAAGGCAGTCAAATGAATTTTTCAAGATAATTGTGCAGTTAAACAGCGCAGTACATTTCAGAAAATCATTTGACTGCCTTCCCGGTTGAATTTTTATCTGAAATTTGGTATGGGTAAACTAGACTTAATGAAGAAGATGCTCAAAAAATTACATCAAAATACTCCACTGGGAACTGCCTCAAATGGCGACGGCCAAACAGAGCCTCCTATATAAGGGGTGAATTGCACTTTTAAGTTAGTTCGAGGGCCTATTTGACTCTATAGCCTATAACCTTTCAATTTTTGCTTTCTATGGTTAATACATGGGGCTCGAGATTTTGCTAGTTCTAAGTTGTCTTTTCCTAAAATGATAGTTTTTGTACTGAAAGAACATTGTTTGATTCATACAGTAGTTATATGCACATCAATAAGTCAATTATAGATACATATTACACGAAATTGTGGCATAATTGATGTTGTTTTCCTATTAGGTCCTTTGATTCATAATCATTTGGTGTTTGCTCATGTTCAGTTGGAATCAATCTTTGCAATGCTTAGATAACAGGAAATATATGTTAAAACCATGTTAGATACTTAGTTCGAAAAAACTAAGCAACCACATAAAAACTATTCAATTAAAGGCTAGGCAAAACTCCACAACGCGCCTAGTCAGGTTCAGCTTTTCAAAAGTGGGACCAATAATTACTACAGAGGATTTTTTTTAAAGATGCCGGAGTTCATACTGAAGCGCCACTTCCACAATGGGCTCGTGGCTAGATTGAAAGTAAAGTAGAATATGTAATTTACAAATCATCGAAATTCCAATTACTTAAGCGATCCATTCAGCATTGATGCTCCAAGCCTTCACCATCAAGTCGTACTCTATTACCAAACTATCTACATCCCAAACTAGAGCTTAAATGCAAAATGGTCTATTTGTCCAGAGAATAAATTTGGGTAATGCTTCATACAAAAAATTATGATTGTTTTAGTTGTTTATACCTCTATGTAACATGGCAATAACATATATAACTGCAATTGATTAATTGTGATAATAATAACTCAGAGGTATAAATAACCTGTCAATGTATGGCGAATTCCTTATCCATGTCAATCTCAGAACTGTTTTAGTACGCTCCAGTACCTGAAGCTAAGGACCAAAATTAGCACCTATGTATACCCATCGATACCCAGATGTATATTATGTCCACACCTTGCTAGTTTTATAATTAGTTTTGACAGAAATTGCCTTAAATAGGTGTAAAAGTAAAAGACAGTGTAAAATTCCAAAGGAGGAGTATAACGTTTTTTTCACTAAATAAGAGTAATTATTGTCATGCTCAGAAAATACTGCCAATTATGGGATTAAATACGTCCAAAATGTTATTGTATTCCTATTTTGGAATTTCACATTGTTTTTACACCTATTTTGAGAAGTTTCTGTACTTTTATTTGTATTGATAAATAGAGGGTTTTGGAGTGTCTTTCCAAAAACGAATAAAAAGTTATTCAAATGTTGTATGATCACAAATTGTGTTAGTCTTTCACTCTTTATAAAATCTCATATACGAAATACTAACCTCTGTTTTTTCTAGCTGCAAGTACTTGATTTCATGTTAATTATGCATTAGTAAAGTTCAAAAAATTGTATTTATAGAACATGATTCGTAGAAAGAACAAAGGTTAGTGTTTATAAATTTTACATGGTGATAAATTTAATAACTTTTTATATAAAATGATTTGTTTGTATGCATAAGTAAAAACAATATCAAAGTAACATGGGTGACTAGCACAAAAGCAAAGTGCCTGCAATTAAAGGCGGAGGAAGTATATATCAAAATGTAGACAAAGTACTCCAAAACCATCCCCCATACCCCCCCCCACCCAAAGAAAAAACTCCTCCCTGCAAATAACCTTATGGTTAAACTAACCTGGCATGGCCTTCATGAAAAGGGATCATTCCTAATAACGATTGTACAAATAAATGCAACGACGTCTTACCAATAGAACTGTGTCATCATCGGCATGCATCCATTGAAAGAACAGAGGAAAAAGGCGCCTAAAATGAGATAGCAGTACAAGACCAACACCATCAAACAGTGAATCAACATGTGTAAGCCATGCTATGCGGCGCTCCTTATTCTTAGGCTGCCTTTCCAGGTGACTCAACATCTCATTCAGCAGCTTTTCAAACCTTTATACAACACAAAAGTTAAGTAAGATACATTATGGAAAACTATAAATCAACTAATCCACCATGATATTATGAGTAACATCTGAAATATGAAAATGTCTAAACTGTAACATTGGTACACATAGCAATGTGTATTCGCATAGCGCATGCTATGCACAAATCCATTACCATATGCTCCGTGGATTACTTTTCTGGGTGGAAGTTAACATGAGCACTGACATTTCAACAACATATTGCCATATTTCATCATCTGAAGAAGCAATGTTTTGGCAGCAGGCATCAAGAATTACGTCTTCATACCAACCAATCTCAGCAGCATTCGTATTTTTAGAGAGATGTATGAAGGTAATCATGCCCTGCCCCTGGAACAAAAAGTTGATACAAATCATATGAATAACGTTGTGTGAAAGCATGTGTCTACACCTAGTTCTGTTGCTGTCTTTTACAGTGTTTTACACCATCTAGTCTAATACATGAAATTAAACCATTAAATCTGTAAATATTGGAGTAGAATTTTATATTAAAAAGACTTCTACAACGAAATAAAAGAAATAGCAGATCGCACTTTTACTTGCTGTGACCAGTGATCAAGAGCTGTCAGTCCACAAGGAATCACCAAAGAGCACAACTTCCCCAGAAATGGATAGTTCACCTATAGCCCGTAAACATTTCCACATGTTTTTAAACAAATCCAAAAACTAAACACGAAAACTGGAAACAAGCAGCCATAACAACTCAAATGGCAATGACGCATAATATATTTCCACAACAAAAGAAAAGCGTAATATCATCAAATATCAGAGTAACGAACCTGGGTAACAATCCATTTGAGTTGGTGAGCAGCAAGAATTGCATAAGCTACAGGAGTTCTTGCGCTAGCAGCAAAAAATTCATCAGTGTCAATAGACTTGTCAATGGCACTTCCCTTTATTTTATTCTTAAGCGAAGGCAAAACCTGAGGCATTAACTCAACCAGTAACCTCACGTCACTCGGCATAAATTTCAAATCAAGCTCCAACTCGCCAACTTTCATACACTTTTTAGGGCCCAGAAAGCTCGAGTAAGCTTCAGAGAGCTGCTTGAAGGCCGAGACAGCGGACTCTGAGAGAGAATTGGGGATCCACAAGAGCTCCCCGTAAGTGGACTCCGAGGCGGCAGCCAACGCTGCACAGCATAACGTAAAGTCACTTATTTTAGCACAGACTTCGACTTCGGAGATCTCGGAGAGAGAAGGAGAGCCTCGATTGGGAAGAAGGGATTCGAGAGTGGATTTGATGTTGACATTGGAAGATTCCGGCGGGGTGTAAGTCACTCGGGAGAGAGAATCTCCAATTCGTTCGGATAATCTACCACGGATACAATAAGTAGCAGGTTAGATGCCGAAATGAGATTGAGAAAGAGCTAGGCAGTATTATATGAGCTTACAGTAAGAGGTGGTCGAGAAGGAGCCGAAGGGAATCCGACATTGTTGGCCTTGTTTAATCTTCTGTCACTGGTTATGAACTTGGAAATGTGGTTATGGACTTGCCTCTACTGTTTTTTTTATGGAGACTTGCCTCTACTGTTATTAACTACGAAGTATTTAGGAGAATTCTATTCTTTTTTTTTTGAAGAAAAATGCTTATAAACTCATACTACCTCAGTCCCCCTAAGTTTGGGACAAGAGAGGGTGGTACAATTATTAATAAAAGTGAGTTTATATGATTGATAATGAATTGATAAAGTAGGAATAAAGTAGAAATGATTTAGAATCACACAAACTTTACCAAATAAGGTATATGAGACAATCTTAGGGGGCGGACCGAAAAGGTAAAATGAGACAATCATAGCGGGACGGAGGGAGTACAAAACAACTAACCATTATGCTTATCATCTACTCAAAACATATATACTATCGTATTCGTCAATTCGTCAATAGGTTTTTACTCTGAACATATGAGAAGTTCAAAGTTATTATCGACTAGATTAGCATAATTGCTTTGACGCATTTTCACAACAAAAAACACTCACAGCTCGCAATTATTTAGGGGTGTTCGTCTGTTCGGTTTGGTCGGTTTTCGGTTTAGTAAGTTTGGTTTGGTTGGTTTCGGTTTTAGAAAAGATGAAATTGTAAACCGAACCGCACTACTTGAGTCGGTTTCGGTTCGGTTAATATCGGTCGGTTCGTGTCATTTTCGGTCAGTTTTTAGCATGTTTTTGTCGGTTTTTGTCGGTAGGAGGCTAAGCCAACGCCCTAACGTGGCTCCAAAACCTTAACACATGGAGGCCTTCACTCCCGCTCTATGGGTAATTCTATTCAAAAGCCCCCAAACTATTATGTACAGTCAATAAATTAAACATTAATAAATAAAAACAATTCAAATAGGTGAAGAAAGCGAGAAGGGTCCAGAAGCATTCTAGAATAGTTGATAGAGAATGAGAGGGACCAGACTCCCACAAGCTGAGGAGTGTGCTTGAACCCATCGGTAGGGTGGGCGCAAAACCAAACCGAACTTTTTTTTTACTCCGGGGGTCTGGGGGAGGGGGCTGGGGGAGCCTGGAGTAATGAGGGCTGAAACTCACTCTATTGAGTTTCAAACCCTTATGTGTCTAGCGGGTTTCGAACTCGAGACCTCCCACTAGGCACGGTAACCTCAAAATCAGTTGGGCTGGGATGCTTGGTTACCAAACCGAACTGGTAACGAACCGGTCCATAATGATACTGAACTGAATATCGGGTATTTAAACAATTCTATAGAATTTTATCGCAATCCGAAACTATACTGTTAGAAACGGATACGAAACTGGTTCTAGATTTTGAGAACCGAACAATACCAGACTGACCGTTCAAAATTAATACTTCGTACATGTGAATTTTTTATATATTTTCATCCCATAAATATCTTATTTAGACAAATAATTATATAGCCCAAATATGGTTTCATTATCATTAAAATAGCAAAATGTGTGTTCATATAAACCACGTTATTATTTTCTTTTAGATAATTTATGTTATATTTTGGTACATGCGTATAGAATGCTAAAGTTTTAAAAATAACTAATTACTACTAACTTGTAGTAATGTAGTGTGTATGACTATTTGTTGTACAAAGTATCAATTTGTGTAGTTTTGTAACAACAACAAAAATAAATTAATACGTAATATGATTTAAATCTTAGCTTCAACGTTGCAATAATAAATTTTCTTCCTGAACCTGCTGGATGACGAAACAGATACAAGGCGGATCTGTTTCCTTTATACTCGTCACCTAGGTACATCACACTACGGGAACTCTGTTGAGCAAGTGTCCATCGGTGTTTTTTCTTCGACTACTCGTCAGTAGACCACCATCACCAGTTCACCACATTGAAACATGCTATAACAGGCTAACAATGGCGGTACAAAAATACTTACGTAGTTTTGGATTTGGGTGGAAAGAGAAAGGTCAATCGGGGGTTTATTATCAATTATGTAGTATTTTATGGGAGAAGCAACAGCCTGAATCTGATGGCCATAGTACAAACTTTGAATACAAAGTAAAGCTTTGGCTACTTTGAATATGGTTGCTTGATAAGGGTATAATGAGAATTAGAAAATAATTTTATTCATTACGCATGAAGTATAAATTATTTTGCATGCAGATCAAAATAATTTATACTCCATAATTAATTGTTAAAGTTAATAGTTTTGCAAAAATAGGAAATATTCCCGAATAAAGAGTAAACCGTTCCAGAATTTCAATATAGAAGTATTATGGGGGTGTTTGGAATTGATTCTGCTTCTGCTTTTTTTAAAGCAAAAGTAGAATCAGAATCAGTTTTCAGAAGCTGGTACCCTCAGCTTCTAAAAAAACTGATTGTGGAGTAAATTAGAGCAGTACCAGAAGTGCTTCTGGAATTTCACTCAAACACTCCAGCTTCTGCTTCTGCTCCCTGAAAGAGCAGAATCAGTTTTGAGAATCAGATCCAAACACCCCTATTCTCATAAATAGGAGTAGGTTACTGCCAATAATTTAATGACATGTTTTTGCATCATCATTTATCATGCTTTAAGCATGGCTATACATTGTCATTTATCATGCTTTAAGCATGGCTATACATTGTCATCATAACTCATAAGTAGCATTATTTTTGGGTTGACCCGTAATTACCCATAGTCAGTGAATAAAAATATAGGACTCCGATTTTGGAACACGAGAAATCTTTACTCCTGTTTTGGACAATTTCTTGAAAGAAAAGTGGTTTTGGAAAAGCCAAACATAGATCGTTTGGTAGCTAAAACACCTGCCTACCAACACTTTTAGTGTAAAAAGCATTTACAAGCACTTATACCATCAGGGGCGGAGCTAGGGGGTGCCCAGGCTAGGCCCTGGCCCACCCCAAATTTGAAAAATGTCAATATTTTTAGTGTAAAAAATTTCGTGTAAATTTTTATCCAATAATATTCTTTGCACCGGCCCAGTCTAGCCCAGTGTCCTAGCTACGCCCCTGTATACCATTACTTCTATTTTTGCTTTAATCTGCTTAAGATTGCCTAAAATTACCTGTTTGAGACATAATTTCAACTTTTTAATTAAGCAAACATAGAAATCCTTTTTGAGCAATAGGAAACATTTATCATGCTTTAAGCATGGCTATACATTGTCATAACTCATAAGTAGCATTATTTTTGGGTTGACCCGTCACCCGTAATTACCCATAGTCAGGGAATAAAAATATAGGATTCCCATTTTGGAACACGAGAAATCTTTAGTCCTGTTTTGGACAATTTCTTGAAAGAAAAGTGGTTTTGGAAAAGCCAAACATAGATTGTTTGGTAGCCAAGTGTTTTAGACTAAAGCACCTGGCTACCAAAACTTTTAGTGTATGTTTTAGAGTAAAAAGCATTTACAAGCACTTATACCATTACTTCTATTTTTGCTTTAATCTGCTTAAGATCGCTTAAAATTACCTGTTTGAGACATAATTTCAACTTTTTTAAGCAAACATAGAAGTCCTTTTTAAGCAATAGGAAACACTCCCCTAATTGAGATTTATCAAGGGTAAGTTTGAAAAATACTAAAGAGTAATGGAGTACAGATATAGGAAAATAGATTCATTTAAAATATTTAATCTGAGTAATGACCTATATATATGACTATAGTAATGATCCGTTTGAATAATTTTTTGAACAAGGGTCAAAGATAAAAGGGTAAAATGTAGTGAACACACTAGTATGTTTTATTGAGCATGTCAGCTTGATAAATGGTGTAAATTCCCCCATTTTTAGAGGAGACAACTCCTACCCTTCATCTTCAAATGAGCACGTTGATATGCTCACTAAATTTATTCTGACTTTATCAATAGACATGGGGTGTTTGAATCTGCTTCTTCTTTTTTAAAACAGAAACAGTTTTAGTTGGTCTCCTCCAACTTCTAAAAAAACTGCTTCTAGGAGGTAAATTAGAACACCAGCAGTACTTCTGCACTTTTACTGAAACACTCCAACTTCTATAGTCGTCTCCAAAATCGCACTCGTCTTGGACATCTTTAAAATAAGAAATTGCATACTCACTCATCTTATTCCAGATTTATCAAATAAAGTCGCCTCAAGTTGCACTTGTCTACATCTTTAAAATAAGAAATCGTCATATTTTCAGAAAAAAGTCTCCATTTCTTAAGTAAAAATATCATAACGTATAGTATGTAGATTGTATGGGACCAGGAAAATTGTCAATCTGACGGGGACTTCTAACCACCCTAATCCTCTATGAAAGATTGAAAGCCTGAATAAGTTGAATTTTAGTTGCACTTCTCAAAAGGGCAGTCAAGTAGTTAGTCTTTGCTGACTTTGAAATTAGCAATATTTTTAGTTGAATTTAGTTGAATCTATCTACCATATGGGTAACTTCTTCTTTTTACATTCTTCGTACTCATTCATATGCAGCATCAACAAGTTTTCCAACTTTTGCCACAAATGAATATACACGAAAAAAGTGTGGAAGAAAAGTAAGCTAGCTATTCTTTCTCAGTACCTATCAATTAGCATCTGTAATTGAAGAGCCTTGTATTCCGAAGAAGGGCACAACTTCAGCTTCTCAAAAAGAGCTTCTACTCAAACTCCGGGATTCCGGTTTCAAGATCGTCATTGTGAAGGTAAAGTTTTTCGTTTAAGATCGTCACCGAGAAGGTAAAATTCATATTTGAGTATCGTCATTGAAAAGGTAAAGGTAATTTAACGAATCTTAGATATGGGACATACATTATCATCCAACAGTTTAAATTAGATTAGTTCAGACTGAAACTCATCCTGAAGTTCATACCTGATCAACACTGTGAATGTGTACATATATAGATACAATCCATTCACTACATACATGGATTGATTAGAGATAGAGGGAAACAAACACACATGGGAAAGGAATAAACCCAAATAAATTCCACGAAATTTTATTTTTTGACAGATTGTACAAGGAGGCCTATTATGTGAATAAAAGATTGTCACATATTTATTCGAAAAACAAAAAGGGAAAAAAGTCGAGCGATTTTATCTATTCAGGGATATAAGAGCATGTTCTGTCTGCAAACACTTGCAGGAGTTGCAAGCAACCATTCCAAGGCTAATCATTTTCTTTCTCCATACCAGGTTTCATCAGTTCATTGTAATGCAAAACAAATTGGCATGGATGATGATGCATAAGGAACAAGATGAAGCAATCTGAGTCAAATACACCAATTTGGATTTTGCAATAAGATCTTCTGGTGATTCCAATGAGTATACAAGGAAGAAAACCCAGACAATTGGATTAGTCATACTTCTCCCTCCAAGAGTATACAAGGAAGAAAACCCAGGAAAGCCCCAGGGCAAGATCACCGACCACCAGCCTCAGCCAATCGCGGCCGAGATCCTCGAGCTTCCTCTCGAAGTAGATCCTCCAAACTGCCATCAATACATGGAGAAGTATACACCCCTTTGCAAAGAAGCTATGGAAATCCCTATCCTTCACAAATGCAACCATGAACAAGAAAAACCCAATTGCAAACAAGAGCAATCCTGAAAATGAATCTGATGTTTGGATTATTAGCTGATCATGATATGTTGATCCTAAAAGCTTGCTGGCACGCTCTTTTCCATGGCTCATCACCAGCAGATCATTGCTATAGAACATCATCAAAGCTCCACAGCTTAATGCTACCAGAGAATGCAGCATACACAGAAGAAAAAACCCAGATGACCCCATTGATCTGTCCCCTTCCAATTTTCCTGAACAATGCTTTTTCAATCTTAACTGCAAAGAGTATAACCCAGTCATCAAATTCTGGTCTTTTTAACCCCCAGACAAGTGTCAAGTAAGTGATCACATAGCAGTCAAATAATCGAATTAAGTTGAAACAAATAAGGAGTAATGGATTTGACTAAATTTCACAATTAAGTCCTTGAGCTATAGCTGCTATTCAAGTCCTCATGTGATATAAGATCCAATTAAGTTGAAACAAATAATCAATTTGACTAAATCTCAAAATGAGCACATGTAATTCTGTACTGATCTGTTCTAACAAACCACAACTTACGAAAGATATTGAGTCATTATTACCAGCCTTATGTAAAGATCTATTCATACAAACTCAGATATAGTCTTCCCATCAATACTGATTAGTTTGACTTCTGGGATGCAATTGTGCAAGTAATGCAACCCCAAATTTAAGTAATAGATGATCAAATACAACCCTAATAGAATACAATAGAAAGAAGATTGCATAAACCCAAAGATCAAATTCCAAAACCTCAGATTTACTTTACTTTCAGACAGGATATTCGCCAAGAATTTAACTCAGAAAACAAATACCTCTGAGCTACGAAGATGCAACCGTGGAGGCTGCCCTATTACCTTGAAAAGACGGCCCGGAAATACAGCATAAGGGGCAGAAAGGGATGCCCAAAAAATGCTTTGCCCTTTTCAACAAGACAAGAAAAAGCTTCAGATCCAAAATCCCAGAACCCTGTAGGTGAAGCTAAGAAGGATTGAGCGAAGAATCTGAAAGCGGTTCATGGGAAGAGAGTTTAGCACTCTGAGAGAGATAGAGCAACAGAGGTAGGGTGCTGGGTTTTCTTGAGAGTACCGAGAAATCAAGATATGTTGGTGACGGTGGGGTTGATCTTACCGTTACTTTCTTGATAAAATCTTAACGTTTTCGTGCTACCCAAAAATAGGCTAGTCTAGATTTATGCCATTTCACGTTCCATTTAGTAAGCCTTTGATTTTTTCCATTGTTTGTAAGAAATATCTCCTCTCCACATTTTATTATTTTTATGTCCAACTCTTACCGTACAAGTAGCTCAGTTGATCTAATGGTGGACATTGGAGAAATTGTCAAAAATCAAAACCCGCAGCAGCCCAATGAAGGTACAGTTCATGTGTGTTGTTGGGATGAACCTTTATTCTGCACGAGTATAAGGTCTATCATTATTAGGCTGACTGAGTCATCGTGATTTACACATTCATTCATATATTATGTTAGATCGCGGCGGGGAAACGTTGATAAACAATTGTATAAAAAAGTATAAAGAAGTAAAAGAAGAGGTTTAGACACTAATATTAGTAAAATAACAGATTTAGACAAAAATAAGATTTTGATTGACTTTTCAATAAAAATAGATGAAACGTATGAATGAAAAAAAGATGAAAAATGAAACAAATCTTACCAAAAATAGAAATGAAATAATTAGAGGAAAGGACAAATAATAAAATAGGGGATGAGCTTCAAAATAGGCAATCAATTGAATTGATTGTTGAGGCTTGAGAATGGTCATCATCATTACATGAGGAGAAGCCAAGAAGTAGTCGTCTTCTGGCGGTGTAAAAGTCATTCGTAATTTGGAAAATTGATCAACATGAAAAGGAAGCCACCCGTCTACATTTATGTATGAGAAGACCATTTGCAACTTAAATGGGTAGAAATTAAAGCATTCAAATTTGTGTCTACATTTAGTTACTCATATTTTGTCTCACTCGCACCGAGTAATCAATTGTACAAAGCTGAGTAGTAAATGAGTAGTAAATGGATAGTAGTCATCTATTTTCACTCACTCCGACCTACAAGGCTACAAGCTCAAGAATCTGTTTGCAACAGTTTCTACTTTTAAAAAAATGTTTTTTTTTAATGAAATGGGGAGAGGTGATTAAATAAAAGTTGATAGTGTTTGAGAAAAAAGTGATTTTGAAAAGTAAAAGTGGGTAGTGTTTGGTAAAATAAATGTTTTTTGTGTAATAGAAAAAGTAAAAGCAGTTTTGACGCGGAAGCCGAGAAAAATAAAAGTTATAGTGTTTGGGAAAATAAGTGTTTTTTTAAAGCCAAAAACTGAGAAGTGCTTTTTTAAAAGGAGTTGCAAACCAACCCGAAATGGTAAAAATAAAAAGCAAAAGGAGCTTCAAATTTGTTGTTTGAGACTGTGGGGACCGACTAGGAAAAATATTGACCCCAAATTTCATATTTAGGGGTGTTTGGATCTGATTCTCCTTTAGGAGCAGAAGCAGAAACAGGAGTTAGTATTTAGGTGAAAGTGCAGAAGTACTTCTGTTGCTCTAATTTACTCCTACTATTAGTTTTTTAGAGGGGCAAGCGTTGACTAGGCCTTTTGGGCCGTGGCTAAGAGCGAGTGGACGGAAATCGAAGCCTAACATGGGTAGCAAATGGTTGATTTCGGAAGGGAGCTCCTCAGGTGGTGGCAAGCGCATAACACGTATGGTGGGGTCAGTGCAGGACATGGACCCGGGTGAGACAGGAGAGAGCACTCAAGTTGGAATAGGGAATGCTATGAGTTCAGGTGAGGCACAAGAGGAAGGGGGCCAGGACTCCAGGAGAGCTGAAGAGAAGACGCACCTGGGAGGATCAGGCCAGGGAGGAAGCTGCAGAGAATGCTATGGCGCTGGACTCCTCAAAAAACGGGGTTGGGGCGGGCGATGGACTCCAGCCCCGCCAGATGATCTGATGCTGGCTACAGCCTTACTAGCTGAGAAACTTATTTACTCTTTTTTGTTTTGCTTTGTTTATTTCCCACATTTTGGATGCTTTGTTTATTTTGGTTGTGATGTGTTTTTTCAGCAAAAAAACTCGTGAAACTAAGACAGAGGATGAGGAGTCGGGTCTGCAAGTCATAGGCTCGGGTAAGCCCAAAGCGGGATTAGCGAATTATATGGCTTCTTCGGAGGTGATTAATTCAAAGTCTGGCCCTTGGGCGGACGGTAGACAGGAGACTTGTTGTCACTTTATAACCTGTTTTGGTTTGGTAATGATAAGTTAAGCCAGTTTCGTTAAAAAAAAAATCTTGAGCCCCCCTCTCTATCTTCAATATTGATAACAATTTAGTTAGTATTATGTCATTAATTAATTGGTGAGCCCCATATCTCCTCTCTCTCTCTCTCCCTCTCCATTTTATTGATAATCAAATCTTAACAAGAGACATAACAACTAAAAGTCGAAGCATTACAATCATAGCGTTCAATACTACAATAGGGTGAGACAAAGAACAAAGACGCCATATAAAAGCACTCATGTTCGCTAACCTTGCAACAATGTAAATTCGTACCGCAGTGTGACTGCTCATGCTACTCAGAATGGGTTCGGCTTGATTAGCCACCGAAAAGGAATTATTAAACTTGCCGGTTTTTCCAGCCACCGGTAAGGAGCCAAGTGCAGAAATTGTTCGGGTTTGACCAGCCACTGGAAAGAAATCAATCCATCCAATGTCATCTTCCTGAATCGCCGGTGGTTCAGGAGGGTGGCGATCGGCCTCTATATCAATGCAGAAGAAATTCTCATTCATGATTGATAAAGAAGTCAATACAAACCTCTTACTAGCACACAAGAACACCCGACCGATGATGGCGGGGAATATAGATCTGGAGAGCGATACTTCGGCACCGAAAATAATATCTCTAGACAACGCTGGAAATAAACGTATAGATAGAATTGAAAATACTGATTAAACGAAGCTTTTTCCACGATTGAAGTCAAAAGAAGAGAAGAAAGGAAGAAAAGATGAGGTGGCGACTACGGTTTCCCTTCGCCGCTCCTCTCTCTTCTCTCCCCCGGGTAACTTTTTCTTTAGCCAATTTTTCTCTGTGTGTGTTAACTACACTATTTTCCTTGAACAACCTAATCAAACTATTACTTAAGAAGACGAGAACCTATATATTTTTCAATCATCTCCATTTATGCAAGTATCAATGTATGGTGGTTATATAATTTTTTATTTTAAAAAAATATTCTTAATAATTACACTATGAAAAAATTGCACAACAATATTACAAGAAAATAGATTTTACAATATTTTCGTTTCATAAGACAAATTATATGGTACCTCTAAGGCGCTATCACACTGTACCTTATCATAATGAGCCAATTAGAAATAGTAAATAAGTAGGTAATTTAAACATGAATAAATAGTAAATAATGTTATGAACTAATCTTATTCCTTCTAGATACGATACGCTCAGTTATAACTGGAGTATTGTAGCATTCGCCTGTTTATAAATTTTTAAAAATGTATTATTATAAAGATGGTTGTTTATTGTCGTACAAATAATGTCTAATTTAATTTTATAACCATTAATTTACATTTAGTACATTCATATGTTCACTTATGTGGATCTAGTAACGACCGAACCTTTTAAATGAATGCACACTTTTTTCTATCTTGTACTCCCTTCGTCCCTATTTGTTCTTCCATAGTAGAAACATCACACAAATTAAGGTACTGGATATTGTGTTGTGGAGAGTTGCGGAGAGGGGAAAAATATGTGTAAGAAATGACATGAATCACAAATTCTTTAATCTTTACCAAAAAGGAAAAGTGAAAATTTTATTGAGACAGATGAAAAAGAAAAGTTGCAAGTTTTTTCGGGGCGAAGAGAGTAGTTGATTATCAATAATTTGTTGACTTTTTTTTTACTTTTTTTTTAACCCGGGTTGACTTTTTTTTTACTTATGTCCCAAAATTTTAGCATTTCTATTTAAGATAATAAATACGTGTTTAAAGTTATTTTTAAACACGTATTGTCCTGCAATACTTTGTTGACTTTTTTTTACTTTTTTTTAAGATAAATACTTTTTTTTACTTATGTCCCTCTGTATGTCCTGCAAAACTTTGTTGACTTTTTTTTACTTTTTTTTTAACCCGGGTTGACTTTTTTTTTTTACTTATGTCCCAAAATTTTAGCATTTCTATTTAAGATAATAAATACGTGTTTAAAGTTATTTTTATCTCGGCATCCATATCAACCCCACATTTTTTATTTTCTTATTCCACGTGCTAGTCAGGCAGTTTGATCAAGTTTTATAGCGTACAAATTATTGTGAATTTGTGATCATACTTTATACAATGTTTGTAGTCAAACTCAAACGACATCTATCTAATCACATAAAAATTAGAATGCCACGAACTTTCTAACTTTATTACTCCCTTCGTATCACATATATCTTCCCACTTTCAAAGTGGGTGAGATTAATAATAGTGAAAGGAGATATAAATTATTGAGGGTATTATGGGAAGATAGTGAAATAATGTGATGGACTGATGGATAAATCCAAAAAAAGTAGGTGTAATAGTGTATTATTTTTTAAATTATTGAGAGTATGATAGGAAGATTTAGAAATGGGAAGATATAAATGTTACATCCAAAAAAGTAAAGTGGGAAGATATGAATGTTACGGATGGAGTATATATGGAGTAGTACATTTGTTGTTTTGTGACGTTTTTGGAAACTTACTTTAGGGAGCGATTCATTTTAGAAGTAAAACAAAGGAAACGAAACTACAGTTAGTACGTTTGTTATTTATACTCTCAACCTATGTTGCACGGATACGGATACGCCGATACGCGGATACGCGGATACGGGTACGGCGATACGGCACTTTCAAAAATTATAGGATACGGGTACGGGGGTATATTTATAAATAATAAAAATATAGGGTATAATTTGCAAATATATATAATTCAGGGGTTCATAAATAAAATAATAATAATAATAGTACAAAAAATTAACTATTATAATAAAGTTTCAAAGATTAGTCTAAAAAACTAAAGTATTGATATTTTGATTTAAATTCAAATAATTTTTTTTTGTTCTCTATTTGCATTTACATCCAAGTCTTGTTTCAATTAAATATCATCAAGCAATGAAATGTCAAATTATAGTATTCCATTATTTTTCATACTCCCGAAACCATCTTTATCAATGTTTCACATGTTGTGGTCGCTTGGTTGGCTACTAAATTTTCGTCATGTCGTGTATAAAATGAGGGGTTATAGGTTCAGATACGCGTATCGGTTCACGGATACGGGTATCGGAAGTATCGGTATTTTTAAAATTAAGCCTGATACTTTTATTAAATTACGGATACGGACCCAATACGTACAGGACGGGTATCGGTGAGTATCGGATACGGATACGTATCGGCTACGCGGATACGGCATCGAAGTGAAGTATCGGTGCAACATAGCTCTCAACTCTCAAGAACAACAAAACAAAACTCATTCAAAATTTCTATTTCACCTTTCGATTCATTCGTTAAAATAAAAATACCCTTTTCATGTTATTCTAACATTTTCTACTTAAAAACCATTCAAAAAAACATTTTCTACTTCAAAAAAGGTATTCACGTTATGACATATATATGTGACCTACAACGTATTGAGTCTATTAACTCAATGCAAAATGTTTGGTGTACACATTTTGTGTACACAAAATGTGTACATAGGCGTGGACCCGGTTCGGGCCGCCCGGCCCGGGACCGGCCCGGACCGCCACTGTGTGGGCCCGGAACCGGCCCGGTTCTCGGGTCCGGGTCCGGTTCGGGCACAGACCCGGTCGGGTTAGCGGGACCGGGCTCGGGTCCTGGATTTGGAGGCCCGGCCCGGCCGGGTCGGGCCCGGGCCTAACGGTCCAAAATTTAAAAAAAAAAAAAATTTTTTGCTTCTTTTGGCTCAACGGCCACCCCAAACGGCTATATAGCCGTTGGGTGGTACCAGGGGGGGTCAGGGGGATTTGGGTGGGGGGTGGGGTGGGGAGTGGGGGTTAAAAAAAAAACCTATAAATACTCCTAATTTTAAACATTTTTTCACACCTCTTCTCCAACTCTACCTAAATCCTACTCTCTACTCATCTCCAATTCTCCATATTCATCTTCTCAAATTCTCTTATTCTCCTTTATATTTTATTTTACTATTTAATACTTATACAATTATTATATCTACTTATATATTAATTATCTACTTATATATTATTATCTACATATACTATATTACTTATATTTCTTATCTACTTAATCTCTACTTATATCTCTTAATACATACATACATACTATATCTACTTAATATATACTTTATATAATAAAGTATTAAATATACTTTATAAACTATTACTATATACTTAATACATAATAATATCTACTTCTCTACTTATATTTTATATATACTTATTTTCCAATCTCCAATTCTCCATTATACTCTAATATTTAATTCTTATACAATTATTATATCCACTTAATACATACATTCTACATCTACTTAATATATATTTTATATATTAAAGTATAAAATATAAGTGTATTACTCATCTTATAGTAGTATACTTATATATTATATAATATAAACATTATATTATATATTACTTACTATAACTAGTATTATACCAGTTAATTAGTTAATTAGCATTCTTGTTACATTTTTCATTATACTAGTTAATTAGTTCATTACCATTATTGTAACATTTTTCATTATACTAGTTAATTAGTTAATTAGCATTCTTGTTACATTTTTCATTATACTAGTTAATTAGTTCATTACCATTCTTGTTACATTTTTCATTATACTAATTAAAATACTTCACATTTTATTTAACTAGTTGTTAGTTTGTTACATTTGTCACTATACTAGTTAACTACTTAATTAGCATTGTTGTTACATTTTTACTTGTACTAGTTATTTACTTCAAAAGTTGCTATAATTTTAATTGTAGAGACACACATTAATTCTACTTTGCAAAAAATTAGTTTGAAGTATTAATTAAAATAGTTTTAATTAGTTGCATTAGTTTTGTATCCATTATTATATTTGTTGTGAATTAATATTTGTTACATTTTTTAGATGGAAGGTGGTAGATATTCGGTTGATTTGGGTAACCTCCAACGCAATCGAAGAAACGAGATTGGGAGGAAGAAATCCCGCAAAGGTAAAGAACTTGCCGGGTCTTCATCTCAAAGCCGAGATGATTTTGAAACGGGTTACCAAAGGCGAGATGGAGATGCGATGTCCGAAGAACAACTCCAACAAGAATTGGCCCGACATAATAACCGCTTTCTACAACAACAACAAATGCCGACGACCATTGACGAAGAGGAGCTTGAGGATGAAGATGCGGAGGAATTGGAACCGGAGACGGCCGAGGAGGAGGGTGCCGGCAGCCACGACGCCGACGCGCCTGCCTCGTCCCAAACCGCCACCGGTAATAAAAAAAAGTAAGTCTGAACTAATGAAAAAAAAATTTGATAAATGGAAGGACCCACAAACCGGCTATTGGCACGCAACTTGCAAGTGGTGCAACAACAATTATAGTTTGGGAACCTCCGGCGGATACGGATCCGCCGCAAGGCATCTTAAGGCAAAGCACCCCGTGGAGTATGCAAAATTAGGCGGCGGAACGGGGAAGCAAACTCAAATATCGAGGTTTGCGAATTCTCAACCTTTTGGTAATTTCTCCTACAATGATGCACAAAATTTGACTGGTATGGCTAACTTAATTTGTGAAGAAAATTTGCCTTATTTGTTTTCTGAAAGTCTTGCTTTAAGAGATTATGCACAAGGTAGTTTAAATCCTCAATTTAGAAATTATAGTCGCAAAACTGTTAAGAAAGAAATAATAAGGCTTTATAATGCGGAAAAGGTAAGGTTACAAAATTTTTTTGCAAACTTTGATGGGCGTGTTACTATTTGTTCTGACATATGGGAGGATGATTTTCATCATTTATATTATTTGGGTCTGACTGCACATTATATTGATGAGGATTGGAATATGCATAAACGTGTTCTTGCTTTTCGTGAATTTAATGATCGTCACACCGCTGAACATATTTATATTTTGATTGAGCGTATTTTAATTGAGTATAATTTGATTGATAAGGTGTTTGCTATTGGTTTCGATAATGCTACTAATAATACTGCTGCTATACCTAGATTGTGTGAGTTGTGTGGTGCCAATTCTTTGATGGGTAGATTTTTTCATCAACGGTGTGCATGTCATGTTATAAATTTATGTGTGCAAGACGGTTTAAAAGCGTTAGGAGATTCCATGGAGGTGATAAAGGGGGGGATTAGACGTATTTGGGGTAATGGTCAACTTAGATTAAAATGGCAAAGTTATTTGACTGAAAGAGGTGTGAGATATGTTGCTTTTCCTAAAGATTTGAGTATTCGTTGGAATAGTACTTATAAATTACTTAAAGTTGTTCTTAGATATAAAGAACATTTTCCTGCTTTTTTAAAAGAACATGATAACTATATTATAAACGCGGCTGAGATCGACACTTGCGAAAAAATTTGTAATGTTTTGATATATTTTTTTAAAGCTACTGAAACTTTTAGTCATGTTTATAAACCTACCGCAAACCAATTTATTCCACAAGCTGTTAATCTCGCCGATGCTTTTAAAGAATTTCAAAATGCCGTTTTCGTTCATTATTTTTGTGATCATATGAAGGAAAAGTTTTTAAAATATTATGCGCATATTCCCCATATTTATGGTATTGCATTTATTCTAGATCCTCGTTATAGACTTGCTAATTTGGAAGATTGTTTCAACTTCTATTATCTTGCGTTTTTCGGTGAATTTCCAATGTATGACGATAACCCCATAGATCCGAAAATGGAATACAACGAGGTTAGTACTTTATTTTATGCCTTATTTAATGAATTTCGTGCACAATATAGCAACGCTCCCCCTCCCCCGTCACGAACATCTTCATCTAAAGGAAAATCGATTTTTAAATCTGCATTTGGCAATCTTATGAAAAAAACTAAAACAACTCACGTCACTGAACAAAGCGCATTGAATGAGATTACTTTGTATTTAACATATGAAGTTGATTTTGAAGAAAATGATGACTTTGACGTTCTAGACTGGTGGAAGTCAAAAGAAAGAACGTTCCCGATTTTAGCACGGATGGCTAAGCAAGTACTATCAATGCCGGTTTCAACAGTTGCTGTGGAACAAGAATTTAGTTCGGCCGGCAACGTCCTAACGGCATCTAGATCGAGATTGAGCGCGGAGTCTCTTGAGACGCTTATATGCTACCACGATTGGTTGAAGGCCGCACGTAGAACTCAAGAATTGAGCATCACCCCCTCCCAAGATTTTATGGATGGCTCAACAACCGATGGTGGCTCTACCTATGCCGGAGATTCCGATTGATTAGTATTTTAGAATTTATTACAAAATGTATTTTATAGCACTTGTCAAATTTATTTATACTTGTACTTCATATTTCAAAATTGTAAACTTGTACTTCATATTTCAAAATTGTAAATTTGTAGTTGTAGTTCAAATTAATTTGTAAACTTGTACTTCATATTTCAAATAAATATGTGTTCACTTTTTCATATGTAGCACTTCTCAAATTAATTAATTGGTTAGAATCTAACGACTTAAAATTATTTTTCTAAAATATAAAGCCGGTTTTTAAATTAAAAATACATTTAGAATATGTAATTTGTTTAAATACTTATACACCTATTTTGTAACATTTGTAAATTATAAATCAAACCACTTTTCTAAGTACAAATAGTTTTAGTTTTACTTAATTCATTAAATTAATTAATTTATTTTACAATATGTGTATAACTTAAAAAAAAAAATCAAAGCTCCCAAACGGCTATATAGCCGTTGGGGCTATGGGTGGGGGGCAGGGGGGTCCTGGGGGTGGTGGTGTGGCCGGGGAGTGGGGTTCAAAAACATCTATAAATACATCTATTTTCTAACATTTTTCTACACCTCTTCTCCAATTCTTCTCAAACTCTTCTCCATCTTCATCTTCTCTTATTATCCTACATTCCTACTTATACATATACCATTTTAAATATGGAAAGTACATCTTCCCTTATGCAAAACAATTTTGACAAGTGGAAGGACCCGAAGACCGGACTGTGGTGGGCAACTTGCAGGTGGTGCAAGAAAGACTGTTGCTTGGGGCGTTCATACGGATACGGGATGCCAATAAAACAGATGAAGTCCTGTGACAAAGGGAAAACAACAACCAACGGTGGCGGAAATCCCAATTGATATTCATTACAAAATGTATTTCGTATTGTTATTTTTTTCTCAATTCTCAAATGTAGTTCTTATTTCAAATAAATGCACTTGAACTTTGTTTTTAATAGCAATTTGTATAATATATAATTAATAAAAAAAAAATTGTACTGGCCCGGCCCGGCCCGGCGGGTGGCCCGAACCGTGACCCGGGCGGGTGGCCCGGCCCGAACCGGAACCGGTCATTGACCGGGCCGGTCCCGGGCCTACCGTTATAGGACCGAGGCCCGACCGGGCCTTGACCCGGCCCGGGCCCGACCCGGCCCGGGTCCATCACTATGTGTACACCTAGCAAAACTTTTGACTCAATTAGAGTCAAGCACTCACGCCAAATGACTGTTCATGTCTTCAAGATATTTGGCGCGTTTATCATTTAGCGGTTAGCGGTTAACGGATAGCGGATTATGTTACTGGGTTGTCAATCGCGGATTCAGTCGGCAGGTTTGACTAGCGGAATTAGTTGGCGGGTTGTCACAAGATGTTTGGTAAATTAGTTGTTTGACCATATATTAGTAGAAAACGTCATTTTCAAAACACTAACTCAAAACTCTTCTATTTGCAATGTTTTCATTTTAGCAGTTCCGTCCAAAAACGCTAGGCCAAACATCTATTTACCTAACAACGTTTTTCATTTATGGAAAACTTTAAAAGTGATCAAATCGTCATTTTGGCTTAAACGCCATTTTCCAAACACCCCATTGAATTTTTATTAAAAATGAAATTTGTTGATTGTTGCTCTTCCTAGCTGACAGGTCGACCGAGCTAGCAACCTCCCGGCTAGGCTGACAGGCAGTCCCCATGCTTGGGCTTGGGCCTGCTGACTCAAGTCATGAGCTTGACTCATAGGCAGTTGCACTATAAATATTTTGTAATAATAATAGAAACTAAATAGATTGTAAACATCAAGATAAACATTAATAGAAAATGATCTAACCAGTAACTTCACCATCTTTACAAAACATTATTGAAAAATCAAAAACAAAATTTCCAATTCAATAAATATATTTTCATGATCAAATAGAAAAAGAATCTGACCACAAACAAAAAAGTTATAATCTTTTTTAATAAAGGAGTGGTTTTATTACACAGGGATGACGTCAATATGACGTCACCCGAGTAACAACAGCCACACATAGACTTTTTTCCCGTCTTTTCTTTTTGCTTTTGGGCCGTCTAAAACTCCTCTATATTTGAACTCTTCCACTCCACTTTCCATTTTAAACCCCATTTTACTACTCCAATGCAAGCATATAGGAGTCCAAAAGTTCCACATTTAACTTTTTGGACTCCTAAAACCTTTCACTACAAATGGTCTAAACACAAATCATATATGGATCGTCTTCTACTTTCTCAATGTGGACTAAGTCAAAGTGTGAATTCAAATTTCAACTACTCTATTTGTCATATATTTTAATTTAATTATCTTACTTTTCTTTTTGGATTGTCCCAAGATAACATCTTGTTTCATTTTTTTTTGCAAAGAATATATGTTTGTATCATTTTGCTTTTTATTCTACTCAAAACTCAATCATTACTTTTTAATCACTAATAATTATGTTCAACTAAAATAAAACATGAGAGGTAGGTAACAATTTTTAGGGAGTATTGATCTTTTTCCAGAAAAAAAAAGAAATAATTACAAACATATGACTAAAAAATTATCAATAAAAATATGACTAGTGACTAGAGTAATAATGAAATCATAATAACTTATGTTCAATTTTTGAACTTAAATTAACATGAAATTATATTTTTTAAAAATTCCCAAAAGGAGAGTATTGAACTTACATTGACCTAATTTTCTCCCAAATTACATTGACCTATTACATTGATCTAATTATTACTTCACCATTTCATTAACCTGCCCATATAGCGTGCGATCATACTTCTCCTTTATGCGCGTGTCAATCAACTCTCTCCAGAAGAAACAATGTCAGAACGGAACACTTTGGCCTCCCCCGCCTCCCCCGTTGCCTCTCATTTCTTACTTTCACCTCACACTCCATACAAAACACGAGAGTTAATAAAACTATTGTTATCCCAATTAATCTCCCACTCATTTCTTTGCAAGAGAAGTACTGGTAATTCAATTCATCCGGTGCCCTAGATCCAGTATGCTTTTTCCTCCCCGCACTCTATAACTATATGTCCTCTCATTCTGAACTCTAGTTCTAGGTAACCCGTTAAGTTTATCTTGCAATTCATCAACTTTTGTGTTCATACGTTGCTGGAGTTATATAAGTGAACGCGGTGAACGAATGCCATGTTTCTTGGCTGCTGAACTGAGTTAAGAATTAAGATGTCCATTTTCTTGCATGAATGCCGTTAAAGGTGTATAGTTCCGCTGACTTCAATCTTGGGTGAAGATTGCTTGTCTCTTAGTAGCAGTGGAGAAGGCGGTTAACATCTCAGTGGATTCTTGGAGAAAAGATTTGATTTTTATGTTGGGATTGTGCTAATTTCTGGTATAGAATGGGTTGTGTGTGTGGGAAGCCCTCTGCCATTGAGGGCAGCAGGGAGAGGTTATCCTGCAAATCCTCTACTGAACGGGCCCGAAGGTTGGTTTCTTTGAGAAGAGAAGAAACCTATAGGGTGAAAGATTTTCCTGAAAGCAATGCTGTAGAGACATTGCCGATTGACAAGATAGTCAATTCTTCTGCCCGGTTGCAAAGTCAAGCTTTAGATAGCAAAGTGGAGAAGACTGAGCACATAGCCACATACCATCCTGGAATGGGGAACATTCCAAAAGCTGCTGAAGGTGAGCAGGTTGCAGCTGGATGGCCACCCTGGCTAGCTGCAGTTGCTGGTGAAGCTATTGGAGGATGGATACCTAGACGAGCAGATTCATTTGAAAAAATGGATAAAGTACGCTTCTTTCTTGTCACCGAGTTTCCATTTCAATAAATGAAATAATCAGAACATCTCAAAGCAAAGACTAGCTTCTGCAAAAGAAATAGGAAGTATCGTTTTACTTTTAAGTGAGTATGTCGGTATCATAACATAGGATACATAAGCTGCTACACTTGGTCTAGCGTAAATTGAAAGTTCCCCTTGATAAATTTAATATTTGATGAACCAATTTACTCTGTAAAGAGTCATAAATTGTACGCCCCAAACTTACACTTAGTGAATGAAACGATTTTGTCCATCAGGTAATGGTGTAATGCAGTTTGTGGTTGAAATACTGATATAGCACATGCATAGCTTGTGTAGAAGAACCAACCTACTCATGAAAGTATAATCTTTTGAAGGACAGTCTGTTTCGAACGTTTAGGGGTCTTTGGCTAAGCTATTTGAGAGTGTTTTCAATACCAAAATGCTACCTTAACTCAAACCTTCGAAATTCAGTGTTTGCCCGAGCATTTTGGGAGTATTGAGATCAAAACACTATCAAAACAGAAAAATCAAGAAGCTAAGAATTGCAGCTTCTTGGTTCTAGTGAAAAGTGTCTACCTTGTTATGTAAATTTTCTTCCCGTTGCATTTGAGATATTTTGGGCTAAAAATGAACCTTTTCTAAAGTTTAGGACTAAAAGAGAAATCAGACAAAGTTGAGAACTAAAGTGGAAACTCTACTATATCTAAAGGGGGGAAATGGAGTAAACCCTACATGAAGTATGACAACGAGTTACCACTTAGAATGTATAAATATAGTTCCTGGGAACACTGTTGAAGATTCATTAAACTGGTTGCATAATGGCATAATGCTGTGCTTGTTTCCTAACAAATATAGCAATAACCAGTAGTTCTTATTAAATAAAAGCAACAAGATGGCCTCAGTTTCTTCCCTTGATCAAACCAAAGGGTGCAAAATGAAATTGCTGATCCATTTCCAAACTAGTTGCTAGGAATTTTGTAAAGACCTTGGCATGGGAATGTATTTGAGAATTTATGTGACATATAGAACATGTATAGTACTTATCCAATAGTATCTCCCCTCCTATTGAATTTAGATGAAAACTGTCTGGTGCTTCAATTCAGAAAATTCTGTGAGCTCATGATATTAGTGTGTGCCGATCTTTCCATCAAGATATTTGATAACCATGTCCACCATGTTTTAGTGTTTGATGTTCTTAAAAGTATGCTACCAAAAAACGTAAAAGTAATAAAAGGATGCTATTCAAATGCAGTTCAAAACTCTCTCCTGAATTTTTTTTCCACACCTGCCCTTTAAGTTTGGTGCAAGTAACCTGGCATTCAAGTATGCACCTTAGACAATTTTTTTGATTGGTTCGTCAATGAAAACTAACAAGCATGAATTCTGCTACCCCTCTTTCCTTGTATATTCTCCTCTTGTGGCTTGGCACAGTTTTGAAAGAGTGAAAAGTGTGTGGTTGAAATCTGTTTAGAGGAGAGAAACAATATCAACCATATAATCCTTTTCTCAAAAGAAAAAAGAGATAATTTAGTGATGGGCGAAAATGAAAGAATGAAGATAAAAAAAGGGATAGAAGTATCTTGTAATATTTAAATTACATGATATTTGAATTAGGCTAAAGTTGTCTTTGAGCCACTGTTTTCCCTTTTTGTAGATTGGCCAGGGCACTTACAGCAGTGTTTACCGTGCTAATGATCTTGAACAAGGAAAAATTGTTGCTCTGAAGAAGGTTCGGTTTGATAACCTGGAACCTGAGAGTGTACGCTTCATGGCAAGGGAAATTCACATCCTTCGGAGGCTTGATCATCCCAATATAATAAAGTTGGAAGGTCTAGTTACATCTCGCATGTCTTGCAGTTTATACCTTGTATTCGAGTACATGGAGCATGACTTGGCAGGACTTGCCTCAAATCCTGGTATTAAGTTTAACGAATCACAGGTATTCAGCCTTTTCTACAATGGCTGTGTATAAATCTTGTATTTAGTGCTTACAAAAATTCACATACTTCCTTCACTTATATTTAATTGCAACTCTTTGTTTTCACAGTTGCCAATGCATGACTTTGACCATTAATATACTTATTATCTACCGGTGAAAATTTAAAAAATGATATTTTGAAATTTTAATTTGATAGCAATTCAACAATATCTACATAGAGAAAATAACTTTAAATAATTCCCTGCATCAACTACCACTGATCAACCAATAACAATGCATACTATAGAGATAACTATTCCATATCCCAAGTATTCAAATACACACACACACACACACATAAAACAATATAGAGTCACTTCCCGATCTCAAATTTGGGTTTTCAAATCATCAATAGCTTGTATGAAACCATCAAATAAAGCTTACTTGATAGTTAAGTATCATATTTTGATAAATTAAATGACCAGATTGGATGTCAAAAATGACTCTGTATCATTTTTTCATTATGTATTTGAATGGTTGGGGTATGGAGTATGGACTAGTTATTTATATACTCCCTTCGTCCCTTTTTTATATAGCCAAACACTATTTTTCAAGTCAAAGTTGTTCAACTTTGACCAATTATATATTTGTACACGATAATATGAAAATGTTCTTTGTTGAAAATATTATCATAAAAGTATAAATTTATTAACTTTTACATAAATATATTAGTTAAAATAATAGATCATAGTTTATCATCTTTGATTGGAAAAGTCAAAGTTGGCTAAATAAAAAGGGACGGAGATAGTAGTATATATTATTATTGGTTTATCATGGATAATTAGTACTCCCTCCGTCCCGAATGGTAAGGCACTTTACGGTTTACGATGTTTGACCAACGATAAAGCAAACGGATCCCTGTCCGCACTCAAAATAGTTTTAGAAAAAAAGAATTACATATTCAGAAACTGCATTAAAAGTTTTACAAAGTCACAAAAATCAGAATCAACTTTGAAAAAAAAATTGACATATAAAGTAAGAGATTAAGAGTTATTTGTGTTGACCAAGTGAATAGGAAAAATATCTTACAAAATGGGACAGAGGGAGTATTATCTAATATATTAATATGTGATTTTCTTTATATAATATGATTTTTAATACATTAATAAATAAAAATGGCTAAAGCAGAGTATGTGAATAACACAAAAGTCAAATTGGTGCAACTAATAAAAAACTGAGGTAGTATTTGCTAATTTGCAAAAAGGGACAGTGTTATCAGTTGAATGGTTGTAACTCACTCGACGATCATTTTACATATAGTTTGTGTTTTGACATTGCCCTTTATTTATAAAAATGTTCATTTCCTCACTATAACTGCGGTAAAATTATAATAAGTTTGAAGCAATTGAGCAGTCAATTTGCTCTCTTGGGACGCAAGAATGATTCATTTGGAGGACCTGTTAATATATCTTAAAAGTTCTATTAGTGGCTACTTAATGAGCTTTAAAATTTTCTTTTGTAATTATTTTCCAGGTCAAGTGTTACATGCAGCAACTTTTATCTGGTCTTGATCATTGTCATAGTCGTGGTGTTCTGCATCGTGATATAAAAGGTTCCAACCTATTAATCGACAATAATGGCATATTGAAGATTGCAGACTTTGGTCTGGCAAGCTTCTTTGATCCTCGTCAGAACCATCCCCTTACTAGCCGTGTTGTGACCCTCTGGTATCGACCACCTGAGCTTCTACTTGGTGCTGCATACTATGGCACTGCTGTGGATTTATGGAGTTCTGGTTGCATACTTGCTGAACTTTATGCTGGAAAGCCTATCATGCCAGGAAGAACAGAGGTATGGTGATTGATGAGTCCTCATATTTTTTACAAGTTTAATATACAATTATGTGTACTCTATACCCAATCAACTCCATCACCATCATCATATATGGACCTGATCTCGTAAATATAACTTTCAAGCATATACTCCTTCCACTTGTCCATTTTTCTCTGGATTACTTTTTGAATAGTTTTTTATACACCATTTCCATTTTCGATTTTTTTTTATCTTCTCTTTCTCACCTTTTCTACTTCTCTATCCTATGTTTTTTTACCTTCATCTACTCATTCCTACCTTTTCTTCTACTCATATGTTTTTCATTTTTCACTACCCCTACTATATTTACCCTTTAAGCATACTTATTCATTGAAAATGAAAGGAGTATTAGGCTTGATTCTCGCACATGATTTGCATTGTCCAACATGATTGAGCACATGGGGAAATGGACACATATTTAAAATGTAAACTCCCCTGTACTGGCTTTTTTGTACTGGCTTTTTCCCCCTTATCGGCACATTTTCTTTATCTTGTGTAGCAAATTTTAATACACAAAAAATCCTTGTAAGAAGACCTTGTAAGACCTTGGGTTGAACTAGTTGAAAGATTGGATTCAATCTTTTAGTGTGGTTTAGCCAGAGAGCCTTATAAGCTTAGCTGAGTAACATTAAGCCAACCCTAAATCTATTAATCTTGTACCTAGGCATTGTTTGCTCTTAAAAATCCAGTTGCTCTACGAATTATTCTTACCCATACAATTTTTTTGAGTTATCAACGTGTCAGAAAAGTGGTGTGCATTTTAAGAGTCGGGCTCAATTAAGGGTGTGTTTGGATCTACTTCTTAAAACTGCTCATGCGCATTCAAGAAGCCGAAACAGATATTGGACTGTTTGGGTGAAAGTGCAGAAGTACTTTTTGAGTACTCCAAATTACTCCAATCACTCTAGAGACCAGATGTGAAGAATAAATAAGAAATATACTCGATATAAAAATACTTCCTCCGTTCTTAAATAAATGCAACGGTCAACATTTCACACTTGCCGACACAACTTTGACCATTAATATAAATGATTTTGTATAAGTAAAAAAAATTGAAAAAATAGATTATGAAAATTTACAATGAGACAAGTTTAACAATATTTTTTTCATAAAATAATATTATTACATTAATAAATAAAACGTAGTCAAAGTAGAACATGTGAATAGTGTAAAAGTCAAAGTGTTGCATTTATTTAAGAACGGAGGTAGTATAAGATTCAACTAGAGATGAATGAGTACATTGGTTTATTAAGCATGGCTTGAAAGTAATGCACAAATAGTTGTTGAAACCTAGATATGAAAATGAAGGCTTAGTGCTTTGCTTGCTAAAAACATCTTGCTCGATACAACTGAATAAATGAAAGAGTGCAAAGGGTCTAAGTGGGTTTAAAAAATCCTCAAAAATGTTAAGGAACATTTAAAAATTGATTTGTACATATCAACAAATCGGGACCACTAAGGTTTACGAACTTTTGTAAATATCTTCCAGACAAACTGGCCATCTATTTGAATTTGATCATTGCACAGTCCAGGGTTTGAACCATTCAGTTGATTGTTTACCCTGTGGTTAATCATTCAAAATAGTAATGTCGTTACAGAAGATCCAATTTGCAGCAATCATTAAATTCAAATTTGGTCACCTGAACCTTATACGTGTACAGATTAGTATTAAAAGTGTAACAGTTATTTATTCAGCAAGCTCAAACCAAAAATAACAAAGACCAAGAACGGATCAGTAAACATTCTATATATGAACCGTTTGGTGCGCTGTCCAGACTAAATAACGTGATGTCTAATTTTCGGTTTGGTTTGAAAAACTTTTTGGATGATTGAAGTCAAAATATTACTTTCTAAAAAGATTTTTATGCAGATCTCGAGCTTTCTTAATTATATAAACATATGACACTAGATTTACAAGAAAGCCTTAACTGTAAGGCTAGTTATATTAGTGTTTCAACCAATTTCTTGAGTTTTGAAAGAATAAGAGATCCAGTTGTTCTTGCACAAAATTTTGATATTGTTAATAGCATGTTATTTGTAAACGTCAAAACCAAATAATATGCAATAGGTAACACATCAGGGCTATGAGTCTTGTCTTCACGCTTTCCTCTCACAACTTTCTACTATCTCTATCTTGTATTCAACACATGTGGCCGTGGAAATCTGGAGCTGAAACGTAATTACATGCAAAGAAAGAAACAGAAGGAAAAGGAAAATTAGATATAAAAACTGGAGCAGAAAGATAGAAGGTGTGGTGTTAAATGGTTAATGGCTTACATATGATTATGAAGGTTAAACCCTAGCTCCCCCCACCCCCCGCAAATATGGCTTTTATGTAAAGTCTAAGTCATAATTAGGTTTAGTCATGATTTCTGTCCTTGGAAAGATAGCTTTTTTTGCTTTAGGTCTGTACAACTAGTAACTACTAACTAGTTTTTTGTTATTCATGCATTTAATTTTGCAGTTTCCTCTTAACCCCTCTTTCAACCGTAGCTCAAAAAGAAAAAGAACTAATGTGGTTAACAGAACTATAGTTGGTCATTTCATGTCAAACATATCAGGTTATGAATAATCAAAACATTTCTTCAAGCAGCTAAAACAAAAAGTGCTTTATTTGGAAGGACAGAAGACCTTTTGAGCCTATTATGTATGCACTGCAACCTGAGGGAGAGCCTATTATGTGTGCACTGCAACCCTGGTTTTGAATGTGACCTAGGTCACCTAGCTGGTCTCATGCTCTTTACTTCTTTGCATACAATGCATAGAAAAATACAATACCTGATCATTTATTGTCATTGTTAAAGTGTCAATATCCTAGTTTGTATGACCCTAGCTACTTGAATATATAGATGCTCTTAGTGTATTCATGATGCACAAAAAGAATAAAATACCGTATACCTCATTATTTTTTACTTTCTGATGCACATTAGTCTTGGAAGTGAGCATAGTGTGTTCAGAGTCTCATATGTAATCTTTTTTATTTATCAAATTTACATCTCACCCAAATTATAATTGTTTCTGTCTGCTCTACTTATGTTTGTGACTTTATTAACCAGAGAGTGATGTTAGACAATGTCTTCCATTCCCCCCGATGATGTTAATTTAAAGCACACTGCTCGTATATCTCACACATGTATCCGTATTTTACAAATTATTAAATCGTGCATTGTTTAAGGTTTTTGAACCACTCTAGTACATTCTTCCAGACCCTCGTAGTTATTTTTGTTGTTGTCAACATACAAAATTGAACTGTGCAGATATTGCTTCAGTTTATCTACACTAAGCTCTTTCCTTTAATTCTCTCTTGATAAACACCATATACTTAGGTGGAGCAATTGCATAAAATTTTCAAACTTTGCGGTTCACCTTCTGAGGAGTTCTGGAGTAAATCCAGGTTGCCTAATGCGACAATTTTCAAGCCTCAACAACCATATAGACGCTGTGTTGCAGATACATTCAAAGATTTCCCTGCGCCCACATTAGCACTCATCGAGACCCTACTTTCTATAGACCCTGCTGGTCGGGGGTCAGCAGCATCTGCTTTGAAGAGCGAGGTAAGGTCCTTTGCTATTAAACTCATCATGAAGAAACAATGTTCAATATTATTGGGACACCAATATTTTGCCATGAACTCTATATTTTGGGATCTCACTCTACATGGTTTTCTGCGATCCCTCAGCATTCTATTGTGAAACAAATTTTCTGTTTTGTATTGTATATTTGTATTGTATTGAAACAGATTTTCTTTTGGGAATAAGGCTTGGATGTTGTTTGTATTGTATTGTATTGTATTGTATTGTATTGTATTGTATTGTATTGTATTGTATTGTATTGTATTGTATTGTATTGTATTGTATTGTATTCACAACTTTACTCTTTGTGCAGTTCTTCACAACAAAACCACTCCCATGTGATCCTTTAAGTTTGCCAAAATATCCTCCCAGCAAGGAGCTTGATGCCAAATTACGGGATGAAGAAGCAAGAAGGCGGTAATAACATCACAAGATGCTAAGCGACTTCAAATTTTGTTTTTTTCTCTTACTTCTAATCGCTGTTTCAATTTAGTCCTAACTCACCCTAAAAGTTAGAGGTTTATCACTTATATATTAGATATATATTTGTAAACATCAAATATGGCCTGTCCCCTTATCCAATCAAGTTACCTTAGACCACGAGTGCCAATCAAGTTATCCTTTTGGGAATCAATAAACCCCAAAAGGATCCTAAAAAAATGAAGTTCATCACGCAGACTTATATAAGATATACATCTAGTAAACATCCGATGTGGGACACTTAACATGTTGTAATTCTTCCCGTTTAATGCCATTAGTTCACTAATAAGCCTCTGATCGTGATGCAAATTATAGGCATGCGGGAGCTCAAAGCAAGGGTCATAGGAATGACACTGAAAGGAGAGCTACAAGAGACTCGCGTGCAGTTCCTGCACCTGATGCTAATGCTGAATTAGCTTTGTCAATGCAGGTAACAGTTGTACTCTTCAATGAAATTAGTGGATTGGGTTTGATACCTGTGAGATGAGAGTATGAAGATGTGCTGCAAGACAAAACTACTAGTTGGAATATTTCGAGTAATGAGAAAGAATTCTTTGAATGCTATAGAGAGTTAGAGATCTATAGAGGAGGCGTGGTTGAACAGAAAATGATATAGTTGAGGGTGTAAAAGAAGAAATTAACATTTATGGTGTGTGATAGAAGAAAAGAGTTAGAATCACACATTATAAAATTGAACAAAGAATACAGGGTTAATAAGACCTTGAGATAAACTAGCTAACAGATTGGATTCGTTCTTTTAGGGTAGTTTGATCCAAGTATCTTATGAGTTATGACCTAGTTGAGCAACACCAACCCAATCCTAAATTCTGTCAAGTTTAATTGAAGCTAAGTACTGTAGTAGCAAATGAGATGGGAAGAGTATATTTTGGTTTATGTAGTGACCCTACTGGTTTAGGATTAAGGCGTGGTTGTTTTTGTACTGATTTACCCAAATTTGCCCATTTTCCCATGATAAGTACCTATTCTTCTCTTCTTTTTTAGTATGTCTGAGTTTCTTTTGTAAAAAATCACCATGTACATATACATATCTGAATGCAGAAAAGGCACAGTCAGTCCACTTCTAGAAGCAGAAGTGAAATGTTCAGCTCTCATCAAGAGGAAGTTGCCTCTGGTTTTCCCATTGACCCGCCTAGACAACGTCAGGCTATTGAAGAAACAAATAATGATCTTCATCACCATCTCAGACAACCTCAGCATAAAAGAGCTTCCTATTCAGGACCATTGGCCCAGAGGGCGAAATCTAGTAAGAATGCAGAAGAAGATGCCCCAAAGATTTCTCTTGGTGCTAGGAGATCGAGCATGTTGTCTGATGATCGTGCTGGGTCTTTTGCTGATCTTCCTCCAAAACTTATAGCCAGGTTCCCTGGATCCTTTAAGGAGGCTGCAACAAATTCAATGATGAAACAAGACCAGAAAGCCCGCGTGGCTTCAAGCTTGCACCAAAATCATGAAGCGGGGATGCCTGACAACAATGATCCTGTCCTAGTAAGCCGCGCCATTAAATTTCTCAAGCAATGATGCCTTTAGGAATGTTTGGATCTCAAAAATGTTAGTGAAAGGAAAGAAAATGCCAAGGGAACATATTTTAATGTTTGATTTAACTCAAAAAGTGTAAAGAAAATGAAATATTACTAATGTTTGTATTTTTTACATAATATTTAGAATTCTTAGTATTTTTTACAAACCGGGTTTAAAATAATAATAATAATTATAAAAACAAATTAAAACAAATGAATTTGAACAAATAATAAACATAAAAAATTACATTTTTAGTCTCGTGGGCTGTGTGACTATAAGGCCATTCTCAGTTTCTGTTCATATACTCCATTGTTTTCCAGTTCTGGTGCTAGACTACGTTTTTTTGCCATTTCTGGTCTTTTCCGGCCAAATGTTCTGCAAAAATTAGAGGAAAATTGTACGGAAATTGACCGTAAGTGGCAGAAGAATAAGTGACAAGAGAATTAGTCATGGGACCAAAAGTGAAAAAATGTGAAGGGACCAACAGTTCAGATGACCAATAGTCATGGACTCATGGGACAAAAGTTAGAACTCCCTAATAATCACGGAACCAAGTGAAATAATTTTCTAACCGTAATCCAGTTTAGTTTGAACCAACATTTTACTATTCTTACCTAGGCATTTTCTATCGTTTTAATATTCTTCAACAATTTCCTCTCTATTTTCTGTCCCTAGCATTTCCTGAGTCCCAAATAGACTCTTAAATTTCATTAGTGCTGATTCTTGTACTTGTATATTTCTCCAGCTAGGCTATGGGTCAAAAGGCAACAATGTGCACTACTCTGGGCCACTTCTAGTTCCATCTGTCCAAGTAGATCAAATAATGAAGGATCACGATCGCCGCGTCCAAGAAGCTGCAAGACGGGCACGACTTGACAAGGCAAGAGCAAGAAAATCTCAGATAGAAGGGAAGCAAATCTTAACGAATTCTTTATTTGTTTCTGGTCGTTAAATTCATGCCAAGCAGAGAGTGTTGGTGCATTGATTAAAGAGAGGTCACCATACGAAGAACTTAACGAGAGAAGCGATTCTCTTGTTGAACGAGTCACGGTTTGAAGATAAACATGATTAAAGAAGGAATGAAGAGAATGTATAGAGGCTGTAGTTTCATGGTGACATTTGTTTGCCAGTGGTAGACATTATTAAGAAATACTTTTATTGCTCTGTGATATCTCCCATTTGTGCTGGCTTGTAATATGTAATTTCAACGTCTTTGTAGTAAGAGAAAACATGCATTTTGTTATAATTATTTTGGTAGTAGAAACAGCCAATTTACGAAATAGATTAATTAAATTATTATTGATTCGGTGGTTCTTGTTTTTATTTGTTGGAGTTTGCTCTATTCTTGGGCGCTGATCTGTGAATTGTTCGAACATTATAAAAATTGGGTGGAAAGGATGATGAAGTAATAAATAACGCAACTCCTAACTCTATACTGTCCAACGACAATGTGCAAAGGAAAAAGCCATTTCTACACTTTTGTTGTACAAATTTGTTGTATCTAGTTGCCTGTATACACAAGTAGCTCGTTCTGAAGCTCTTGTGTACAGTAGAATGGCTCATCTGCTAATATTGTCTTCCTAGGTATATTGGTGTTCTTTGTTCAACTCCAGACGGGCTGATTCTAGACTTGGGGTCCAATAATACCCCTATTGACTTGCCTGAACTTTACTGTGGTATGTAGTCATGGACCTGGGCCGGGCCGGTTCTGGTTCCGGGCCGGGCCCGGCCGGGCTTTTTTTTGGGAAGGAAGGCCCGGGACCGGCCCGGGTAGCCACCGGGTCCGGGCCGGGCCTCCGGTTTGGTCATTTTTTTTTTTTTTTGCTTTCCTAACCCCCCCTCACCCCCCACCCCCCCCAAACCCCTCCTAACCATCAAGCCCAACCCGGGTAACCCCAAAAAATGAAAAAAAAATAAAAAAAAATCAATTCGACCCGGACCCGGGCCCGACCCGGCCGGGCCGGTTCGCCAAATACAAGGCCCGAGCCCGGACCCGCCCCCCACCGGGCCTAGGCCCGACCCGGACCCGAGAATCGGGCCCGGCCGGTCCCGGGCCGGGCCGGTCCCGGGCCGGGCGGCCCGAACCGGGTCCATGACTAGTGGTATGATCCGTTACGGTTCTTTTGTGTAACACAAAAGAACCGGAACGGAACATATGAGTAGTACTAGGATTGTAAACGAATTGAATCGAATCGAATAGTATGATATTTGTATTCGTATTTGTTTAATTTTTTCGAATACGAATCCAATTTTGAATATGAAATGATATTCATTTTGAATTGAATTTGTATTCGTTTACCCATACTTAATGAATCATTAATGAATATCAAATTAATTTGAAGATCACTTTAAAACAACTTTTCTTTTCTTTTTAAACCCGGAAGGCAAACCACCAAAATCAGTGGGGTAAACGCCAGAGAACGTTTATCGAGTTTTATTAAAAAAATTCAAAAAGTACAAAAAAGAGGGGAACTAGGCCAAAACCTCTTTAGGTCAAAGCAAATAAAGTAAAGAACATTGGGGCTATACCTTACCCAATGTAATACAATCAACTGATTAATCTAAAGGAAGTAATACCAAAAAAGTCAATATAATAGGCCCGTCTTACCATATATATAAGAGAATTTGTATAATAAAAAACATGAGCAGTAATAGTACAACTGTTAAAAAAATAGTACAACTGTACAAGGGGTCATGCAAAAGGAAGAAGCAATAGAAACTGTTTTCAAGGATCCTTGGGAGTCTCATCTTGCAGCCAACTTGCTTGCCACTGCTTGTCATAGAAAGTGGTCTCCTCCACCAGCTTCTTGAGCGTCTCTATGTCTCAGTCCAAAAGAAAACATCCTGAATATTGTTCTAAAAATTGACAATCAACATCTAGGTGCTAGACGGCCCTAACTGAAGAGGACATCGGACTAATCGGCCTAATCGATAAGAAAGTCGGCCTAGTTGCCTACTCACTGGGCACGACTGGCGTCTAGTGTGCTCAGAATGATGGATGTAATGTGAGTGATGAAAAACAATTTTGCACGGACAAGATTTATTGTCACTCACCCTCAAACAAATGAGGTACTCCATTCAACACATTTTGTTAGAGGTTTAGTTCTAACAAATTGTGAATGACATCAAAAGTTTACAATATATATAGATGTGATTCAATTTTTTTAATTTGACACTTTCTTTCAACTGCATTGAGTGTGGTTTTCATCTACTACAAAAAACCATGGCAATAGCTGCAAATCTGTAATGTTATACACTTTAAATCTGGCAAGGAACACAACGATTGGTACACAATTCATGTAATCTGGTTATTGGGTTGGCCAGTCAACCCTCATACATTTCCAAACTATACCAATTCGCATTGAGTGTGGTTTTCATCTACTACAAAAAAACCATGGCAATAGCTACAAATCTGTAATGTTATACACTTTAAATCTAGCAAGGAACACAACGATTGGTACACAGTTCGTGTAATCTGGTTATTGGGTTGGCCAGTCAACCCTCATACATTTCCAAACTATACCAATTCGGTTTGTGTAATCTGGTTATTGGCATGGCCAATCAACCCTTGTACATTTCCAAACCATACCAATTCAAACTCAAACAAATCACATCACCCATGCTAGAAAACCCACTTGGAGGCTAACATATGTGCGAATCAACATGCTAGAAAATCAACTTGGAGTCTAACATATGTGCGAGTCAACGTGCTAGAAACACCATAAGGCTTAAGGAAGCTAAGCTATCTGATGGAACCCTCCTTAACCGAACTCCGAGGTGAAAACTTCATTGATGAGTTATTTATCAAACCTTCTGTGGATGAAAATTATGAAAAAAATTTATTACGGAGTATAAGGTTATGAACATTCACTACTACATTTTCGAGTCTAATGTAACATTAAAATTGTATCGCTTATTAAAACTGTAACCTAAAAGAAGTCTATTATAACAGTATTGAATGTATTGTTACATTAGCTCACAAATTGTTACATTAAGTGTATTCATAATGTAACACTTTTATTATGACATATATAATGTTACATTCATTTAATAACTGTTACTTATAGCAAAATATAATCAACGGTCTCGTTAATCAAAAGTGGAAGAATTAAGAAGGGCCTAGTATTAATTTGTGTCATACTCTCGCTTTTCCGCCCAAAGAAAACCCCCCGCGGGCCAAATGAAATTATTGCTCCGTATTAAACAAAACCTAAATCCCTAGGTAATGAACTTAGGGGGTGTATTGTATTAAGAATTAGTGGCAAAATTTTAAAAGTGCATGGATTTTAAGAGTGTAGGTGTATTCAATGTGGACTATTAAAAGTCCACAAAAGCCTAGGTGTATTCAATGCAGACTTTTAAAAGTCTATAAAAGTCTAGGCGTATTCAAATTTCCGTACATTCTTATTGACTTCTAAAATCATGGATTCTCGTGGACTTTTAACTCATTTTTAGTGCAAAAATTCTCTGCAATTGTCTCTTCTCCTCACCAAAGATTTCTGTGGGCTTTTCTTATAACGGTTCTTCATCCCGTCTCACCCCATCCCTCCCCTCCCTCGTAGGGATGGACCGGGCCCGGCCCGGTTTCAGTTCCGAGTCGGGCCTAGCCGGGCTTGGAATTTTTTGGGTAAGGCCCGGGACCGGCCCAGAGTCTACCGGTACCGAGTCGGGCCGGGCTAGTTCCGAACCTGACCGGTTCATTTTTTTTGTTTTTCTTATATATTCCAACCCCACCCCCAAACCCCTCAAAAACACCCAGCCCAGCCTACCTACCATAGGCCCAAACAAAAAAAACAAAAAAACAAAAAACAAAATTAAGGCCAGGACCGGGCCCACACCGCCCGGGCCGGTCCTCAAATATGCATTCCCGGAACCGCCCCAATTACCCCCCCGGGTCGGGCCTAGGCCCGGTACTGATATCCATCCATCGGGCCGGGCCGGTCCCGCACAGTGGCGGGCCGTTCAGGTCAAGCCTACTCCCCCCCCCAACTCTACCATTCTTTAGCCAAGCCACCCCTTCCCATTCGATCTTTCTTCTTTTTTTTCTTCTTCTTCAACCCAGCTCGCCCCCCCCCCCCCCTCTCCTTCCGTTCTTCTTCTTCTTCTTCTTCTTCTTCTTCTTCTTCAGCTTGCCGGCCCCACCCTACCCCCCTCGATTCATTAATCCCATATCGATTCGATTCTAGAAGTTTTTAGAAGAACCGATATAAGAATTGATAGTACTACATCAATGCAATTATGATACGTCGTCATTATTATTTTAATTATCACTTTCTTTCATTATTAAATCGTTTAACACATAAAAATATAATTTTAAATAAATAAATATATAACCATAAATACATATACAAGTTCTTACAAGATAGAAATTAAAAGAAAACAATCATTAAGTAGAAAAGTTCAATTGCATCTATGCTTGTACCGCATGTAGCAATGAGTGTAACGCTTGTGTAACGATTAATGTTCTTAATCATTAATAAAATGGCCAAAATTCTCAAGCATTCTTGAAACTTTGAGTTTTTTTAATAAAAATAAATTTGAATTCTTATGCTTCGTTTATTTTTGTAGAACTTTGTGTTGATATATGAATTACATTTATTTATTTATTTATTTATTTATTTATTTATTTTTTTATTTATTTATTTATTTATTTATTTATTTATTTATTTATTTATTTATTTATTTATTTATTTATTTATTTATTTATTTATTTATTTATTTATTTATTTATTTATTTATTTATTTATTTATTTATTTATTTATTTATTTATTTATTTATTTATTTATTTATTTATTTATTTATTTATTTATTTATTTATTTATTTATTTATTTATTTATTTATTTATTTATTTATTTATTTATTTATTTATTTATTTATTTATTTATTTATCATACTCCGTATTATATATGGGAAATCACTCACGGTAGGACTAAAACATAGCATTATTCTTAAAGTATGATTATATGTTTGATTTTTCTTAAACAGGAATAAATATTACATATTCACCCCTAATTTAATTAATTAATATAATTAATTGTCCCTAATTCCCTTTCATAACTAAATCCATTTTGTTGGTGACGGGTCAGTCCGATGACGACAGCGGGGAACTCCGGTAATGGAAGCGGACGGGTCAAAGGTATATCGGTTGCGACAACCAGTGGCGGATCCAGAAATAAAGTTAATTGGGGGCATACTTACCTAAACTTGAAAGGCCGTTTGGCAACACTGTTTTTCAGCTTATTAAGCTTATCAATCAACTTTTTCACCAAACACGTAATTTTTGCTTTCGAGCGTTGAATTGTGTAATAAGCAGAAAAAGTAAGGTTGGAGTTACTTTTCTGGCTGTATTGGTTGAAGTTACTGTAGATGATCATTTTAACTATTTTTACATAATATTTTTCTTTATTTTATTAATGAAATAGTACTACGTATATTTTTAAAATAATTTTCTCTTAAATCAGCAGAATCAGCCAATGCAGCCACTTCAGCCAGAACTTCATAAGTTTCAGCGGAATCAGCCAAATCAGTCGATTTTTTTTGCTACCAAGCAGGCTCTAAAATAATACTCCGTGATTTCCCCCATATTTTGTACGGAGTAATAGATTCAATCTTAGACATTGTTGTCACATTTAATTTAATTTATACGTTGTACCTTTTGTTTAGATGATCTAGCAAAACGTCGTCAGCTCATTATTAATTATCATTACCAAGTTATTTACATATTAAATGACTTTATTCTACTCAGTATCTTTCGTGAAATGTCTATAATACTCCGTACAAAATTTATGGAGAAGTGTGTAGCTAAGAGGAGTATAGTGTTGTAACTAGGAGATTAGATACATTGTTTTGGGCTGGTAAAAAAAATTTCATATAAAATTTTCACAATTCCTTGCACATAAAATTAGTGTTTTTACCGGATGCGGAGTAGGCCCTAATATGCCTCCCCTTAATTAGCTACGCCGTTGTATGAGAGTACGTCCATAACTAAACTTTCATTTGTAAATTTAGATTGAGGTCTTTAGGTCTAATTTATCTCCATAAAGTATCTCATTATCCAGACAGATTAATTAGTATCATTTCCCATAAACATAATATAGATTAATCACATGTATAACTTATCTTTTAACAATGGGGCAAATAATAAAATTATTGGGGGCATATAATAAAAATTATTGGGGGCAAATTCCTTCTATTTGAAATAAATTACATAAACTCATATATATTCATTCTACTGGATGAAAAGTTGTTGGGGGCATGTGCCCCCACTACTAATAAGGTAGATCCGCCCCTGGCGACAACCTAGGTGAAAATTTTGACGACCAGCAGTGGCAGTCCGCATTTAAAAGTCTATGAACTTTTTGAGAGTCAATAAACTTATCCATGAATTTAAAAATCCATAGAATTCATTCATAAAAAAGTCCATAGATTTAAAAGTCCATTAAAAGTGCATTTGCTTTTTTAAAAGTCCATTAAAAAAGGTCTATAGTTCTTCTGCCTGAGCTCAGTTCACGATCTTCACCTGTAGGAGAAGTACTTCTCCATCGCTTTCCTCTCCGTCTGTGCGCACATCTGACTCTCTCGCTCTGGCCAGACAGGTTCTCGTCTTCTCCCAATCTTCTTTACTTCTTAAACCCCAATTCCTCTTCTCTAAGATATGAATAATGAAGTTTACAAGTGTAGATTTCTAATTTTTGTTAGTAATGCATAGAATCTGTTTGTTGAAATGTATGAGGACAATATGTATATCTCCAGCCACCTCCTTGTCCTCATTTACTTTTCTTTCTCTATGTGTTGGACTGCTGGCTAATGGGTTATATTTGATTATATGGTTGGTCTTGATTTAATATAACACTCTTGAATTATATATTTTTGAATTTCTTATGTGCATGTATGATGCATAGAAGCTATTTGATAAAATGCTCAAGTTATTCTTGATAATATTTGTATTCATTTGCCTTATGGGGGAGAAGTATTTGTAGTCTATACTTGATGGTGAAATTTTTACCAATCCAAAGGAAAGAGAAAATTAAAAACAGGGCTAACTTGAAATATGCCAACATTGAGGTAAAGAAAGAACTTTCTTCCTAATCTGACAGCTGCAATGTCTTCAATTTGTAATTTATTAATCTCAATGTGACCGTCTATCTAATATTTGGTTTGATTAACTTCTCCAAGTGTTAGTGGGTTTAGCAAGACTAAACTACGTTTCATTTGTCCAAAGGAAAAATTCACATTAATAATCCAACCTTTTCAAGTTCTTCTATAATTAATCCCAGCTACACGTTATTCCGGCATAATCTCAACTTCATTCGTGGTCTTCCGTCATTGATCCAGGTCACCTACAACCTTCTAAACTGGTAAAAAACAAAAAAAAAACATCTGTATCCACTCCTTTCATCCCCATTAGTCCTCACCCTCATACTTCGTATATGGAGAAGACATCGAGAATTTGTTCATCATCCTCTACAAATTCATCTTTGACCGCAATAGTATTTCAATCACACGGAAAGGAAAGTGTTGGCTGCAGTTTTATCTCCTTGAATCAATTTCAATAGCCGGCTAAGAGAAAGGTGACGACGTAAGAGATGGTGGGCTGCGGGGATCTTTGCTGCTTGAAGTCATCTCTCTCGTCAAAGATGGAACAAAGAAATATACTGCTTCTGGTGGGCATGTGATTTTGCTTCTAATGGAACGGTCAATGGAGTTCTTGAGGTCGATCCTCGCCGGAGTAGTATTCCACCGGACTCCGACGGTTCATCTTAGTGCTGTTGCCGGTTTATTCGTCCGTTCGTCCCTTTAACTAGATGACTGGATTTCTAGAGGTGTAAAAGAAATTAAGAAGAACGGGTGGAAGAGGGAATGAATAAAAGAGAAGAAGAATAAAAGAGAAAGGGAATGAAGAGAAAACAGGTCTCTGCGGATGAGGTGAAGTAAAGAAAGAGAAAGGAAAAAATGGAAAAGAAAAATGTGTGGTGTCCAATCAGATTAAAACACGTATAGGGGTGACCTGATAAAAAAATTTATTCCGGTCAAGGGCTTAGTTTGAGAAGATGGCATGTATAGATTAGATTATTTTAGAAAAACTCATATTTGGGATTAATAATGGAAGAACAAAAAAAGGTGGGATTATTCATGTGAATTTTTCCTTGTCAGAATAGAAAGGTTACCATTTTATTTCACCCAAACAGTAATTTCCAAATTTCCTGTATCAGTTCATTGACCTTCATACAGGCCAAGGACTTTACTTTGCGCTCTAGTTGCATTTTACTTCAGTGTCTCACGTATTCGTTCATTCCAAATTTTGCTAATTTTAATAAGCACATTAGTATTTAGCTTTAACTAGTCAAGATACATTTTACAAATTTAGCTTTAACTAGTCAAGATACATTTTGCAAATTTAGCTTTACACTCTTGGATCCTAGGTTTTATAATGTTACATGTTATAAATTTTAGAAATTAATCAATAACTAAATTGAAATATTTAATTGAAAATATCTTAAAACAGACTAATATACCACTTAGTACTGGTTACTCCTTTACTACTTCAATGGTTGAGACCATGGTTCTAAAAATCGCTCTAGGCGCCCGACTAGTCCCCGCCTATGCGCTAGGCGGTAGTCGGCCGCCCCGATTTTAGTCTAGGCGCTCCGACTAATTGATTTGGCGCTTAGGTGAATTAGTCGGCCGCCTAAGGCGCCTAATTACCCGCCTAGAGCGCTTAATCGGCCGCCTAGGCATCTAGATTCATCAAAAAAATTATTTTGCGTTTTATTTTAGTATTCTAAGAGATATATGTATCTTTAACTCTAACAACGCATATGAAGAAAGCTATTAGTTGTAGATTAAAGTAAATACTATACATGTTTATATATAATTATATATATATATATATATATATATATATATATATTCTGAAGTGTTATTATTATTTATTAATAATTATTACGTAGTATTACTTGAAGTTAAGAAGTAAGTATGTATAATATGTTATTAAATGTGAAAACTCTTATCATTCATGCATGTTAATGTGTGTACGTGTGTGTCTATATTTATATTTATATATATATATATATATATATATATATATATACACACACACACACACACACACACAACATTATTAATCATATTTATGCAAAAATGTAAATAAAACTGTAATTTCTATGTCTCCGATTAATCCCCGCCTAGGCGCCCGCCTAGGCGCTAGGCGCTGTGCAGCCTGTGCTGGCGCCCGACTAGCGCCTAGCGCCTTTTAGAACATTGGTTGAGACTTTAGAGATATACTTCTTTTAAATGAAAATTTTGAAGATTAATTTGCTTCATTGAAATAGAGATTAGTTTATAGAGAAGTTGAGCATGAGTAGTTGATCTAGCTTTTTTGGTTAATCCGTTAATGTAGCTTACATTCTGTTTGATTCCAATGTATGTGTTCTTTGATTGATAATTCTAATACTGTTACACCCTCACTTTTAACTATATTTTGATCCTGATAAAATGGGACAACTGATGGAACTCAACTCTAAAACAATTAGAAACCTTGTTTTTCATCAATAATGTTATTTCTTTATTGAAAAATGGTTCAAAGGTTGTTAGCTTTCTATAGTTGGTAGAAAAAATGTTAGGAGTAACTAGTTTCAGGGTATTCTTATGTGGTTTTTATTTTGGAAAGTTCTGGATGATAATGCTGCTCATATTAAGCGCCTAAAAAGCGAGACACATTTTTTTACTTGGGCAACTTTCAGTTTTCATTTGAGAGGTAAGTTATCTAGCTTTTTGGTTGATGAATTCTGCGTTTATTGTACTTGTAGTCTCTTTTGTAACTCTGACAAATGGTTATTGTTGCTCCGCCACTCCTTTAATGGTTTTCGCTACTCTGTCGCGTCGATACAGGTTTTCCATGCTCCGCCTCTCCTCTATAGGTTTTCGCATCTCCTCCGTCAGCATTTCCCGCTGCCTATGTTGCATAATAGATCATCACATTGTTGCTCTATCTCCATCGCCCATGATTCCATGACCTCGACTAAGACCTTCGTTCCATCTTACTCTATCTAGGTAAAATTGTGTCTCTTACAAACTGAATATTTAACTATTTTTATCATCACAGTTCGATTTATATATATTTTTCTCCAGGGTTTTTTATTTATCTTTAATTTGGGAAGGTAAATAATTTCTACTGTCTATTCACTGTTTGTAAAAAAGCCTCACCCAAATTTTCAAATGAATGTTTTAAATAGGTTGTTTAGTAACCTTTAATGTATTAAAGCAGGGACATTGTACATTATATTATTTCCCCTTCTTTTTGGTGATTGAATACTACTACTTTTCCTTTTTCAGGTAGAGACTTTATTTCACCTTGTAAAGGTACTTCAAAGTTTAAGTGTAAAGGTACTTCAAAGTTTGTTCACCGGGAACGTTTTGAAGGTTATTCTATCGATGACTCTTAAGTTGACCTGAAGTTCTGATTCCTTAATAGTTTAAGTGAGTTTCAAAGTTTGTTCACCGGGAACGTTTTGATTCATAATTTGACCTGAAGTTCCACAAGTTTGTGGTTCAGTTGGATTGAGATAGTAAATATGAGTTTCTGGTTGGCCAGCTCAAAAACTTGAAGAAATATTATTAGGAATTTAGGAGCAAATCTTATAGAAGAAAGTTAGAATCTTAACTAACATGACCACTTTAGTATTTGGTATCTGGTACCTTAGCTTAGTTTGTAAAACTGAGAACTATTAAAAACATAATGACTTGTATTTTTGTAGGAATTGTAACTTCTTAAATCTTAAATTAAAAAATAAAATAAATATGTTTCGTGGTATCTGATAGCTTAGCTTATAATTATAATCTTCTTGTAAAAGATTACCACTTTAGTATCTGGTATCTGGTAGCTTAGCTTGCAAAACACTTAGTACCTCCTATGTTCTGTTTATATGTTGTACTTTATCACTTTCCTTGGTTCATTTTAACTTGTTTGGTTGTATAATTCTTGTGCGGTACACAATACGGAGTACTTTTTAATTTCCCTTGAATTATATATCCAATTTGCCACGTCTCCGAATAGTATAATGGGTACATTAATCGGAGGGTGAGTATCAAATCAGAACTTTTTTGCTTCCAATTACAGCTAAAAGTGATTAAGTTTTTATTGATAAAACACACACACACCTATAACATATTTAGCTTGATAAAAGAAAATTAAGGCCCTGTTTACTAACAGAAATATTTTCCGTTTTTCCAAAAAACTGGAAAACTGGAGTTAGAAATATTAGAAAACCTGTTTACCTCATTGTTTTCCAAAACAAAAAAAATTGAAACGTATCTCGGTTTTTTGTTCTGAAACGGAGAAGCCAGTTATATGTGTTTTCCGAAAACCCAAAACACGGTGCTACAGTGCCCGAGTTTTCAATGTTCGCATACCCTCCTCTACCGTCTTTACTTCGCCAACTCCCTCCTCCCTCCTCCCAGAAAACAACGGTTCGCTGTCATTGCTCCTCCCAGAGTTCTCAAAATTGGTTTGCCGCCATCACCACTAGGAGCTCCACCTAGACATCACGGAATCTCCCAACTCTTCAGTTGGCTCTTGCTCTCTCAACGAGTTCAAGGTAACCTCTCAATTTCAAAAATTAATTTGTGTTAGAGAAATTCCATAAACCCCTTGTTTCAAAAGCTTCCAGCAATGATAAAGTCCTTGCATAAAGCCCTTGTTTCAGAAATTTCATAAGCTTTAAAAAGGCTTCAGTGAGCCCTCCATCAGTGCTTTAAAGAAAATTTGAAATAAAACCTAAGGGTAATTTGTTAAAACATGCTTCAGTAAATAGATGTTCAGCTATTTTGAATGAATGATAATACTAAATTCGTTTATCATCTGTTATTCTGTTAATGTTCTAAAATTATCCCTGTGTTTTATAATAGGTATGCCCCTGTGTTCTGGAATGCTCCTTATTCAATTTGATTTGGGTAAACTTTGAATATTAGTAAGCACAACAAATGGTGAAAATACCAGCACCTAGGTTTTGTTCTCCGTGTCTACCTATATGCTAGTTGCATCCAAATGTTGTTCTGAAGGTAATTAATTCAGGTCAGGGCTAAGTGGATGAGTTTGACAGTTTTCAAAAGTGTTTAGAGTATTCTTGTTCAATGTATATAAGTAGAGATTTTAATAGGGAAGGTTTTAAGTGAGAGTTCATTTTTTTTTTGTGCGTAGTAACTAGTAAATAATAATCTTTAGTCTGAAAAAACTTTGGTTTCATGAGCATATACTTGTCTTTCATTGTCGAGCAAAACTCAGTTCTCCTTGGTACATCAGTTGTAATAATAAGATATATCACTTCATATTTTGGTTTCATTTTAACTTCATGATTTCTTCTGCTAAAATCAGAGAAAACTTTTACTGCAAGACTCAGTTGAAGAGCAAATTACATTAAGCAATGCAGAACACTTGTTTTGGAAGCAATTTTTTTTGTCCTTAGTAGATTGGATTTCTTAGCAGCTAGTAGATTAGATTTTTTAGCAGTCTACCATATGCAGTTTTTAAAAAACAAGTCAAGCCCCTGTTTTGTTAACAAGATTTGCTTTTGGGATTATTGTACTCAACTTTTACGTCATTTAGTTCATTTTCGGCCAACAATAGTGAGCCCCAGGGGCTGTAAAAACTATCTTATTGTGACTTCAATTAGTTGTTGTTTACTAGGCTTTTGTACATGCTGCAAACTTGATTGATTGAGTCGTATATACTTGTTAGGATTGTAGAAAACTATATCCTACAGCCTTGTGTTTGGGGGTTCAAAGGATTTTTTTTTTTAATAAAACAACTTTGTTTTTTTGATAAATTTAGTTAAGTGGTTTATTCAGACTACTTTTATCTTATTAATAGCTACTTACTGGTGATTTGGATAAAAAATGGGTGGGCTTGAGGAGAAGAAGCATACGAAGATGGGGTAGGAAGATTATAAATCCTTTTTACCCATGTGATTTTGAGTAGAACAAACAGAGCTAAACATCTGTTCTTTTAATTATTATTTTAAAAAATGAGTAGAAGGAGATGAATTAGGAATATGATGATGCTATGGATAGTTACTTTTGTGTCCAATAAGCTGCCTTGTGAACAGATGTAACTTTTTTTAATACTACATTTTAATAGATTAAATAACCCTTTTTGCTTTGATTGTATTCGAAATTGTAGTAAGAGTAATACGGAGTAACTATTTTTTATGTAACTGAAATTGTATTTTATGCTAAATTTTTGTGTTATTTATTTCAAATGTTTGTAATTGTTGCTTTTTTCCCCAAATACTCAGCCAACATTTTCTGGTAAAAATGAAATGGAAACTTGAAAAACTCTGTTAAACATGTTTTCTAATTTGGAAAACAAAAAACTGGAAAACGAAAACAGAAAACTGGAGACTTGAAACCAGGCCCTAACATTTTGAGTGGATTTTGAGTGGGAAACCTAAATGATTCAGGAATTTGAGTATGAGCAATGGAGGTAAAGTGGAGAGTAGACAAGGTGGAGGGAATGCACTGGACAATCGGGCGAGTTCCCATGAATTTGGGAGTGCTATATCAAGAATTGCTGTGGCTCAGATATGCCAGAGTGTTGGGTTTGAGAGTTCCACTGAAGCGGCTATGAATTCCTTCTCAGAGGTTATAGCCAAGTACATTTCTGACCTGGGAAAGACTGCTACTTCCTATGCCAGTTTATCTGGGAGGTCCCAGTGTAACGTATTTGATGTGATTCACGGGTTAGAGGATTTCTGTCCACACACGGGGCTTATGGGTGCTTCAGAAGCAAACATTTGTGGGGTGAATTCAGGTGTTATGAAGGAGATAGTTGAGTATGTTGAGGCTTCTGAAGAGATTCCTTTTGCTCAGCCAGTCTCGCGTTTTCCAGTGATAAAAATCCCAAAGATGATTCCTACTTTTGATCAAATAGGTGAAAATCCGGAGTCTAAGCACATCCCGCGTTGGTTGCCCGCATTCCCCGATCCTCACACCTATGTACACACAGATACATGGAACGAGAGGGTATCCGATCCCCGAGATGACAAAATTGAATTAGCCAGGCAACGCAGGAAGGCAGAGAGGTCTTTGTTGAATTTGCAGCAGCGGTTGGTATGCAATGGTTTGCCAGTGCCATCAAGTTCACATAAGCTAAGGGTATGTATGGATCCCGAGAACTGCTAGGGAGAAGTCATGTTTATATTTAGATCATCATCGTCATCATTACCCAGTGTCGAAAAGGCTCCCACATACAATGGGGTAAAGGGGGTTGGATGTATGTAGCCTTGTCCAAGACTGTTTCCAAATGACCCATGGTGAAAATCACGTCAAAAATGACTATTATTTCATAATAAAGAAGCAAAGACAGTTTAGTGGGCCAATTTTCATCATATTCCCAAGCCAAAAAACAGTGAAACTTTGGGTCTATTGCAAATCATGGACATACATGTTTATATTTTGATAGCAGATATAAAATAAATTCATAAAATGAGGATCAACAAAGATCTTAAATATTACTGTTGCGCTTTAACCTATATTTATTTCCTTCCACGTTTGCTTCCTTTCTAATATTTGTTTCCTTTTTCTTTCCCTAGCAAATTCCGGGTTCAAAATTGACTCTAAATGACGAGGAGAGTGAGAACCCATTCCTTGCTAGGACATTGCAAGCTGGAGATAAAGATGCATCTTCTATAGCTCTTCCGGCCAAATTCTTTGCCAACGATCACCACACCTCTTTACTACAGACTTTTTCTCCTGCAATCGAGGCCATTAAAGACAGCATTTCTGAGATGGGAAATGGGACAGAGAAAAAACATGTTACCTACAAAAGGCTACCTGCTTTGTGTTTGGAGTTAAAACCTGGCAAGAAGGTTTTAGGTGATTCATTGGATGTGAGACTTTGGAACAATGGTAGTTCTGGAAGAGGAGCATCATGGTTCAGGAAAGATGATGATAATAAAGATGATAAAAAGAGGAGAGCTGAATTGATTCTTCGGCAATCAATTGAAAACCAGCAGGAACTGATGCAGTTGTAAATTAGATTGGTGAAATTATTTGTGGTCACAAAAGTGTAGGGTTGGTTGATGATAATCATGAAAATAGCACTGTATCTATATTTCAGGAGCGTGCAGAAGAAGCCAGATCATAGTTCCAGGCATTTTTTCAGGAGCTTAATTGCTTTCTATTGATGATATGTTTTCTACAACTGAAACAATCAAAATCTAGTTCTTGGTGAGATTCTTGTTTGTAGAAGCCATACTTTTCCAAGTTGAATTGAAGAGTATTGTACAATTCGGTTTTCAATATTTTTCAGTAAGGAGTTTGTTTTTAACGAGAATCTGAAGGGTGGCAAAGCAGGAATTGCTTGTGTACATCTCTTCTTCTGGCGTTTTACATTGCTCTCCAATTTGTTGCTTTAGTGTGTGTACATTTATAACTTAAAGTTGTAGTTTCCATTTGTTAATATGTTTCTTCATGATCAACATGAAGAATCAGAACTAGAGCTTTTACATGAAACCGAACAAGCTGCTTTTGAGCTCAACTTGGCTCAGCTCTCTAAGCCTTACGAGCTTGACACATTCACTTCACAAAATAAGATGAGCATGGCCTGAAGGCTCGAGCGTGAAACGAGTCAGATTCAATTGCCAATATGTGCTTGAAACCTTACAAGTTGAGTTTGACTCTGACTCAAGTTAAGGACACTAAGGTGGTGGGGTGGCTTTCAGAGAATGAAGCTCATTATGGAATCGCAAGTACAATTGGAAAAACTCAAACGTCCTAAGCTCAACTCACATGCTGGTTAGTGAGCGCTCTTCATCTGTTCAGGTTTCTCCCTGGAATTTCTGTTTCTTCCATTCTCGTGTTATTATATTAGAAATTTAGAATGTGAATGAAGATAGGTTTGTCAAGCGGAATCCTTAGCATCTTCGTGTTTCGTATTCAAGCACACTAGATGGTAGCTATTTGCATGCTATTTTAAGAAATCATCAGATGTATATCTAGTTTAGTAATGCCCAAGTTACTCTATCTTATTTTTGATAATTTGATTTCGTTTCTTTAAGTTGGAGGCTTTTTTCTTCTTTCCGTAGGGGGAAGGAAAATGTGAATATCTGTCAATATAGCTCATTAGTCAAATAAAGCTATTAAAACATTTATTATTGCTTATGAGCTAGATGATCGTTATGGTTTATGAGCAAATAGAATTGAAGGAGATGGCGGTTTTCAGAGCTCTGGAGTATACAATCCAATACTCTCATTACATATCAGAATACTATAATGCTCCAGCACTCCTATGATATATTCTAGCTAGAGTAGAAATTGAGATGCTCTCTGTTTCCAGAATGTCAGTTGTTTATTTTTGTTTCGGTTACAGTTATGAGATCAACATTACATATTCTGGATTTCTGGTTCATGGCTCTCCAAGGGTCCTTTTGGATCTTTGGAAATGCTAGGCAAAGAAAATAGAGGTCAAATTATAAGGAAAATTTTGGAAGGAAAGTAATATGAGGGAAAATGAAACTTGAATCAAACACAATAAATTTGGTGTTGATATTTGTCCAAACTCTTTTTATTTATGTATTTCTATTATATAAAGACTAATCATTAATCAACCAAACATATGAATTATTTAAATAAAACAATAGTCATATGCTGTTTTCCTTTGCATTTCCCATAGTTGTCGTGGCGTTGGCAACAGTCATGGCGCCAAGGCATTTGTCCATGACGTTTGGCGCATTTATGGCTGTCACCACATGACACAAAAATAAGTACTACAATTATGAACTATAGACACTATAGAGCTGTAATTTAACCACCAAAAAAAAGAGCAAAAGAGTTGAATAGCCACATTCTAAACAAAATATGTGAAGTTAGAACAGTTTATAGTTCCAAAAATAACTTAATATCCAAAATTACCACATTCGGCATACATCCAACCCCCCCTACCCCACCGTTGGGCACTGGGGCAATGTTGTTAGTATCCAAAAATTGCCACATTTTGCGGTTAACTTTTTTATACAATGGTACTTGAAGGACAAGTAGATACAAAATGTTTTGAAGTATGTTTTAAAGTTTATTTTAATGTCTGATTTGAAGTTTATCATCTATAAAGATGTTATACTTTTGTTCTTGCGCAGCTTCTATAGAGTCTACATCTGGCATTAAATTAGCTGGGAAGGGCTGACTGCTTAATTATTAATTAGGAATAATGCCCAAAACTAATTAAATGAACATGTTACATCTGCTCCCAAAAAATGGCACACATGGAATGGTGATTGCTCCCATATGGCGTTGCCACATGTACTCTCATCGGCAGGACTCTTTGTGGCAAGGGCTCTTCATATTGCCATATGGCATTTTCCATTGTAAAACCAATCACATTAAGTGCATTTATTAATATCTCTAATAAGCAAATGCACAACATTTCCTGACCGTCTACATTCAAACAATGGCTGGTGGAAAACTGGGAGTGGTTTGAATGAAATGAACCTCAATGGCTCAATCAGAAACCTGAGGGATAGTCAAAATATTAGGTCTTACCGTATAATATGGTATAGCTTGATCTATTGGCACTTTCGCTTATACTTTGTATGTTTTTCAAGTGGATTAGTGGAGTTTAGTAGCGATGTTGAAGGACATGTCTCCTGCTTCGTCTTGGACATTGTAACACTGTAAACTAGATTCGATAAATAAATCGCATGGAAACAGATAAGAAGATGTCATTTTTAATATGGGCGAAAAACTCAATGGTCACGTGATGTTTGCGTCATAAAGATGGCTCTACTACAATTGTCATTATTTTTTGCTGAGCTCTGTTTAGACTATTTAGTCAATTAAAGTATTAATTAATGGCTTCCAATTTTTTCTTGAACAGATAATTACTTATAGATGGTGTTGATAGCTCATTTCAAACTGGTCTAACACAAAAGTGGGGTTCTGCACATAGCAGTTTCAACTTTCAGGCTTGTTTTCCGTTTTCACCCCCAGGCAGTTTTAGATTATGTAGTTTTACTTGATAAATTAGGCTATAGAAATAGGTATCTCCTGTCCCTCAGGGGTTTCATTCTCTATATTTTGTATGATGATAACCTAGCATGTGCATATGACAGAAGCTTTTTGTAGGAAATAATGTCGTAGATATAACTCTCGGAGTTACGGTGGACAAGCATATGACCATAATTAGGTTTGGACCAAAAAGCTATTAAAAAAGAATGCATAGACGGAAATGCCCTGCAACCGTAATTTATGGCTCTATCACTTCTCTTACGCCACATTGCAGCAGACCTCGGTTTCTTCTTCAACAAGCCGCAGCCACCGCACGCCGTCACCTTCTCCACGCCGCCGCCGCCGCCCATCGTTGCCGTCTCCGATCCGCGCTGACATCACAGATCTGCCAATCTCTTATTTTCTTCTCTTCGTTCTTCTTCTTCTTCTCCGAAGGATCTCCAAACCTGCAATCGCGGCAACCTATCGATGGCGGCGGCGTGGAGATGGTGGAGACCTGACAGTTGCGAGCGAGGACTACACCAAAGGAGATTGTCAATTTACGGCGGCAATAGGCATCGTTGGGGGTAACATTATCGTCAGGTAGTCAAACACGATGGGAGACCGCGACTCCGTCTCGTCGCTCTGCCGCCGTCGTTGTAGGGTAGCGCAGAGATGTGCGAGGGATGTGACAGCGTGTGGGGTGGGTCCGCGGTGGTTCAGGGGCTAGGAAGGGGTGGATCTGTTCTGAACTGTTGGGAGCTGGGGAGGGGGCGGCTAGCAGCCGCAGTGGTTAATTTTCCAGATCCAGTTGGGGCAGGCCATGGTTGGGCGGTGGTGGTACGGTGGATGGCCGGTCACAGGGGCAGGGGCAGAGTTGAGGCAGTCACATAGGTTCTGCAGGGACCATGGTGCGGGATGGGAGGCAGTGGTAACTAGCCGGAGTTATTGCGCCGGAGTCGCGATGTGTCACTGAGGTCTAAGTCACTGGCCGGAGTCACTGTACCGACGTCATTCGGCTGTGGGGTCGTCGTCGTCGTCACTGCGGCTTCGTCACTAAGACGACGTCACTGCGGCGACGTTACTGCGGCGGCGTCACTGCGGCGACGTCACTATGGGGATATCACTATGGTGACATCACTATGGCCCGTGTCACTGGAGGCTGGGTTGGGGTAATTCAGTAAAAGCAATACTTATTAGTCACATTTTCAAATTTTTTTAAAAAAGGTCACTTTTTTGCCCATTACCATTTTTTAACTAATATTGAGGTCAATACTTATTAGTCACCTTTTTGTAGTTGGTCCTTTGAGGACTTTTATGCTCCAGAGAATGCAACCCCTTGGTCCTCCTTACGTATTGGATATTTTTGCTATACAAATAGAGAGAGATCCTGCCCAAAATTTCTAAATGATATCAAGCTGCTAATTTTGACTAATCCTTAAAAATGCACTCATTTCAGTAAACCTAATCTCCCCAATATCTGCATGCTATATATACCCATAATATATTCTATTTGAAAGTTTATTATTTGTGCAAGATAAGATTAATGTGTTTAAATATGCAGTTAGAACGTTTTCATTGAGGGTATATAAATCACCCAGATTAATATTTTTAAGTCGACCATTAGGAGAAAAGTTGAAAACGTGGTTAAATAACTAAACACCTCAATCGAATAGAAATCTAGTACAGAGTATGTTAAATGATACTCCCTCCATCCCAAAGTAAGAATTCCGTTTCAATTTAAGATAATTTGACCATAAAGTTAATCACTCGATCAGTTTATTTTTAGTAAGTAAAATTTAATTACATTAAAAGTTTTGTAAAAGTGTAAAAAATACTCAAGTTTGATAAAAGTTAGATACATAAAGCCAAAAACTAAAAACAATTTAAGTTGACTAGATAAACAGTTGAGGAAAAGTTGCTATGGGACGGAGGTAATACCATATTTTGCACAATGCACATGCTAACGTAATCCTTGATTGGAAGAGAATTGAAAAACGTGTTTTTAAACTCGGTCATAATCGTAACTTTATTTACGGAGTATAATAATGCTCATGTTGTTGCGGCTCCAAATTAAGTGTGAAGATTCTAAAGCAACAATAAAGCTTATACTCTTATAATTTATGAAGTCATAGACACAAGAAAGTCTAAAATATATGAGTACTAATCGAGCGAGTCGAGTTCGAGTTCAGCTTAGATCGAGTAGGGCTTGATAAAGAAAGATCGAGTTCAGCTTAGATCGAGTTGGGCTTGATAAAGAAAGATTGAATTTGAGTTTTAGTCGAGTAAAAAGAATTATGGTTTGGTTCGAACTGAGTTTGAGTTGTATTCAATTTTTATCTATTCTAAAAAATGTTATATTTTGAAAAAACTGTCAATTAGGTCCACATATTTTTAACAAAAAATCAATTGAGTCCATGTACTTCTTTTGGAGTCAATCAAGACCATGAACTATCAAAAAACGACCAAATCAACTATTTAATAGATTGTCAATCTATTGTCCGGTTAGATTTTTAAACAAAAAGTTAGATTTGTGTGTGTGTGTGTGTGTGTATGGTCAAACACACATGTGCAATCATCAATGATGTTTTTTTTGAATATAAAGGATCGATTTTTATAATAAAACCGAGAAAAGATACAAGATACAATGATTTTTAAAACATACGGAGTATATAAAAACACTGTTTTAAAATTTGTCGCCTAATTGTCGTCTATGATTTATTTGAACCTAAAGTGAGCCAAGTTCATTTAGTCCTACTTAAATTCTCTTGAGCATTGCCTCAGAGTGTATAATATTTATAATATGAAAGTTTTTTAGCATCTTATTCATTACGTCTAGTTTACTCATACCAAATTTCAACTAAAACTTCTATCGGGAAGGCATTCAAATGAATTCTTGAAGATAATTGCGCTTTTAACTTCCTATTTTCTTCAAGAATTCATTTGAATGCCTTCTCCATAAGTCTTACTGATATATCGATCTTTAATCCTTTAATTCAGCATAAAACCATAACTCGATCGTTTTCTTTATCGAGGATGTCGGGCAAAAAAGAGAATGGTTGCATAACATTAAATCATGAAGAGTTAATTGAGGAATTTGAGTTGTTGACAAAGGATGCTGGGAAAGTACAAGAGGAGATTCTGAGGAGGATTCTTGAAGAGAATAAAGAGACTGAATATCTGCGACAGAAATGCGGTCTTAATGGAAGAACAGACCTTGAGAGCTTCAAGGGTTGTGTTCCTCTCGTTGTCCACAAAGATTTGGAGCCTTACATTCAGCGAATTGCTGATGATGGTTCCTCTCATATCCTCACCTACAAACCCGTTACTGCCTTGTCGTTGAGATTTATATCCACCATTCAAGTTAATTTAGAGTCGTTCTAAATTATTTTTACTTTATATTTTGATGTTATAAAACAGATTTTAACGATATAAATTCAGTTTTCTTAATATTGACGTCACTTTAAAACTCAGTACTCACGTTTCAATCTTTACGAGATGAATACACTAATTCTAACGAAATTATAATTACGAGTAAATTAAAGTGTAGGTCATATACACAAAAAGCCTTTTTGTAATAAAATTTTGTTATATATGGATCAGCATGAGCTTTTATTTTGTGACTTATTAGTTTCTCCTTAGATGAATAACTAATTAATTATTTTTATTCCTTTTTTATGAATGCCCGCATGGGTTCATCTATCCCTAAATAATCTATCTTATTCTAGTCTTTTAATTTATTACTAGAATGGACACATTTCTTCAAATAAGACCATCATGATTATTTGGTTTTATCAAAATTGCATGACTCATTCACTTTTAATTAAAGGAATAGTTTAACTGTTATTCTTTTGTTAGGAATAAAAACAAGTCAACATTTGATAAAACATAATTACTCAATTATATATTATTTTAATTTAATTAGTCAATTATTTTTACTTTAATTTTATTATGTTAAGTGTAAGCCTTGTATGTTATTGTTGTTGTTTTACTCTTAGCTTAGTATGTGCAACTCATTTTATAATTATTTATAGTATGACAATAAGTTGGTCTTAATTTATTTGGACTAACTTGGGTTTCTGTGTTTCTGAAGCTCTGGAACAACTCAAGGGAAGCAAAAGTTTGTACCATTTACTGATGACATGTTTCATTGTGCATTGTTCATATTTAAGGCCTCCTTTGCTTATAGAAACAGGTAATTATTCCATTTTATAATGTACTAGGTCTCTAAAAAGTAAAAACATAAAATTAAATAACTATTCATATATGTTGTAAAAAATAAAAATTAACACGTCATTACTTATTTGTTCATAAATTATCAAAAGCACACCTATTATTCTTTGGATATTAAAAAATCATATATACAAGTAATTTTTTTAATTTCAATTTTTATTACAGCAAATACGTAATCATTTTAATCATATCCTCCCTCGAGAGTTTGATTTGATTTTGAGTTTTTAATTGATGTCCATCTTTGCCCATTATTATGCATGTACGGAGTATAACTTATACCCGTATGTAGTACAATAATTCCTTGAATATCTAAAAACCTTAGAGCATCTTTAGTTGTAATATGGATTGCACTCCATAAAAAATGGACACGTAAGTTGAATAGACGGTGTATGAAGCTGATTTGGACGGATAGCTATTTACAATCACGTTGCACCTCCAATGGTATCTATTCGTTCCATTATTCTACTACGTATTAATAATACTCCTTAACATTTAAATTAATTATGACTCCGCATACTCAAAAAGTCAATTCAAAGCATATACCGCCGAGAGAGGAGTGCGCCGTACCGTAGGGGCTGCCGGCATGATATATATATATATATATATATATATATATATATATATATATATATATATATATAGAATAAAGATCAAATGAGAACGGTGCTTAACGTGAGAACCCGTGAGAACCCCTGAGAATGGTGATATTTTTGGCTGAATTTTTTTGTGTATGTTCCTCATCAAATCTAGTTCATCCATACCAAATTTGAACAAAAAATTCAATCGGGAAGGTCGTCAAATGAGTTTTGAAAGAAAACTGGTCCGGAACATACATATAAAACGCAATTTTCTTTCAAAAAATCATTTGACGACCTTCCCAATTGAATTTTTTGCTCAAATTTGGTATGGATGAACTATACTTGATGAGGAACATACACAAAAAATTTCAGCTAAAAATACCACCGGTTCTAAGGGTTCTCATGAGTTCTCATTTTAAGAGGGGTTCTCACTAGAACCCTCTCCACCCTATATATATATATATATATATATATATATATATATATATATATATATATAGAATAAAGATCAAATGAGAACGGTGCTTAACGTGAGAACCCGTGAGAACCCCTGAGAATGGTGATATTTTTGGCTGAAATATATATATATATATATATATATATATATATATATATATATATATGTATATATATACCGCCGAGAGAGGAGTGCGCCGTACCGTAGGGGCTGCCGGCATGCTATTTACTCAAAAAGTCAATTCAAAGCGCACACACACACACACACACACACACACACACACACATATATATATATATATATATATATATATATATATATATCTCAAGTACTCTTCTCGTCAGACCGGTCTGACGGGAACCTCCGGCCGGCCGAGCCCGTTTGGGCACCTTCCCGGTGGAATTTTTTGATGAATTTTTTTGAGCATGTTCCTCATTAAGTCTAGTTTGTCCATACCAAATTTCAGCTCAAAATTCGATCGGGAAGGCATTCAAATAATTTTTTGAAGTTGACTGCGTCAAAATATACATATAATACTGCAGTCAACTTCAAAAAATAATTTGAATGCCTTCCCGGTCGAATTTTGAGCTGAAATTTGGTATGGACAAACTAGACTTGATGAGGAACATGCTCAAAAAATTTCATCAAAAAATTCCACCGGGAAGGTGCCCAAACGGGCTCGGCCGGACGGAGCAGCCCGTCAGGCCGACCTGACATGAACTTTCCTCTCTCTATATATATACGTGTGTATATATATATATATATATATATATATATATATATATATATATATATATATATCAAAAAAATTGTTCAAACTTAGCTTGATAATATACTTTCGTAATATATATAAATCAAAATATAATACTTCTTATATGAACATTCAAAGTCAATCCCTCAAACACGTTTTGAGTTGCTAAGCTATATAAAACTGATCCCCTCCTCACAAAACTTTGCTATTTACGATTAACTTACGATTGATGAAGAAGTTATATATACACTCCTTAACAATATTCAAACTAGAATTAATGATTATATACGTACTCCGTATAATTTATATTTTTACAAATTACACTTGACATTCTCAATTGGAAATTGTAAAAACCGTGTTTGAATATTCTGTGTTTATACGAATAAGAAATTATCTCGCATGAAGCTCATAAATATAGTTGAGAATGATTTTGCTTGTAATTATTTATGTCCTAAACCAGACCATACCAAGATAGATTTAAACAAATCAAATCTCAACAATTAAAAAACAGAAATAAGATATCTACCCGGACATTCTCATAAATTTGTTAATAAAGTTCCCGAAATAGGACTAAAACAGTTTGAAAATTCCAAAATAGGACTGTCAAGTTTTTTATTCCCAAAATAGGAGTAATTACTGCCATGTTTGGAAAATATTGCCATGTTTGAAGTCTGGTACTGCCAAAACATGACAGTAATTAGTCCTATTTTGGGAATAAAAACATGGCAGTCCTATTTTGGAATTTTCAAACGTTTTTAGTCCTATTTTGGGTAATATCTCTATTAATAAATGTTATTATATTGATTAGTCGATTGTGATTTTATGAGTGGTTTCAAATTGATTATCAGAGCGACTTGATCACCGAATGGACCGAATGCTGAGTTCGGTCTTCCCCGTTGTACTCTACAACTTGGACCGAGGCATCGGTTTGATACTTTGATTTCCAACGTTCAAGGAGTATTAGGTCAGATCATGGAATTATAGATTCACTTTCCAAAAAAAATTATAGATTCGGTAAATTTGAAAAAGATTCATACTCGAAATCGTATAGCCAAAAGAAAATGCGATGATGACATTTGATGATGGTTAATCGGTAGTCTCTTCGTCTCGAAATCGTATAGCCAAAAGAAAATGCGATGATGACATTTGATGATGAGGTAAGATTTGATCAAATTTGACTTGCAAATGAAATTATGTGACTGAAATTTAATTTATATAAAAGAGGGAGAATTATTGCGAACAACAAATTCATTACGCTAAAAGAATACGACAAACCATTTTGAAATGGTCAAAATAAGAAAAATCCATAAACCTTGTTAGAATTCAGGGAGTATGCAACATGTTTTTTAATATAGTGAGTTAGTGACATGACTGTATAATGATGTTATGAGGAGAGGTTTTAAAGAGTTATGTATAGTTGTAGTCTCCACTAAAAAATGTGTGGTGATGGTGATGACTCGTGTATGGATTTTTAAAAAATTTGTGTTATGAGCGTACTTTTGATGACTCATGTTGTCATGTATGGTTATCCAAAATTTTTGTGTTATGAGCGTACTTACATGTGAGGAGTGATATTATAAGGAAAGAATCTTCTAAGCCACAACTAGTAAACTCACCCGTGCGATGCACGGTTTGAGATGTTTTTTCAAATTTATTTGTGCTTAGTAATTTCAATCACATTCAATTGATGACAACATATATCTTCATGTAATGCTCATATACATCAAAGTATTAAACAAAACACACTTATAACAATATGGTCAAACTCATGGTACTAAGCATTACTTAAAAGATAAAAACTATCCAACAAAAACGTTGAAACCATAATATTATAAATATGCATTTAATGTAAATCTAAACATTGTTAGACACTTCTTTGAATACAACATTCTGAGGCTTGTCAGTGTTTCCTTCATATTTATCAACAATTAGAAGGATTCATGCACGGTCAGTGTTTCTAAGGTAGATTCTACCACAGCCAGTGTCTGTGCCTAAATTGCACAGTTGCGCAAACAACTCATATCACATGCAGATTCAACATATTCCGGAAATATGCTTTCAACATTCGCAGCTATAAGATCTCCATCTGTGCGCATCAATAGATCTTCAGGAATAATATGAACATGACCATCATTACTTTCACCCGCAACACCGTCACCAATGTTGGCAATCCAATTTGTAAAGACCTTCAAATCGCAAGAATATGATGGATTAGTCTTGTTCCGACCACATATATGATGAATTAATCGTCGCATTGACTACATGTTGTCTACTCCCATTAGGTATCACCGGCAACACCTGCCGAAAATCAAAGGCTTATATAAATTAATTGAAGGTAAATTATCTATAATGACTAAGTAATAACGTGACTATAAATTTACACGAATTGCATTTTTAGACGAATTGTCTCTCCAAATAGGTAAAATAAGAGAGTAAAATATGTGAAAGTGTGTTATGTCATTCTTGAATTATACTTGAATCTAAATTTGTGGGAAAATGTTCAAATAGGCGCTTCTACTATTTCTAATATCCAAGCATGATCAGGTCTGGTTTGTTTAAGTTTGGTTTGGTTTGAGACTGAAATAAGTCTAAGTATAAACATCTCAAGTAATATGATGATTATGCATTTATACGAATTGCATTTTTTACACGAATTGCGGGGGTAAATTGGCAAATCAGGGGGTGTGCAAATATGTGTAAGTGTGTTATGACATTATTAAACAATACTCAAATATGATAATTCTTCAATTGGTCCTTAACCAGCTCTATTCGATCCTAGACCGAATCCGATCTAACGAAAGCAGACTCGAACTAAATGTAAATGAATTTTTTTCGATCTCAGATTTTTGATATCATCGAAAAACCATTAGAGACCGGACAGGTCCCATCCTTAACGCCATCATCCAGAACCCAGACCAATAATGATATTATGTCAAATGTATTACTGATTGAGGTTAATTACAATTAAAATGCATTTTAAAATTTTGTACGGAGTAGTTAACAAAAATTGGTAAAAGTACATGAGAGTTTAAGCTATACATTCAAGACTAAACGTTAAAAAGCCCATTACACAAATATAACCCCAAAAAGTCACACCCCCTCATTTAAAAGATCACCACATTAAGTTTTGACACAATATCTAATGAGAAAATAATAAGGGTGATGCATAGTGTAAATTAAGTAGGAGAGAATCTGGAAAAGTAGAAAATAAAAAATAGAAAAACTAAGGGTAACTTAGTATTTTTAAAGAAAAAACTTTAAAAACTTTTAAATACATATTAAATAAGAAATTGTAGCAAACTTTAAAATACAGATGAAATATAATTTTTCAAATGCACAAAAAAATAAATTACACACCTTATTTAAAAAGAACAAATAGACAAAATGGCATTAAAATAAATTTGTTTTTCTTGAAAGGCATTAAAATAATTATTTTTGCAAGGGCATTAAAATAGATTATTATAAAAATCACACCCCCACATTTATGAAAGAGTAATAAACATGTTTAGCAGCCACCATAAAAACAACTAATATCACCCAATGTTATTATATTTGTAGTATTGTGCTGAAGATCACATTTGAATGCTGGCCCATAATATTAAAGCCCAATAGAGGATATAATGAAAGTTTTAGGCCTAGAGCACAAAATTACAATCGACCGCCACCCCCCATTATTATTCAATTAATACAGAGGGAACATATTGCTATATTTGATCGACCGCCTCTCTGTACTCCGCTCAGCCACAGCATTCACGGTCCATCTCCTTCCTCATTGAAATTATACGTTCTATTTCACATATTTGCAGCATGGTGGCTAATTTTCTTCATCGCACACGGCTAATATATAATTCAACCAACGCCCAGAACATAAACCCATTCTCGAGGTTGACAGGGAGAATCGAAGCTCAACCCGCCCCTTTTAGAGACAATATTACAGTTCATATGCTAACCTGTGCGATGCGCGGTTGAAATTTTTTATTGAGTGTATTTAATTTTAGTTAAATTTGAAATACAAAAAATGAAGTGTTAAGGAATGCTTTTGTCTTGCACTAACCCCTATCAAAGTCTTTCCTTCTAATAAAATTTTGTGCTAGAAATTCACCTGCGTGATGAACAATTTTTTTTTCCCATTTTATAAGGTTTATATATACTAATTGGAAGCAAATTATTTATAATAAATTATTAAATCTTTTGTAATAGATTATTAAATACGGATTAGTATACAACATAAGCTTGGAGTGGACTTAAAGCCTAGTCCCAATTTAAAATAAAGAATGGGCCAGCTGCGGCCAAGAACAAAATGAAAAAAGCCAAAGAATACTGGTCCATCATCATTCTAGTTGTTCGAGAGAGAGAAGGGGAGAGGGTTGAGAGCTGTGTGTCGAAGATTCGCGATCCAACGCTTCTGTCCGTCCTTGCTCGCCGATCTCTACAACTTGTCTGATTTGGAGGTTTCCTTTGCTGCGCATTCATGAAGTTGTTCGCTGAGGTGGTTCGCGTTTGGGACTTCGGGTCGCAGGTATTGTTTTGGTTCTTTGAGGCCTCAGATTATGTAAAGGTGACTCCGTGTGAGTTTAATTTGTGTTGTGTTCTCGCATTTCCATGTTTTGTTGAGTGTTCGATGTTGCTTGTAGGTTCATCACTGGACCGGGTTTTGCATAACTGTTGATGATTGAGGGATCTCCAACAGGAGTTCTGTCTGAGCAGATCGTTGGTTGACCACCTGATTTGTGGACGCTTGAAGCTAAGCCTACTTTCTGTGATTTCTTTCCGTGTAATTTGATTTTGATTTCCGACATCTTCGTGTAGGTCTGCATTGAACTGCACAATTTGTTTTTTTCATTACTGAAACACCATTTCTTTCAAGTAGAGTTATTCATTGCATAAATTGTTTTTTTCATTGAACTGCGTGTAGGGAAAAAACACCATTGTTTTTTTCACTGCATCAGTTCTTTCAAGAGCTCTCAAAAACACTTTTCATAGTTCTGCATTTCAAACTAAGCATATCTTGAAGTATTATCCTTAATCTAAAACTTATAAATTATTCCTTGAATCTTTTTATTTTGACTCATAAATTATTTCTCAAATCTAAACACCAATCGAATACAAAATACATTGGTTAAGGGAATATATACCTCAAGTGCTGGCCAAAATAAATACAGTCTTCCACACAACACCCAATATTTGGATGAACTACTACTCTGAAGCAAAAACTTAGAGATAATTTAACTATTTAAGAATTCATGGGAAAATGACACACCTTTCCAATCGTGTTTGCTAGGCATTTCATTAAGTTAATGCAATTTTAGTGTTTTTACATACTTCATTAATTAATTTATTAATGAAATAGGGTATTTGTACTGATTCTTGTGCTTACAAATATCCATAAATATACTTGACATTTTAATATCCAAAACTAACCTACTTGACATCACACACACATTATTGATATAACTATACAGAGTACGTAGAAAAAAAAAAGATTAGTGCAAACGCTTTTTAAGAGGCATGATTACATCTAATTATCAATTCTTGAAGTCCAAAATGGTAGAAACACTAATTTGATTAGAACTCCATATGCCATGTTTCCAGCAACATATGAGCTCTACCCGTTAGTCTGTTACTGAAAGGGCCGGGAACCATTATATGATATGGAGGAGTTTTAATATATAAACATTAAAGAACTTTTGCACAAATTTTCCCATAGTAAACAAAGAACTTCCTGGAGTATCACTTTAGTATTACTGAAAGTATATACGAAGTATATTACATACACCATGGTTGCATCATATATCTATTCACATATGTACTTACGCAGGGATTGTGCATCTATATGATATCTTTGATGAAACTTGTATTGAAGACTTGTTTCAAGAAATCTGTAGTCTTAAATTATACAATAAGTGTTAGATGCATTTAATCATAAACAAAAACACGATTTAACTATAAACTCTATTGAGATAGAACTAATTTTTTATTTATCAACAATACACACACTAACCATTGTTAATGCATCCACAACATATGCATTTCTTTTCTATAAATGTACACATACTTATGTTTTTGTATGTTTCATGATACACACATAAACATATATTGGCATAATATTCTTGCTATTTGCAGATTTGAAACTTAAAAAGCTGGACAGGAAAGAGAAAGGGAAGAAGCAGAATGATCTATCGTGGTCCAAGTGAACCTGACGCTGCTTTTATAGATGTAAATGGGCATACACTGGAAATGACCCACACTCATGATCGTTTTTTAGGAAACTCTCACAAAAATATCTTTGAATAGAATGCTGGGAATGAGATACATTGAATCTCACCATTGTGTACACCACCCAAATCCACCAATGGGAGTAAATCTAGATAAGCATAGACTTGATTTAATTGGCAGCATGTCATTTCAACTCTGCCCACCTCTTCTTTAGGCCAATAGAAATTGCTCATCACAAAAGTTGCTGACTCGACCAAACTAATGCGTTTAACAAAAATTTACTTTTTATTTTATTCTGATATAACCCAATAGCTCCAACAGTGCTCACCTCACATCTCAACCAATAGGAACTGTCTAATATCCTTGAACCAAATTTATTTTTTATTTATTTTGACAAATAACCAAATAATTTTTTGATGTTGATGTTTCTCAGCGGGAAGCCTGTTCATAGAATTCTTTTGCTTTTAGATTAAGGTAGATATGTGACAATTTAAGAGTAAGAATTTAAAGTGGTTTAGTTTATGTTTGGCATGCATAAGTCTCTGCCATCTAACTTTTGTAGTGTTCAAAAAGTCTCTAAAAGCTTCTAGTTGTATGTTTGGCATAACAATTTTTAAGAGCTTCTCAAAAAATTAAAAGATCTTTTTTGAGATACTACGTGGAGTAGCATCTGATAAAAGTTCGTGACTTTTAGTACTAATTAGTCATAACAGCTTGTATGTCAAACCGAACTAAATCAAACAGTCAGCTTTTACAAAACAGCTACCACCTTTTCTTTTTAAGATTTTTTAGTCACTAAAAGCTAATACGGAGTAGTTATTAAAAAGCTCACTAAAGTATCTTTTCAACTAATTGTGCCAAACATACCCTTAGTGTTCCGAAATCATACTTAAAATGACTCTGATAACATATTAAAACTAGAAATTCTATAAAAGTCAAGGTATTGCGCAGCTCAAAATTTTACATTTGGTTTGTATTTTCATAAGTGATTAGGATAACTTAATAGTGATAAATCATAAGTATCTCCTTTCTCTTTTTATTCCTTTATGCGCTTAAAATATTAAAAGTGCATGGTACTTTATCTATGTTTTACTTATACAAATATTTTTGTATATCTATATTACTCAGTTATTTTGCAATATTGTCAATGTGCAGAGAATTTCCAATTGGAAGTGGAAAAGTTTTGCAATTCTTATACAGTAGCAAGCAGCTGAAGAGCACCAAGAGTGGGTTACCAGCTGCCCCAATATCAGCTCATGTGGTCAATAACCCACAGTACAGCCAAATGTTACAGGGAATGAAGGCTCCCAGTTGCAGCCCTAGTGAGGTGATCTACAGCCCTGATTTTCGCCAGTCATTATACTGTCACCTTCTTTGTGGTCTCGTTTTTCGTGACCAAATCCATTTCATAACCTCCGTCTTCGCACACGGCATTGTTCTTGCCTTTCGAACCCTCGAACAAGTGTGGGAGGAGCTGTGCACCGACATTCGGGAAGGCGTTCTTTCGAGCCGTGTCACGATCCCCTCCGTTCGGGATGCCATGTCATCGAAGGTCCTCGTCGTGCCCGACCCTGAGTTGGCAGGCACGATCTGTGAGAATTGCAAGGCACTGATGGAGAATGGGTGGTATGGACTGATCCTGGAGCTGTTTCCAAATGCAAAGTATATTAGTTCAATCTTCACAGGGACCATGCAACCTTATGTGAAGAAGTTGAGGCATTATGGAGGGAATATGTTGCCTTTGATGAGCTCAGATTATGGGGCTTCTGAAGGGTGGGTTGGGTTTAATGTGAACCCTAATGGTCCACCAGAGGCTGCTTCCTTTGCCGTGGCCCCAAATGTAGGGTACTTTGAATTTATTCCTTTGAGGAATGGTTTGGAGTTGGAACCTGTTGGTTTGACCCAAGTCAAAGTTGGGGAGGAGTATGAAATTGTTCTCACAAATGGCACAGGTACACCTTAAATGATTTTACTAACTATTTAATTAAGAGTTTTTGGTTTATGAAATTGATCGAATCCATTTTATACTATTAATTCATCTGATAGTCGTTTGATATAATATGATCCAATAAGTCATATTTTGAGAATAAAACATAAATACTACTTCTTGTGCATTTCGTCAATGTTTTAGTCATATTTGAGCATCTACCTTAAAATTATACTATGTGGTATATGAACTAAATATCATGAAATAAATTGCTATAAACCAATAAGATAAGAGTAATTCACAAGAAAGTGTTTCAATAAGAGCAGCGCATTCTTATCATCCTTATTCCATGCTAGAAGTATGATTTATTTAGTCAAAACGTCCTTGAAGAAGTGCTGTTTTGATATGATGAGCAAAAACAATGTATTATTTGGTGGAGGAAATTAAATCCGTTATACTACGTGTTTTGGAGTACTTTTTTTTTGGAGTACTTCAATTTTGGACACTTTCTATTTATTTCTTAGACAAGATTTCTAAATAGTACCAAAGTATAACAGAGTTTAATTTATCAAACAAGAGTATATGTCAGTCATTATTTTCAAAATAGGACTATTTCACTCCTAAAAGAAAAAAACTTCGTTTTTTATTTTATTTTTTCATCAGTCCTGTTTTTGGAAAGAAAGCATATATAATCCTACTTTAGAATGTTGTTAATGTTTCACTCATATTTTGAGGAACTATTAAAAGTCTTAATTATCTATTCACATTTTACTCCTACTATAGGTAATATCAGTGGCGGACCTAGAGGTTTGTGAGAGTGGGGGCACACTAGACACTAAAGTTAGTCTATAATAATAACTCCAAATGTAATAAAAATGGTAAAAAAATGTACGCAGTATTAAATTATACAGAATAGTTACTTACATATTAAATATTTCAGTGCTGCAACTTTGGTAAATCAAGCCCACGAATTTTCATATTCTAAAAATGTTGCATAATAGTTTCATTATCGATGCTTCTAAAAACATCTCTCTCGATGTAGCACACCAAGCAATTCGTAAGATAGTCATCTCCCATCATATTGCGAAGATCTGTCTTGATTATCAACAATTTTAATTTTTAAAATAATCCCCCAACTAAAAAGCAGGTGTCGTCAATGCAGAATAAATTGAAAATAAACTTACAAAACAAGGAAATATGGGAGGATTGAGCGGTGTAGGCGTGCGGCGGTGCAACATCAATTCAGCTAGACAGCGAAGTCCCCAGAGGCCAAAGCCAAGGCAGCGACATCCCCTAAAGTCGTAATTCGTAAACCGTCCGCGTGATTTTTATCATTCTAGTCTTCCAAATGTTAGTGGGTTTTTAGACTTTTATCACTCCGTAGTTTTAGTTGCCCGCACATTAGCTACTCTTTTGCATTTTAACTTTTTTTTGTTATTGTTTTCAATTCTTAATTATTTTTTTGTTTTTTGATAATTCTATATCTTTTATTTTAATTCAGCTAAAATTTAAATGTTTTGTATTAATTTTTTATTTATATAACCGTAACATTTTAGTATCTTAATTATCAAATACTGGTATGAAGCCGAGGCACCCGTTTTTATCCTAAGTACTACTACTGAAATTCCGGGCTCGAAGCGGGGGCACGTGCCCCACCTAGCCCCCCCCTAGGTCCTCCACTGGGTAATATCTTTTTTATTACTTCTTCCACCGTACAAATTAAAGATCATCATGCTTGACCTTTTTATCAACAATTATATGTACAAACAATGTTTGTGGTAAAAAAACTCTCATAAAAGTATAGATTTTATAAAATTGACCGAAGCATACATTCAAGGCATACTAGGCTCCAATCCATCCCAGATTTGTACCAACCCAACCTATTATACTCTCTTGGTTACCCGAATGCAAACATTGACCAAAATTTCAGACCAAATGTAAGGGAAAGAGTGTATATAATATACGAAGTATGTACTATAAGTACATGATGCATTGTCTAATCCTATTGCAAATGTGCATGCATGCAGGAATGTATCGCTATCGGCTGGGAGATATAGTGAGGGTGAAAGGCTTCCATAACTGCACCCCACTGCTCCAATTCATTGGCAGGAAAAGTCTTATCCTCAGTATCGACATTGACAAGAACACAGAGGAAGATCTCATACTCTCTGTGGAAACAGCTGCAAAAATCTTAAGCAGCAACCCATCATCCAAGATTGAACTACTTGACTTCACAAGCCATGTCAACACATCATCATATCCAGGCCATTACATTATCATCTGGGAATTGAGTGGGGAGGCAATTGATCATCAAGCTCTACAAGAATGCTGCAACTGCTTGGACCTTTCTTTTGCAGATGCTGGGTATATTGTCTCTAGAAGGGTCAAGACCATTGGTCCGCTGGAGCTTCGGGTGGTGAGGAAAGGGACATTCAACAAGGTTCTGAATCACTTTGTCGGTCTGGGAGCTACTCCAAACCAGTTCAAGGCTCCAAAGTATATCCCAGAAACTAACGAGGCAGTTATTGGGATATTAAGAGACAATGTGGCTATGGCTTTCTTTAGTACCGCATATCCCTGAAGTTGTAATAGCTAGCTTAGTGTTCATGCTTGGCTCAAAATAAAACATAAAACATGGGAGTACTTCCTTTTTTGTGGGACATAAGTTTTAAAGTTACTATTCCTATAGTCAATGGAGCATAATTTATTCTTAATACTTGGCATGCACTATGATAGTTGATCATTTATAATGTTGATTCATCTTTGAAGATATCTAAACTAGTACTGATAATTTATATTTATGTAATCATAAACGAAAATAATATTAATGTTCAATGAAATTGCGAAAACTGAATTTGAACGCATGATATAAAACAACATACTAAAAGAAAGCTAAACTGAACACACAGAACGCATGAAATTGCGAAAACTGAATTTGAACTCTCTAGATTTTCAAAAGAATTGCAGAAAGATTAACAAGAAAATAGATGAATCACTTTATTGAGGAAGATGATCGATTACAGAAGAAGAATAGAAATTTCTGGCCGAAGCCCCCAATGAGCCGAACCCCCCCAAAAGAAAGAGATAACTCTCGATCTTCCCAAGTCCAAAAGACAAAGTCCATAAACAGCCTCCTATTCTCCCTCTACCACTATTTATACTAACTCTAACATTATTTCGAATACAATCAAAGCAAAAAGGGTTATTTAATCTATTAAAGCGTAGTATTAAAAAAAGTTACATATGTTCACAAGGCAGCTTATTGGACACATAAGTAACTATCCATAGCTTCGTCATATTCCTAATTCATCTCCTTCTACTCATTTTTTAAAATAATAATTAAAAGAACAGATGTTTAGCTCTGTTTGTTCTACTCGAAATCACATGGGTAAAAAGGATTTATAGTCTTCCTACCCCATCTTCGTATGCTTCTTCTCCTCAAACCCACCCATTGTTTATCCAAATTACCAGTAAGTAACTATTAATAAGTTAAAGTAGTCTGAATAAACCACTTAACTAAATTTATCAAAAAAACAAAGTTGTTTTGTTAAAAAGATTCCTTTGAACCCCCAAACACAAGGTTGTAGGTAGTCTTGGACCCGGTTCGGGCCGCCCGGCCCGTGGACCGGACCGGCCCGCTACTGTGCGGGACCGGGACCGGCCCTGTTCTCGGGTCCGGGTCCGGGTCGGGCCTAGGCCCGGTGGGAGGCGGGTCCGGGCTCGGGCCTTGTATTTGGCGAACCGGCCCGGCCGGGTCGGGCCTAATTGATTTTTTTTTTCATTTTTTGGGGTTCCACCCGGGTTGGGCTTGATGGTTAGGAGGGGTTTGGGGGGTTAGGAAAGCACACAAAAAAAAAATTAACCAAACCAGAGGCCCGGCCCGGACCCGGACCGGACCCGGTGGCTACCCGGGCCGGTCCCGGGCCTTCCTTCCCAAAAAAAAGCCCGGCCGGGCCCGGCCCGGGTCCATGACTAGCTGTAGGATATAGTTTTCTACAATCCTAACAAGCATATACGACTCAATCAATCAAGTTTGCAGCATGTACAAAAGCCTAGTAAACAACAACTAATTGAAGTCACAATACGATAGTTTTTACAGCCCCCGGGGCTCACTATTGTTGGCCGAAAATGAACTAAATGACGTAAAAGTTGAGTACAATAATCCCAAAAGCAAATCTTGTTAACAAAACAGGGGCTTGACTTGTTTTTTAAAAGCATATGGTACACTCCTAACAAATCTAATCTACTAGCTGCTAACAAATCCAATCCACTAAGGACAAAAAAAATTGCTTCCAAAACAAGTGTTCTGCATTGCTTAATGTAATTCGCTCTTCAACTGAGTCTTGCAGTAAAAGTTTTCTCTGATTTTAGCGGAAGAAATCATGAAGCTAAAATGAAACCAAAATATGAAGTGATATATCTTATTATTACAACTGATGTACCAAGGAGAACTGAGTTTTGCTGGACAATGAAAGACAAGTATATTCTCATGAAACCAAAGTTTTTTCAGATTAAAGATTATTATTTACTAGTTAAAAAAAATGAACTCTCACTTAAAAATAACCTTCCCTATTAAAATCTCTACTTATATACATTGAACAAGAATACTATAAACACTTTTGAAAACTGTCAAACTCATCCACTTAGCCCTGACCTGAATTAATTACCTTCAGAACAACATTTGGATGCAACTAGCATATAGGTAGACACGGAGAACAAAACTTAGGTGCTGGTATTTTCACCATTTGTTGTGCTACTAATATTCAAAGTTTACCCAAATCAAATTGAATAAGGAGCATTTCAGAACACAGTGGCATACCTATTATAAAACGCAGGGATAATTTTAGAACATTAACAGAATAAGAGATGATAAACGAATTTAGTATTATCATTCATTCAAAATAGCTGAACATCTATTTACTGAAGCATGTTTTAACAAATTACCCTTAGGTTTTATTTCAAAATTTCTTTAAAGCACTGACAGAGGGCTCACTGAAGCCTTTTTAAAGCTTATGAAATTTCTGAAACAAGGGCTTCATGCAAGGACTTTATCGTTGGTGAAAGCTTTTGAAAGGGGTTTATGGAATTTCTCTAACACAAATTAATTTTTGAAATTCATAAGGTGTTAGAGACAGTTTCTTAATTTATTCTTGGAAACACGTTTCTTAATTTATTTTTGGAAACACATCCTAATTTAATTAGGGGTTATGTTGCTTTGGGAACAAGACACTGCATCTCTATAAATACCACTCTCCTCTCTTGTAATCTGCATCCAGAAAATATTAATAACATTCCTGGCTTGGTAGCGCCCCCAGAAGTCCTCTGTGGCGAACTGGGTTACCAAATTTCGTGTGTTCTTTAATTGTTCTTCGTGTTTGTGAGTTAAATTCCTAACAACTGGTATCAAGAGCCCTAGGTTCGAAGGGAGAGTTCAACACGATGGCAGATTTGAAGACACCGTTGATGCAGTTTGATGGGACTGATTTCGGCTTCTGAAAGCTGCAGATCGAAGATTACCTGTACGGTAAAGATCTGTATCAACCTCTGGAGGATAAGCCGGAAGACATGAAGGAGAGCGATTGGAAGTTGCTGGACAGGAAAGCGATGAGCGTGGTGCGATTGTCGCTGTCCAGAAACATCGCCCTACATACCGTCAAAGCAAAAACGACGAAGGAGATGTTGCAAATATTAACGGATATGTATGAGAAACCTTCTGCTGCGAACAAGGTACATCTCATGAGGCGTCTTTTTAACCTTAAGATGTCAGAAACCACGGGAGTTGTGGAGCATCTCAACGAGTTCAATTTAATCACCACACAATTGAGCGCGGTTGAGATCAAGTTCGACGACGAAATTCATGCCCTAATTCTGCTGTCTTCTCTCCCGGAAAGCTGGAACGGAACGGTGACTGCAGTCAGCGCTTCGGCGGGGAAGGAGAAACTGAAATTCGATAAAGTCAGAAATCTGGTGGTCAGCGAAGAAATTCGCAGGAAGGAATCAAGATCGGCGTTGAGTACAGAGAACCAGGGCAGAACAAAGTCAATGTCAAAGTCAAATCGGGATAGATCAAGATCCAAATCCAAGTCAAACAGCAAGGGCAAGAAGGACAGAAGTCAGATCAAGTGCTGGAATTGTGAGGAGTACGGACACTTCAAGAGCCAATGCAAGGAGCAGATCAAGGATCAGAAGGAGAAGACATCTGCCAATGCAGCGGCAGAATCATCGGGTGATGATCTCCTGATTCTGAGTGTGAGCAGTCCGTTGGAGTCATAAGTTCTGGATTCTGGAGCCTCGTTCCATTCATGTGGTAACTCTGAAGTGATGGAACAGTATACTCCCGGCAATTTTGGAGAGGTGTATCTTGCTGATGATGAGCCTCTTAAAATTGTCGGGAAGGGTACAGTCCACGTGAAGACTCCGAACGGATGCATGCTGAAACTAAATGGTGTCCGACACATTCCTAGTTTGAGGAGGAATCTTCTTTCAATTGGACAGCTGGATGAGGAAGGTTATGCAGTTACATTCGGCAGCAGAAATTGGAAGATCACCAAGGGAGCCTTGCTGGTTGCTAAGGGGAAGAAGGAGGGTATGTTGTACTTGACAATGAACTCAAAGGATTGCATCGATGTTGTTGCCGCTGCAACAAACGATGTGAATTTGTGGCACTGTCGGCTCGGTCACATGAGCGAAAAGGGGATGAAGGAGCTGTGCTCGAAGGGCAAACTGCCCGGCCTGAAGACTGTTGAGGTTGGCTTATGCGAGGACTGCATATTCGGGAAACAGAAACGTGTCAGTTTCTCAAAGGGAAGACGAGCTATCAAACCGGAGAAGCTGGAACTAGTTCACACCGACCTTTGGGGACCTGCAGAAGTTACATCCTTGGGAGGATCCGCCTACTACATGACCTTTATTGATGATGCCACAAGAAAGGTGTGGGTTTATTTTCTCAAAAATAAATCTGATGCCTTTGATGCTTTCAGGAGGTGGAAAGCTCGTGTTGAGACAGAGTCAGGTCTGAAGTTGAAGTGCCTTCGGTCAGATAATGGGGGTGAGTATGAACTGCATGAGTTCAAGAATTTTTGTGCTGAGAATGGGGTTCGTATGGAGAAGAAAACTAAGGGGACTCCGCAGCATAATGGCGTTGCTGAACGCATGAACAGAACACTGAATGAGCGGGCCAGATGCATGAGGTTGAAGAGTGGCTTACCGAAGATGTTTTGGGCGGATGCAGTGAACACCGCGGCTTTTCTCATCAACAGAAGTCCAACAATCTCGTTGGAGAATGACATTCCTGAAGAAAGGTGGACGGGTAAAGAGGTAAATCTGTCCTATCTCCGCATATTTGGTTGTGTTGCTTATGTTCATATCAGTTCCGTTGACCGAAGCAAGTTAGACGCAAAATCTGTGAAGTGTACGTTCGTTGGATATGGTGGTGATGACTATGGATACAGTTTCTGGGATGAGCAGAATAGGAAGATTATTCGTAGTCGAGATGTGGTGTTCAACGAGCAGGTTCTGTACAAGGACAGATTGAGCGCATCTGATTCTGAGCAAGAAAGTCCGAAGATCATAGAGCTGGATATCTCTAATTCGGGTGGGAGCAAGCAGGATCAGAATGAAGAGATGAGCAGTGATGAGGATCCATCAACTCTGCCAAGGCAGCGGCCTGCTAGGAACCGAAGAGCACCAAATAGGTATTCACCTTCTAATTTCTATTTGTTGCTTACTGACGGTGGTGAACCGGAGTCCTATGCAGAGGCAGTTCGGGTTGATGACAAGGGCAAGTGGAAACTTGCAATGGATGATGAGATGGCATCTCTCACATCCAATGATACTTGGAGGTTAGTTGAACTACCGAGAGGAAAGAAGGCTTTGCACTACAAGTGGGTCTACCGCATCAAGAAGGAGGCAGATGGTAGCAAACGCTACAAAGCTAGGCTGGTTGTGAAGGGGTTTGAGCAGCGCTATGGTATTGATTATACCGACATATTCTCTCCAGTTGTGAAACTAACTACTATTCGGTTGGTGTTGGGGTTAGTTGCTGCAGAAAATTTGTTGTTACATCAGATGGATGTGAAGACTGCATTCCTTCATGGTGATCTGAATGACGAGATTTACATGGTGCAACCAGAGGGCTATGTGGCAGAGGGCAGTGAGAATCTCGTATGCAAGCTAGTGAAGAGCTTATACGGGTTGAAGCAGGCACCGAAGCAGTGGTACAAGAAATTTGATGGTTTCATGCAGGAAATCAGTTTCTTGAGATGTCACACCGACAATTGATGCTACTACAAGAAGACTGAGAACTGTTATCTTATCTTGCTATTATATGTAGATGACATGTTGATTGCAGGAGCTAGTTCAAAGGAGATTGAGAAGCTAAAGAAACAGTTATCAGAACGTTTTTCCATGAAGGATCTTGGAGAGGCAAAGCAGATTTTGGGCATGCGAATCGAGAGGGATGAGGCAGCGAGCAGATTGTTTCTTTCACAGGCAGAATACATTCAAAAGGTCTTAGAAAGATTCAGAATGCAAGATGCTAAGGCTGCAAGTGTTCCATTGGGTAGTCACTTCAAGCTTAGCAAGGAAGATTCTCCAAAGAACAAGGAGGACCGTGCTCAAATGCAGAAGATTCCATACGCATCGGCAATTGGCAGCATCATGTACGCTATGGTTTGCACGAGGCCAGACATTGCACATGCGGTGGGAATAGTGAGCAGATACATGGGAGACCCCGGGAAAGAACACTGGGAAGCTGTGAAGTGGATCATGAGGTATTTGAAAGGTACTGCTTCTAATGCTTTGTGTTTTGATGGAAAGAATGTAGAGCTGCTGGGACATGTTGATGTAGATCTGGCATCAAATGACTCGGATGGATCAAGAAGCACCACAGTGTATGTTTTTACATTTGGTGGGACAACAGTATCTTGGCTTTCGCAGCTGCAGAAGATTGTTACATTATCTACTACAGAGGCAGAATATGTGGCCATTACGGAGGCAAGTAAGGAGATGGTGTGGCTTCAGAATTTACTTGGGGAACTTGGGAAGGAGTACAAGAATAGCATTCTTTACAGTGACAGTCAAAGTGCTATCTTCTTGGAAAATAACTCAGCTTTTCACAAGAGAACCAAACACATTCGGTTGAAGTATCACTACATCCGTCAGCTTCTAGAGATAGAGACATTGCAGCTTGTGAAGATCCGTGGGAGTGAGAATCCAGCAGACATGTTTACTAAGGTGGTAACCTTGGAGAAGTTGAAGCTTTGCATAGCTTCAATTGGCCTTGGTACTTGAAGTTGAAGGTCGGCGCTGCCATGCTAACAAGGGAGGATTTGAAGAAGACAGTCTCAAGGTGGGAGATTGTAAGGTGTTAGAGACAGTTTCTTAATTTATTCTTGGAAACACGTTTCTTATTTTATTTTTGGAAACACATCCTAATTTAATTAGGGGTTATGTTGCTTTGGGAACAAGACACTGCATCTCTATAAATACCACGCTCCTCTCTTGTAATCTGCATCCAGAAAATATTAATAACATTCCTGGCTTGGTAGCGCCCCCAGACGTAGTCCTCTGTGGCGAACTGGGTTACCAAATTTCGTGTGTTCTTTAATTGTTCTTCGTGTTTGTGAGTTAAATTCCTAACAAAATTGAGAGGCAGAGCCGTATTTTAGGAGGTGTGCTTGGCATCGGGGCCTACTCTTGTAAAGGGCCTCCAAAAATTTGGAGTGTAGTATTAGTTATTGGTAACTAATACTCTAATTTTTCTAGATGTCATCTATTCAAAATTCCAAAAGGCATGTAACCTTTAAATTGTCTAATTTGTGACTTTAAACATCATAGAACTTATATTTCATTGAATTATCTAGACTATTTGTATTTCATTGTTAAAATTTGTATTTTTTCTTGTCTTAGGGGGCCTCAATTTGTCATTTGGAACCGGGGCCTCCAAACTCATTAGACGGCCCTGAATGAGAGGTTACCATGAACTTGTTGAGAGAGAAAGAGCCGACTGAAGAGTTGGGAGATTCTGTGATGTCTAGGTGGAGCTCCTAGTGGTAATGGCGGCAAACCAATTTTGAGGACTCTGGGAGGAGCAATGACAGCGAACCGTTGTTTTCTGGGAGGAGGGAGTTGGCGAAGTAAAGACGGTAGAGGAGGGTATGCGAACATTGAAGACTCGGGCACTGTAGCACCGTGTTTTGTGATTTCAGAAAACACATATAACTGGCTTCTCCGTTTTAGAACAAAAAACCGAGATACGTTTCAATTTTTTGTTTTGGAAAGAGGTAAATAGGTTTTCTAATTTTTGCAACTCTGGTTTTCCAGTTTTTTGGAAAAACAGAAAATATTTCTATTAGTAAACTGGGCCTTAACATTTTGCATTGGTATAACACATTAATATGTGTACATAAAAAAGAAATAAAAGTAGTTGATTGAAAAAAGTAACTATCCTATATCTAGTAAAAGAAAACTATATTCATGGTGTTAACTCTTTGTCTATACTGCCAAGGAAAATAAACTAAGGCAGTAAGGCCGAGACTTGCATTTCAAAACCATATTTTGCTAACCTCCACCAGAAGCTATTTGTTCTGCCTTGTATATATGTAAGCAAAAGGAATTCAAATATGATAACTTAATTATTTTTGGTAATTTTTACCTTTTTCCCACCAGGTAAAACCGTACAATGATCACAGTCTTATTAGAGTGTGAAAATAAAGTCAGTACCCAAATATGGAAGAAGATTTGACATGAGAAGTTGCAGCATATATGGCATCAATCTGGGGATTGATCTTGTCATTCCCAAACGGTGTAACCTTAAGAGATGAGTCATCACATGTAGTCGATGGGTCAAATGGGCAACACTCCCTTGCAACATATTCATTATATAAGGTACATTCTTATGTATCTCTTAAAGTTCACACAAGAACATACAATTTGCAAATTAATCTGTCTAATATTTAAACTTGCAGTACCACACAAAATTAATACTAAACTATATATTTGCTTAGCTACAAAATCCTGTTTAACAAGAAAAAAGATTGCTAAATTTCCCATTGACATATAGGCTAAGCACTGCCTTGGATACTATGAATGTCTAATGCATATGTTTCCAATAGTACTTTTATTAGCTCTTCCTAGTTTTGTTTACAAGTGTCACAGTTTGCTATTTCTATTGGTTTCTTTTTGTTGTTGGGTTTTTCTTTCATTAGGATTACAAATATATGTTTTTCCACTATTTACTTCAAATAGGAAATATGGTAGATAGAGTCGTACTGCTATTAGTATGTGTGTGCTATACTTCTATGTATGTCATTAGATATTTATGACTTTCGAGTATGTAATTCTGTAGATAACCTACGCTATCAGGTAAAGCCTAATTATATGATCCTAATGAGTATGCAGGTATTATAGAATAAAATATAGCTTTGTAAATCTCTGGCAAGGTTCAAGGATTCTAGAGTTCATAATATGTTTTGTCTGTTTAGATGTTCAGATGTTCCGAATTGTTCCCTATACTTTGGAGTGATCATTAGGACACATGTGCTCCACTATTTCACACACCCTTCAAGATCAATAACCACTCAAATGCTCATGTATTGCAGAAATACACACACACACAGAAATATAGGTAAAAAGGGAAAGAAAAAAAAAACAAGGAAAAAAAATAAAAAATGTAAGAGTAAAAATACAGAACATGAGCTTTAATTATTAAAATTATTTGTTTTTTGCAGGCAAGGGATTCACTTGAAGACTAGGATGCAATAGAACCAAATGATGCACACATGATTTCTTTGTTGGAATATAATGCTTCTAATACTTGGGGTTTTGATAGAGACTTGAGGATAATCTTCATGAGTTCTTGGCATGCAGTGTGATTAAGATCACTTAATTAAGGATACTATTTGAGCTTTATATCTGGATGATTGCTGTGTATTTCTCTGGCCACAGTTTTTGAATACTAAGTTAATTCTTTAGAATTGATAGACTGATCGTTGATGTATGGTGTGTACATTGTACAATGTATTTTTAATTTAATGAATGAGATATTTATTGAGTTAATATTTGTGCATATTCTAGTTCGTGTGTAAAATTATAAAGCATTAAGGCTATATATATAATTATGTACATATATATTACAAGTGTTACATTAGAAAATAAACTTGATATTGTTACATACGGAGTATTTTCTAAAGTGTTACATTTATGAAAATTAAAAACGGTTGCAGTTGTATTCTGGTAACGGGTGTGGTAACACTTTGAGTGTGCTAGGAAAAGTGTTACAATTGCTTCTAACTATTGTTACATACCATTACAATAGAGAAAAGGTAACGCGAGCGAATGTAACGACAGAAAATTGTTACATTAAATAGAATGTAACAGACTTTTGGATCAAAGGTAACAAATTCGGCCGTTACAAAAAGCCTTGAAATGTAGTAGTGATTATAATGATCATGTTTGTGTTCAGAGTTGTTAGGTGAACATATACAACCACTCATCACTTTGCTTGGTTTAACCTCATTTGCTCTTTCCACTGTAATGGGGCAAAGCTTTTACACTTTACACAGACATGAGTACCTGAAAGCATCTATGATGCAGAAATGCAGAATAAGCTCTCTCAAGTGACTAATATTACTCAAGACAATTATAACACAGGAGGGGATTTTGATAAACATCATGTCTCAAAGCCTCAAAGGCATTCAAATTCGAATGATGTAGTGCATCACTCAACCTTATTTTCATAACCTTATAGGACTTATAGACCTTGCCACAAAATCATGACTACAAACAAACTTCAGATCATTAACATTATCATCAACTCAGTTCCAAGTTTCAACTAGTTGGGTGGGGTTGGTGACATTAAATTTACATCATGACCAAGGCAAAATTGGATTTCGCACCCCACTTTTTCAACCAAATTTGACATTGCATCTCATTTTTAAATGACTAATATTAGTGCTTTACCATTACAAAAACCTGGTAAGAGGTTTAGCCATTTCATTGCATATGCGAGTTTTGGGGTTTATGTTTATTTAGTTAGACACCATAGGGGACGGTGGTCTCGAACACCTTGGCCGGGTAGGAAAAGGGCCCGCGGGGTCACACCAGTTGGCATGTCACCCCTGAGGATTGTTCAAAATTGTACTCCATAATTTGCAACACATCAAAACAAGAGATTGCATCCCATTTTGACACTGCCAACAAATTTTTCTGGCAGGGGAGTGCAAACTTTAATGATTCCAAAATGAGATAAGGTTACTCATTTATTGTGAAAAGGAGGCATAGGAACTACAATTCCCCCGGTCATTTATTGTATAAAGTTAATCAACACAATAAAATCATGCAAACAAAAGCATAGTACAATGAATGAAGTCGAATGCTCTTCCTTTCAGCAACCTTATTATTAGGAAACAACTTCCAGATAAGAACAGAACTTAAGTGGAAGAGAACATACATCGTATATATGTTTACTTTAACAGGCTATGTTTCTCAGAGAGAATAGCATAAAAATTGGGGGATGTTTGGCGAGGGGAGACTGCAGCAAAATTTCTTCAAAATGTCATGTGTATAAATCATGAAATCTATACCCAACCTTATTTTCATACTTTCTAGTCTCACTTTACTCAACAAGAAAGAATAGTACAATATAATTCTAATTACACTGAAGTTGATGAAAATTTTCTGATGAAACTAGTTTACCTACAAGGCTTTGAAGCCTTTTAGCACCAGCACCTGGTTTAAGGTCAGTGGGATTTCCAACCTTGGAGCAAGGAGGGTTACCAGCACACCAACCACCTGGGGTGAAGCTACCATTTCGCCTATGAAGTAATTCCCCATCAATTTTATCTAATACAGGGTCATTATGTTTGAATTTACGTGCAAAGGCAGCATTACTTTCAACCATCTTGTCTGTGTCATTCAGAGTGAGTGTGTGTGGATGCTGCTTTGGTGGAACATCCCAAGATATATAATGCATGTCACTATTGACAACAGTTGGGACAAATTCTGGGGCATTACATACAACAGTCTGGAAGTATCCTTCAGGAGAGGAGACGAAGTTTGTGTAGTACATAAGTAGGGTCCTAGGAAGATTATCCCAACCCCATATGCAGTACTCCACAAATGCCCTTGAGAGGACCATCCAAGCTGAACCTGCAGAAAAATGGTTCACCCTACATTTAGGATACAACAACAACAACATCCAAGCCTTAGTCCCAAAAGATATTGGGGTTGGCTAACATGAATCGATACATGATATCACCACCAAAAGGAAAAGAAAGAAAAAAAAGATAAAAAAGATAAGCTATTATAAAAAAGATAATATAAAAAGAGATGAATAAACCTAAACATGATAAAATAAAAAGGATAAAAATAATGTTTATATATATAAGGATAAAAGAATAAAAAACAAAAAGAAGAAAAAGATGAGGGGATGATAAAATATGATAAAAGAATAATAGCATGGAGACAACTAGGTATCAGTGTCTGATGGACAAATCACTGGGTTGGCACAGATCATGTTTGAAAGTACAGAGTAACTATTCTGCAAAATGCGTCCGTTATAGTCTCCATACAAGGTTGATGACCTACCTGGCTTCCGTGATAAAAACTGAGAATTAAATTAAGAGAGAATTCCCCAAATAGGAGTAAAAGATAGGCAAAATGCAAAAATAGGAGTACCATGTTTTGAATAGGATTAACTTTAGTGTTTAGACAAGTATATCCCTACCCAAGTCCCAACAACTTTCATTAATAATTAAAACATAAAAGGAATAACATTAATTTATAATAAAATTGTAAAAAAATGAAAAAACACAAAAAATATACTCCGTATCAAATAAAACATACTTCGTATTAAATAAAATTAATAAAAATAAAAATTATTAAAATAAAAAATATTAAATAAAAAACTAAAAAATTAAAATTAAAAAAAATAAAAAAAAATATGTAGGCGTCTGCCGCCGCCTCAACATCCTCCCAGCACCACCAACTCCGACCACCGAAAAAAATGCCAACATTTTTCCGAAATGCCATCATGATGGCAAATTTTTAGAAAATTTGGCATTTTCAAAGAGCAAAATTGTCATCTTTATGGCATTTTCAAAGAAAAATGGAAATTTTAACATAAGATGGCATTTTTTCCGCCGATCGGAGGTGACATTGCTGGGTGATGGCCGAGGTTGCGGAAAAGGCCTGCATAATTTTTTTATATTTTTTAATGTGGTTTATCTATTTTTTTTTATTTTCAGATTTAAAAAAAAAAAACAAATTAAATTTTTATTATTTCAATATATTTTTTCAAATATTTTAGATTTTTTTATATTTTATTAGGATCAAATAAGTCATATTTTAGAATTAACTAGGTTAGGGGTATTAAGGGTACAAAATTAATGTTTACTCCTATTGAAGGAAGTTTTAAGGTTCACTCCTATTTGTTCAATTATGTTTATGTTTACTCCTATATTGGGCAATTTCTCTTAAATTAACAGATTCGACCAAATTGTAACTCGAGCAATTATGACAACCTTTATTGTGCACCACTTTTGACATGAAGAAGATTCAGTTTTTAGTCCATAGAATGTTAAGGAAAAATATTCCACTTTTGATCACACGCCTATAACACCGTTCCCACTGTTGGTCCCCAGCTTTTGTTTGTCCATTTTTTGGTCCCACAATTATATTTCTTTGCCACTTATGGTCCCTCAAACCATTTATCCGGTCAATTTCCATACAATTTCTGGTAAAATTTCACCAGATAAGCGGCTGCAAAGGACCAAAAGCAGCAAAACTATCATAGTCATGTACCGAAAATGAAATTTTTTCTTTGAAGAATGCATAATACTATAATAGAGAATGACCAACATGCTTCCTTTGTGATTATTTATACATCTATTTAAAATTATCCATTCAAAACTGACCAGTAAAGAGTCTAAATGCTGTGGGTAAATCTCTCCGTGGTGTGGCCGGAAATATGTCTGACTTGGTATTCTGATATAGGCCAGGGTCTATAATCAAAGGCATTGCCCGCTGACCCCTGAAACAGAATGAACACAAAAATATAGCAAGACCAAAGTAATATTATCCCAATAACCATAAAGTAACAGTAAGAGAGCATACTCCTTCCAGCCTAGTTGACTTGTATGCTCAATGAAGTTTAACTCTCGCTTTAAACCAGAGAATGTATAAAGAAGGTCTGGAAATAAAAGGAAATCAGAAATCAGGCTCCTCCACTAAGAAAAAAGACTTGAAAGGAATAAACATGAGTTTCTGTATATACAGATAATTTGATAAAATGTTGGCAAAAATGCAGAACTGACCATCTTGAGTTATCAAGGGATAATCTGAAGCACTAAGATTGATAAACCAATCCCAATCCAAGTGCTTCTTGAGAAGAATGGCACAAGCATGAAGAGTATTCGCAACCATTGTGGGGCCTCGATAAGTAACCATATTCGCTTTGGTAATCATGTCAACATTCCCAACCTGTGTAAAAACATGGTCTTTCTGGATTCTGGAGGCCAGCTCTAGCCTCTCCACAGCTGGGGATTCTAGGTCTAGATGAACAACATAGTAGTTCCGTGGGTGGTATAATGCTTGCAATGTCCTCCATAACTTTTCTAGATCACCTTTTGAACCAGATATCAGATAAGCAAAACGCGGGATGGAAGGACCACTAGGAGGAGGTGGTGGAGATTGCCTAAGTTTGTCTTCAGCAAAATAAGAGCTTGTTTGATTCATCGCAACCCGAGATTGAAAGATAGAGAAAATTGAATTTATTTTGTGTAGTGAAGAAACCAGACCCATATTGAAAGAGGTGGCAACAAGGAAGATACATATGAGTCCGCTGATAACAAGAGGAAACACCCATTTCTTCTCCATGTTTGCAGATCCCATTGCAAAGCTTTATCATGTGTTTTTAACTTCTTACAACAAAAAGATTCACATAAAAACAGTACCACACAATTTAGACTCCTAAAGCGCAGTGGCTGCAAGTTCCCGTCTTTGTACAGAGATCCTCAGCAAAAGAACAGATGCCATTGAGCTCTTCTTGTTGGATCCCAAAACTTGAAGTCTCTGCATAAAGTCATTGAATCACATATTGAGTAAATAAACTAGTTTTTGAGCGGTGCAAGATAGTACCGGATTTGGGTAAAATTTTACTCCCTACACGCACAACAGGCAGGCATGATATATCAGAAAGTCAAAGTAACTTCCGTATGTGTTTAAACAACTTTTTTTTCCCTAAGTCGTCCCAACTAATAAGCTGACACCTGTTCCTTACCTCATCACATTAATGATAAAAGACAAACCTTTTAGATCGTCAAACTTTCTAACTCTAAAAGCAGAAATTGGTTCAATTACTTGGGCATCCAAAAACAAAGGGATAATAAACCCACTTACCCACCTAAATTTCATATTCTGATCAAGGGTTCAACAAAATTTAACAGTATCAATTATCCAGAAAATATGCTGCATAAACTAAATTCATTCTTGAAGTGAGAAAAAGACATACTTCAACAAAATTTACACGTAAATAAGAAAACAATTTCTAATATTTATAATCAAAACTTAGAAACATCATAACTTTAGGTCTTTAGTTGAAGTTAACTCCATAAAAATAAATCAGGAACTCCATGGAAATGGAGAAGAGAACGGGTCAACCGGAGACTTTTCCCCAGCACACATATACATAGTAGTTCATTCTCAATCTGTCTCCTCGTACAATCCATATTCGATTTAACAAAAAACAAACAACTAAAGCTCGACATGCCAGTCTCCGTACACCTGAAAATGGGGAAAAACAGAGCGCGCCCAGGGGTAGAAGAACCTTAAAGAGTTTGTTAATGGCCGCTGATATCCTGGATGGTCTGCCGCCGGGGGAACAATAAAAAGAGAGTGTGGGTAAATAAATAGGTGTATATAATAAAGAAGTAGGTCGGGTTCTTACTGGTATTCTCGCTGTTTTCCGGGAAAGCATGGAGTGTGTGTTTTCAGATTTCGTTTTGTAGAGGAAGAAGGACTTGTTATATGACATAAAGCCCCTTAATTTTACTGCTTTTAACCGTTCAACACTTCAACCAATAAGATCGTAAAACAAATAGCTTAAATGGTCAAATAGGCCCTTGAACTGACTTAAAGTGTTCAATTAATTAGCCTCTTATATAGAAGATTTTGCCCGGTCGTCGCCAATTGAGGCAATTCCCGATGGAATTTTTTGATGATTTTTTTTAGCATCTTCTTCATTAAGTCTAGTCTCATACCAAATTTCTGCTAAAAATTCAACCGGGAAGGCAGTCAAATAATTTTTTGAAGATAACTGCGAAGTTAAACAACGCAGTACATTTTTGGAAAATCATTTGACTGTCTTCCCGGTTGAATTTTTAGCTGAAATTTGGTACGGGTAAACTATATTTAATGAAGAAGATGCTCAAAAAATTTCATCAAAAAATTCCACCGAGAACCGCCCCAATTAGCGACGGCCGAGCAGAACCTCTTATATAAGGGGCTAATTGAACACTTTAAGTCAGTTCAAGGGCCTATTTGACCCTTTAGCCAAACAAATATATTGGGAAAATTGTCAATTTAACCTATCACGAAAAAGTCAATTAAGTTCTCGTACTTTTAATAAAATGAATCAAATCCTCAAATTTTGGAAAAATATTTGATGGAGTCTACTGAAAGGTATCCGCCACGTCAACAACGTGACACACATGTGACAACCTAGTCAGCCATAACATTAATTTGCTAATGTGGCAGACACGTGGGAGCATAGTCAGTCATTTACTAATGATGTGGCGCACACATGAACCGCGCACGCGTCCTCCATGTCAGCGGTGATGATGGCAGGTAACATGCTAATTCATTCAATTGAACGTTTTCTAAAAGTTCAAGGATTTAATTGATTGTTTTTAAAGTATGATGACCTAATTGACTTTTTCGTGATAGTACGAGGCCAAATTGACATTCCCGATATGTTTACTACCAGCGTCCTATTGCCATCGGGACATCAGAAAGTGACACGAATCACACGGTTATTAAAAATATGATTTTATGTGGCTGGTATTGAATTAATAAGGAAAAGTAATTTAAAATCACACGAACTTGATCAAATTACATATGCGACGATCTTAGTGAGATGAATTGAAAATGAAAGGTGAGAAGATTTTAACGGGACGGAATAACTATTTCGTATAACTTTGCCATTTTGCAGTTTTACTTGCCCCAAAAACTTTAAATTACTGTAAAAAACCTAGTAATAAATATGGAGTTTTTTCCCGAAATAATGCTAATTAAATAAATAATTCCCAAAATATTGTTCGGTTAAAAATAATTCCCAAAATACTGACAGGTTAACCGTGGTTAAGGAAAGCCGTCACTTGAAGTGGCGGCTCTTCTCTTAGAGTACAAAAGCCGACAGTCCAAGTGGCGGCTCTTCTCTTACAGCACATTTTGTACATATATAAAACACAGTATGTTTCAACAATTGTTTAACTATCTTCCCGATTGAATTTTTAGCTGAAATTTGGTATGAATAAACTAGACTTGATGAGGAACATGTTCAAAAAAATCATCAAAAAAATTCACCGAGAAGACCCTTTGATAGTGTTGTCCGCATGGGGGTTCCGGTCAGGACGTCGTGACAGGAATATGACATTTTTATGAAATTTGAGGTGCTTCTGAGTTGAATTTTTTGATGACATTTGGTAATCATGTTCTTCCTAAAGTGTAGGTTATGTTCACCGAATTTCAGATTAAAATTAAATCAAGAAGTTAGTTAAATTATTTATTGAAAAAACCTGAATTTTTAGGCCTAAAAATTGTGGAATTTTCAAAATTTTATTTAACTAACTTCCCGATTGAAAGGAACCAACTGCAGATTCGAGCTATCACTGTCATCATTATGCCCTTACAAAGAATTCTTTCTCTTACACTTACTGAATAAATATGAACTCTCTTTGGGTAGTTTATGGCCATTAGTTTCAACACCCATATCAACTTTAGCAACCGGTACTATTGTTCTAAGTTCCAATTGCATAATCACAGTTTCACCCGATTAACTTGAGCTCGTGTCTGGAAGACAACGGTAAATTCAAATTCTGTAATCTAGAGAAGCATGAGTAATCCTACAACATACAAACTATTGATAGAAATGCTCAAAGTAATGTAAAAATGGAATTGCATATCATATATAACACATGCAGCTAAAACCTGATGACTTATGGATAAATTATCAACAAATGTGAAACAATAAGAAATTATAAAACATTGCTTCCGGGAAATAATATACTAAACGATCTAGTTACATAATTTCTAAAATTTTCGTGGCAAACAGTTTGTCACGTGCCTTCTGAAAATGCTCATGCAAGGTAGGCCAAAAAGTTGCAATTTTAGGCCTATTTCATTTGAGCTATTTCCGGGTCGAATTTTTTTGATGAAATTTGGTGAGCATATTCCTATGGAATGTAGATTATGTCCACCAAATTTTAGATTAAAACTCAATCGGGAAGTTAGTTAAATAAAATTTTAAAAATCATATAATTTTTTAGGTCTAAAAATGCATTTTTTTCAATAAATTATTTAAGTAACTTCTTGATTTAATTTTAATCCGAAATTCGGTGAACATAACCTACACTTTAGGAAGAACACGATCACCAAATTTTATCAAAAAATTTGACTCAGAAGCAACTCAAATTTCATAAAAATGTCACATTCCTGTCACGGCGTCCTGACCGGAACCCCTGTGCGGACAACACCATCAAAGGTTTTTCCCGCTGATTTTTTTGAGCATGTTCCTCATCAAGTCTAGTTTATTCATACCAAATTTCAGCTCAAAGTTCAATCAGGAAGATAGTTAAAACATTGTTGAAACATACTGCATTTTACATATGTACAAAATGTGCTGTAAGAGAAGAGCCGCCACTTGGAGTGGCGGCTTTTGTACTGTAAGAGAAGAGCCGTCATTTCAAGTGGCGGCTTTCCTTAACCATGGTTAACCCGGAAGTATTTTGGGAATTATTTTTAACCCAGCAGTATTTTGGGAATTATTTATTTAATTAGCATTATTTTGGGGAAAAACTCATAAATATGATAGGGTGAGACTTATCGCATAGAAACTTAAGCTAAAAACATAAAGCTACAGAAATGATTATATTAGGAAAGAAGTGTTTGCTACTTTGCTTGACAAAAACATAAACAACCTCACAAAGTCGACTTGTGTAATTAGTAAAGTTATGATCAACAACCTCGAGTGGTTGACACATACTCTGCCTGTTAGAAGATTCTCGAGAATAAATGACACGATATTTTAGATGAGTAGTTAAATAAAGTAATTTGGGTAAAAGAAAAAAGAAAGAGAAATTTGATTAAAAGTGTAATTAAAAAGAATAATGAAATGGTACACCCAAATAAGGAAAGTAATTAAGAACCTTTCAACGGAACGGATGAAGTATATTACATATACACATCTTCAATAGATAGCAATTTAGAGACATTTTAAAATGCGGAACGGTTGGCACCTTGTTTCCTAGGTTTTGCGAGGTGTCTTTTGGGATCGATGAAATCCTTCGTCGGCATGGAAGGCGGATCGTTTTGCTAGGGCATGTCCAATAACGCTGATCTTCTTGAGCAGGAAGGTGATGGCGGTCAAAGCAGAGAGGCGGTCTTTGGAGGCTACGCAGGCGGACGTAGCAGTGGGATTCTTGTGTTGGTGAACAGTAGGCCAAAGCGAAAGGGTAAAGACGATGGCGGACAACATTGAACATGGAGAGATTGAAAGGATGGCTAGTGCGTACGGTTGAATGGAGATGGAGGAGGGGGTGAGTTTTTACAAGTGGAGGCCACAAATCGCGGGGTTGAATAATTGAGCTTGTCCCTAGTAGGGACAATTACATTTGAAAAGTTGGTAGATTTTTTTATTTTTCGTGATACGATGGCGAATGTTTGAAAGCCTAGTAGAGGTGTCACTATTGCTGAATTAGGCAGGGGCCAGGAGGTATATGTTTCAATTTTACAATGACAGTGATATGGTACGGGTTCTAGAGGAAGGTCCGTGGACTTTCGACCAAAATCTTATTATTCTAGATAAGCTCAGGCAAGTGGACTTGCCTATGGAGGTGACTTTGAATAGGGCTGATTTCTTGTTGCAGATTCATAACGTTCCGGTTGGATATTTTTCTATGAAAAATGCCATAAAAATTGATAACTTTGTGGGGAGGTTTATTAATTAAGGTGGATGATTACTGTTGAGGTTTATTCCTTCAACCCTTGGACCCAACACGTAAGCCCAAGGATTTCGAGTGGAGTGAGTTTGTGGATATCTAGCCCAACAACTATGAGATGGATCAGGAAACAAGAGTAATAGCAGGCAATGTAAATAGGTATTATTAACTTCGTAATAACTCCCCTAAATACAATCTACTCGCTAAAAAAGGGCACGTCGGCCGTTCGTCTTACAAGGCACTTAGAAATGCTGCAAGTAAGAATGCTGAAGCTAGTATGCTAAGAATAGAAAGTTGCCAACCCTTTACAATGAAATAAATGCTTCTATTTATACCCACCAATGGGCAGGTAGCTGTACTGACGTGGCAGCCTGTGGACCGCTGGTGTCCCAACTACCAAATCTTCAGCATTAAATGCACTTCCCGCCAGAATCTAGGTTTCCCGCCTGATTAGCGGGGACGTTCGTCCTCCCGGGAAGTGAGTTGGATTGCTCCAAGTGACCCTCGAAAGATATCGGCTGTTCGTCTCCTGGCCTTTGTAGATATTCACCATGTGAACTGGGTCCCCTCCGATGACTACAGGCTTGCCCCGGGGACGTTCGTCGCCATCCCTGGTGGCCCGTGGTCCTGCTCCTTGTCCTCGTACAGCCGTTCGTCGGGATGAATTTGCTGGGCCTGAGTCCCCAACATCAGACGCTCGTCCATCCTCAAGGGACATGGGCCTGTGGGATGGCCTGGTGTTCTAACTGGACGTGCGTCTGGCAATATGGGTTAGTGGGCCGGACCTCGGCTTGGGCCCTTAACCCAACACAAGTCCCCCACTTCTGATGTTCTGGGCTCGCGCAGGACATAAGGAAGTAGGAATCCCCTCAAGGTAGACGTTCGTGTCTTGATACTTTGTGTTTTCTGCACCCGTGGGAAGCGTACGCTCGTGGTCATGGTGCTTGACAGCTGTTGACGGTTCAGGAAACGAGGTGACGGCTGATGTTGCGGCGGCGCATTTTCCCGAGGAAGTGCCATCATTACGTTCCCATCCCACGCACAGCGCGTGGGCCGGAATACGCTCCTTGCCACGTGTCAGCTCCTCGTTGGTTTCCCCATCGGTGTTTCTGCTATAAATGCCGGGTTTTCCCTCTGAATTAGGGTTCCCAATTTCTGCCCTCTTGCTTTCGACTTTTCGCAGCTCTTCAAGTCTTCTTCTCTCCTTCCGAATTCGGCTAACCCTCTTGTAAGGTAATTTTCCCCCTCTGCTTCTTTTCTTGTTCTGATTCCTAGCCGACATGACTTCGATGGAGATTTCGTCAAGTTCTGAATCCGGTTCGTCGGGTTCCTCCTCGGGCTCCTCTTCGGACAATGTGAGTGCGCGCTCCCCCGGAAAGGCCAGTATTTCCGGAACCTCTGGTTCGGCCACGACGGTGGGGACCATCCGGGCTGATGGCGAGCCGGATGATGTGCCTCAAAGTAGTGGGAGCGACGCCGGGGACGGGGGCGCTGACGGGGCAGTAGATGTTATTGACGCAGTCCCCCTGAATGAGCGTCCTGCTGATTATGATTCTGGAGAGGAGGCCGAATCCGGTTCCGATATGGAGGTGTATGACCTGGGCATCCCTACGGATATGGAGCGCCACATCTGCCCGATCAGGAGCGCCCTTGACCATGACCAGGTCCTCTCCCGTGTGGCCCTCAACAAAATCCGCACCTTCTTCCCCCCGCCGTTCGTCTGGAGCGTGAGGGGCGCCGAGCACGTGATGAGGAGACGTCCAGGGATGATCATGCTTCACTTGGACTCCGTCGAAGCTGGGCTGCGGTTTCCCCTTCACGCATTTTATGTGGAGTTCTTCCACTGCTTCCAAGTGGCCCCGGCGCAATTCATGCCAAACTCCTATAGGTTCATATCGGCCTTCTTGGTGCGCTGCAAACTTGCGGGGGTCGAAGCCAGCCTGGATCTGTTCCACTACTTTTACCGGATCACTCCCCAGAACTCCGACGGGTATCTGAGCGTGGCCGCTCGTCCGGGGAGGAGGCTGTTTAAGAGCTACCCCTCCTCCATCCATGACTGGAAAAACCGGTTCTTCTTCCTTCGCCATGATGGTCCTCCCCTCCCAGTTCGTTGGAATGGCTATCCCCCGAAGATAGAGTCGCCGGAGTTGACCGACGATCTGAGTGAGGCCGTGGAAGGCATCCTTCAGGGCGGCATTTGCCCCATAGCTGGCTATCTGACCTTCGAGGCACTCTCGGGGGCAGGCATAGGTACCGCCCGTGTCCTTGGACTCCTCCCACCTTCGACGCTCGTCTCGGGGCACCGGGCGGTCCTGTCCTTCGAGGTGAGTGTCCTTTTGCATTCTCTGTTCGTCTTCTAACCCTTTATCGTTCTCCTGCAGGTTCTCCGCCAGACAGAGCTCAGATGAATCACGCTGAGTGTCTGAAAACGAGGAAGGCCAAGGCGGCCGCCGCTAAAGCCGCACTGATGAAGGCCAAGAACGCCCCCGCATCGGATTCCAATTCTTCGGCCTCTGATGCTGCCCGACGAACGGCTGAGGGTGAGCAGCACTTGATTGCCACCGTGCTGGCTCAGGGTTCCGGAGCCCCTGCCCTTGAAGCTGCCCCTCCACCGCCGGTCGTCCCCACGAAGGCGGCTCCACAGAAGGGGACAGAGAAGGTCCCCGAGAAGAAGCAGAAAAGGGGCCGTGAGGCAGGCTCTACTGCCCCCCCGCTTGAAGACGCCAGCTCCCTGCCTTTGAGCCGCCCGGCGGAGGAGCTTTGGAGGGAGATGGCCCTCAAGGCCGGTCTCGAGCTGCCCCGCCGTTCGTCGTCCGAGGCGACCAGCGCAGCCCTGGCCGCCGCTCTTCAGGTACCCCTTCTTTACCAGATCCGAGTACCTCTTTCCCTTGATGTTCCTCTTCTGACCATCGCCTTTATTTTTCTGTCTGTTATCCAGTCTGGGCTTCTAGTCCTTCAAGCTGAGGCCGCCAGGGAGGCTGACCTGAGGGAGGTCAAGTCTAAGGCCGACGCGGCCGTCGCTACGGCCCGGGAGGTCGCTGCTACGGCCCGGGAGGCCGCTCGTCGAGCTGAGGCAGAGGCAGCAGCCAAGGGAAGGGAGATTGCAGCCTTGCAGGCTGAATCTCGCAGTCAATTAGCCGGTCTTGAGAGAGCCGGCTTCAAGCTTGTTCCGGTGCTCCCCGTTGAGAAGGGCGCCGACCCAGAGTGGCTGGTTGACACCTCCGGCTTCAAGAACACCGGGGAGTTCATGGACTCTGCCAGAGATTACTGCGCCGGGGCCTTCGGTGACGTGTTTTCTGCGGCCTTGGAAAGGATACCGCCTCGCCAGCGTCTGGCCTGCGGCGTCCGGATCCTCGAGAGCTCTCCTCTGTCCCACAAGTTCCTCTATGAGGTCGGCGACAGCACCTTCGCCGCCGGCTATAACGAGGGGATTAAGGCCACTCTCCCGATATTTGCCAAGCTGCAGGGTGCTGACTTTGATTTGGCCGCCAACACTGATGATGATCTGCTAATCCAAGCTTTGGGGAAGCTGAGGAGGGACCAACGGCGGGAGGAGGCCAAGGCTAGAGGGGAAATTCCGGAACCCCCGAGCCCCGAGCCCGAAGCCGAGGAGGAGGAGCAGATCCCGGGAGGCAGCCGGCCGGAGTCCCCTTTCATGGTGTAAATGTAAATTGTAACCTTCTCATTTTGCGTTTGTAATGCCCGGCCGTTAGAGCCGAAGAATATATACAACTTTTGCCCAAATTGTCTCTACGTTCATGATCTTTACTTCTTTATTTTTACTTTCGTTCCCTCCATCGTCTGTTGTATGAGAATTCCTTTTGTGCCTCGTTATATTCTGTTGCAATGTAGTCCGTGAGGACGTCCATCTCCGTTCCCCATTTGGTTTGGGGGCAGGGGCGTCTCCTTGCCCCCTCGGCAACAGCATTCTGATGGCAAGACGATGTTCGTCGGAGGCTGTCCCACAGCACATTCTTCAAGCTTGCTGATGACGTTCGTCTATTGTTGCGTGGTATGAGTACTCAAGCTTCGAGCGAGGACGTCTGTCGGCCTTACATGTTCAAAATGGCATGGTGTGGAAAGACGAACATGGCCCGTCGATGCGTGCGTACTCCATTGATAGCCAAGGACATGACCTTTACTTCATCTCTTCGTGCCCTTCATTGTTTGTAGTACGGAAAATCCCTCCGGCGCCTCGGCACGCCCTGTCCCATGGCGTCCTCCTACCGAAGCCGGCTCGCCGTCCACACGGTATCCTGACAATGGGAAGACGTCCGTCGGAAATTGCCTCGATAGTACAGTTCTCAAGTGTGGACATATGGTCGTATTTTCCTGAGTCATCGTCAGGTGACGACGCTCGTCCACCGTTGCGTGTCACGACAAATCGGTGATCGGCGAGACTAACGTAGCCGGTTCACGTGTGTGTCCCCATCAGTCGCCGATGTTATGGATGGCCGAGGAACTGTGGAAATATGGAAAGATGAATGTCTCCGAACCCTTCCGGGCCGGTAAGCCCTCCCGCGGGGACGTTCGTGGCATGGGTCCGGATATCTTCATGGTGGTTATGTGGCGACGAAATCGAGGTGCCTTAAATACCGTGGTATGCACCGGTATCCAGGCACCACGTGTCCTGCTTCGTTTGGCGCAATTCTGCGGTGCTGCCTATAAGTACCCAGAGTCCATGTGATTCATCCATATTTCTCCTTACGCTGCGCAATTGCCTTCTCTCTCTAGACTTCCCTCAAGCCATATTGGAACCTCGAACTCCAAAGGTACCGTTCGTTGCCATGTCTTCCGAAAATCGCTTCGACGATGGATGTTCTTCCGGTGATGACCTGGAATATTATGAGCGGGGAATGCCGCCCTGGCCTCCCCGTTATAGCCTCAGCTTTTCGTACGTTCGGCGTCAAGTCCAACGCCTGACGAATGCTGACAAGCGTCTGATCAGCCAATGGTTCTATCCTCCAAGGATCTACGACGATCGGCGTCTGCGTAACCCCATGCGCCATCTGCCCGGCTATGTGGTGGTCCACTTGGATTCGGTGATAGCCGGGCTGAACTTTCCCTTACATAGCTTCCACTTAGAGCTCTTCAGGGCCCTTGAGATAGTGCCTGCGCAGTTCGTCCCTGCCGCCTATCGGATAATCGCTGGCTTCATTATTAGATGTCACAGCGTCGGTGTGACCCCCACCGTGGACCTGCTGCACCATTTCTTCCGGCTGTCCCCCTTCGGACGCACGGGGTATCTGACCCTGATCGCCCGTCCGTCCATGGTCCTATTCTCGAACAATGCTGGGAATCCGGGTGGTTGGGAAGAGCGCTTCTTCCTGGCCGGAGTAGGCTCACCGATGCCATTCTCTGACCGGTGGAATGCTTACCCGGTGAAGACGATCCCGCCGCCCATGGCGGACGAGGAGCTCGGATATGCCAAGCGCATAGCCGGACTTGGCATCCAGAACCTCCGGTTGCTGGTGGCCGAGCCTTTCAAAGCTCGGGCTGGGTTAGGTGCGTCCGTTTGTACTTGTATTGTTTTAATCTCTCTCCACTGTTATGGCTCTGAACGTCTTGGTTTCCTTTGTGCAGGAATTTTTCCCTCCACGTCTATGATGAGCCGAGTCAACGCTGCTTCGACTGCCGCCGGCCGTGAGCACAAGGGGCATGACAAGCCCGGGAAGCCGCTCGTCCCCAAGGTCGAACCTCGGGTGACCAGGGCACGAGCTGATGACGCTTCGGGGGCCGGCGCCTCCAAGAGGCCACGTGTTGAGGGCACCTCCTCCAAGGCCATCATCGTGGCCGATGACTCCGATGGAGAGCCCGGAAGTCCCCTCAAGCGGAAGCGCACTTCGCGGCCCAATCTCCGTGCCTCTCCTCCGAGGAACTCCGACGTCCGTCGTCTCCGGGATGATGATACCCCAACCGCCAAAGGTTCTGACGACGCCCGTCCCAACTCTCCCCCAGGAGCCAGTGAGTCTTCTCTTGGCCTGATCGAGTTTTCTGGGGTTGGCCCCCGCAAGGAGTCTATGATGCTCTTCGGCCAGACAGCGTCCTCCATCTGGTGCGGCCTGAATCTCAAGGTCCCCCAGGATTTTGCTGCTCAGGAGGCACCCGAAGACCTCCTGGAGTGTGGTCAGAGCACTCTGGATAAGGCCGGGCTCTACTTCCACAGGGCTCGGATGGCTTTTGAGCTTCAGGGCAGGGAGATGGCCAGAGTCCGGGCCGAATGTGACGCCCTCCTGAAGAATGCAAAAGGCAGGGCCGGAACTCTTCAAGAGAAGGCCGATGCCTACGACAAGCTCGTCCAGGAGAATGCCTCTCAGAAGGAGCTCCTTAAAAAGCAGGAGGCCGAGCTTGTGGATCTCCGCAGCCGGATGTGGGCCGTAGAGCAGGCCAAGGTGGAGCTCCGCCATACGGGCGTGGACAATCATGTCCCTATATACGAGGCCGATGTCGCCAAGATCAAGGAGTCTGGATCCATAGCGTTCCAAAGATCCAAAGCTTACACTGGCGCCATCCACACTATGGCCATGAAATTTCTCCCGAGGCTCGTCGGAGAATTTCTAGCCACCTGCCCGGACGCCTATCTGGATGGGGTCAAATTGCTCCAGGCCACCCCCACCGGACGGCGTTTCCTTGATGATCTTGCCGATGATACCTATCGTAAGGGCATGGTTGGGCTCGTAGCGGAGAATCTCCCCACGTTCGAGCGTCATTTCGGGGCTCCTTTCGATCCGGAGGCGGCTGGCTTTGATGTTCTGATGGCGGACGCTCATGCGGGGGCCCTCGAGCTGCTGAAGGAGCAGGCGGAAGCCAGAGCTAGTGAAGAATGCAAGCAGGCTCTTTCCAAAGTTCCAGCTCCGGACGTCGATCGAAAGTGATTCTCTGTTCATGACCTTGTACTTGTACAATTTTTCCCATTATTTTCATTGTCTTGTAATCTCCCGACCAATAGTGCCGAAGAATAAAAAAGAATCATTCTTTGCTCCTTGCTCTTCTGGCATTTTTTCTTTTCTTTTTTTTTTTTTTTTTTTTTTTTTTTGGAGTCTTTTAGTCTTCGTTCGTCCTTGGTCCCTGGTCCCACCGGCGTCCCTACTTCGAGGAGACGTTCGGTGTCCGCCGACATCGCAAGGATGAACAGGTTTATCTACATCGAGATCCCCCCCTTTTTTCGTTCGTCCGTGGTCCTTTTAGCCTTACCGACGTCTCTTGCTTCGAAGAGGACGTTCGGTACCCAAGGACTCGCAGGGACGAACAGGTCTACCCTCACGGGTCCCCGACTTTGTTACCCCATGTCCATCGATCCATGGTCGTTTGTGGGATAAACAGGTTTATCTTGGCAGGCTCCCTTGGTTCGTCTAGCCCCCTCCGCGTCTCTACTAACCTCTACACCGAGAGGCGTTCGTCTTCGGCGGTTGGAGAAGATCTGGCACACCCGGGCAAGATTCCCTTCTACATAGGAGCTCCTCTCCTCTTCTCCCCATTTTTTTTTTTTTTTTTTTTAGTGGAGGCAATCCATACTCTTCGTTCGTCATTGGTCCCTGGTCCTACCGGCGTTCCTACTTCGAGGAGACGTCCGGTATCCGCCGACATCTCAATGAGGAACGGGTTTATCTGCATCGAGATTCCCTGGTGCTTCGTTCGTCCTTGGTCCCTGGTCCCACCGGCGTCCCTACTTCGAGGAGACGTTCGGTGTCCGCCGACATCGCAAGGATGAACAGGTTTATCTACATCGAGATTCCCTGATGCTTCGTTCGTCCTTGGTCCTTGGTCCTACCGGCGTCCCTACTTCGAGGAGACGTTCGGTGTCCGCAGACATCACAAGGAGGAACAGGTTTATCTACATCGAGATTCCCTTCTTTAACGGTCGTTGGCAAGAACAGAATTGATGAAAAAAAAAACAGGGGCCTTATTATTGGCGACGTCCGGCCATTTTACACGGTAGTGGGAATAATACAAGGACAACAGCCCCTAACTATTGATAGAACTTCTTCAAGTGTTCTACGTTCCACATCCCGGCATGGTTCCCCTCCAGGGTGCGGAGGAGGAACGTCCCCTGGTTATATCTTCTGATGACCCGGTAAGGTCCTTCCCAGTTCTTCGCCATTTTGCCACCTTCGAGCGGCTTGCTCTTCTCTCTTTTCCTGAGTACGAGGTCCCCGGCCTCTATTTCGCGGAATCTCACGGCCTTGTTGAAGTATCTCTGGGTGGCCCTGTGATACTCTTCCATGCGACGAGCCGCTAGGTCCCTCCGTTCCTCGATGAAATGGAGCTCTGCTCGTAGGTTGATCTCGTTGTCCTCCGGCTGGAAGTGCTTGGTGCGATGGGTAGGTACCAGTACCTCCGTCGGTACCTTAGCTTGGAATCCGTAAGCCAAGGCAAAAGGGGTTTCCCCAGTCGCCGTTCTTGGCGTCGTCCTATATGTCCATAAGACATAATTCAGCTGCTCCGGCCAGGTGGAGGTGTAGTCTTCCAACTTCTTCTTGATCCCGTCCATGATGGTCCGGTTCATGTTCTCCACTTGGCCGTTGGCTTGCGGGTAGGCCACCGAGGCCTTAGAGTGCCTGATGCCCCACTTTGCCAAGTATGCCTCAAAGCCTCTGCCGACGAACTGCCGACCGTTGTCTGTGATGATCTGCTCCGGGATCCCGAAGCGGCAAATGATGTTCTGCCAGACGAACTTCTGGCACTGGAATTCAGTGATGGAGGCCAATGGTTCGGCCTCGACCCACTTCGTGAAATAATCAACCGCCACAATGACGAACTTCCTTCCACCAGCAGCCGTGGGCAGAGGACCCAGCAGGTCTACGCCCCACCTAGCAAAAGGTAGCGCGATGGTCATCGGGGTGTAGAAACTCGCTGGGCGGCCAGGGACAGGTGCATACTGCTGGCATACTGCGCACTTCCGCGTGTGGTTGAAGCAATCTTGCTGTATGGTCGGCCAGTAATAGCCCTGCAGGATGATTTTCCTGGCCAAGGTTCGGGGGCCCTGGTGGCTGGAGCAGATCCCTTCATGTATTTCCTCGATTACCGCCGCTGCCAGGCTCGGCGGGAGGCATCTGAGGTAGGGTCCGCCGAACGTCTTCTTGTAAAGTTGCCCATCAATGAATTCAAAGTTAGGGGCACGCCTCTTTATCCACGCGGCTCTTCCTGTACTCCCATCACCTTCAGGCTCAGGGAGTGTCCCATCTCTGAGATAATCTGCTATCTCCTTTGCCCAGTTAGGTTCGGCAACGGAGATAACTTCCACCTGGATGACGTCCGTCGCCGGTGCTGGGAATACCTCCTGCCTAACGAAGCCTCTGATGTGTCGGGGGGTGCTTGATGCCGGGTCATCGGTTGGGGGGTTGCTCAGTTTTGACAGAATGTCCGCCTCTGCATTCTCCACCCGCGATACCTGCTCAAGCACCACCTGCTCAAATTGTGCGGTCTGTTCCTCCGCCAGCTCTTTGTAGACCTTCATTCTCTCTTCCCTGGTTTCTGCAGTGCCGTTCATCTGGGTTACCACCAGCTGGCTGTCCATTCTCACCTTCAGACGAGCTGCTCCGAGGGCTTTCGCGCATTTCAGCCCTGCGATAAGCGCCTCGTACTCAGCCTCGTTGTTGGTGACCTTGAACTCAAATTTCATAGAGTAGTAGGCCTTGAAACCTTCGGGGGAAGTGATCACTGCTCCTCCGCCGCAGCCCCGCGCACTCGAGGCCCCATCGGTGTACATCTCCCACCAATCGTCAAAGTCATTGTTGTCATGGGTTCCGTCCTCGGTGCGCGCGGTGCATTCCGCAATGAAGTCCGCCAGAGCCTGCCCTTTGATCGTCGGCCTCGGCTTGAAGTCCACATCATACTGGCCGATCATCAAGGACCACTTCGTTATCCTTCCGCTTGCCATTGGGTTCCTGAGGACTGTGGCGAGGGGCTGCGTTGTGTAGATAGTCACCGGGTGTGCTTGGAAATACGGTGCCAGGCGCTTGATGGATGCAATCAAGGCGAGGATCGTCTTTTCCATCAGTGTGTACCTCGTCTCGGGACCGTTCAGCGCCTTACTTACAAAGTATATTGGCCGCTGAACGCCCTCAGATTCCTTCAGCAGCACGGCACTTACGGCCAGGTCGGCTACTGCCAAGTACATGTATAATCTCTCCCCGGGATCTGCCTTGGTGAGGACGAGCGGGGAGGAGAGATATACCTTGAACTCTTCGAAAGCAGTTTGGCACTCCGGGGTCCATTGAAAAGGATTGGCCTTCTTCATGATCTGAAAAAAGGGAATCGCCTTATCAGCCAGCTTGGATAAGAATCTGCTCAGGGCCGCCAGACGCCCGGTGAGCCGCTGCACGTCTTTTAGGTTCTTTGGGGCCTCCATGTCCATAATCGCCTTCACCTTCTCCGGGTTAGGCTCGATCCCTCGCTCGCTCATCATGTAGCCGAGGAACTTGCCGCCCCTGACGGCGAAGGCACACTTCTTCGGATTGAGCCTCATGCTGGCCTTCTCCATGATGCTGAAGACCCTCTCCATGTCCTGGACATGGTCCTCCTTTTTCTTGCTTTTGATCAGGATGTCATCCACGTAAGCTTCCATTGTCTTTCCAAGTACGTCCTTGAACAACATCCCAATCATCCTCTGAAAAGTAGCCATGGCGTTCCTCAGGCCGAAAGGCATGACGATGTAGCAATACACGCCATCCGCCGTAACGAACGCCGTTTTTTCGGCATCATCGGGGTGCATGAACACCTGATGGTAGCCCCTGAATGCGTCCATGAAGCTGAGCAGCTCGCAGCCTGCTGTCTCATCCACCAGCAGGTCGATCCTCGGGACAGGGTAAGGGTCCATCGGACAAGCATTGTTGAGGTCCGAGTAATCGACGCACATCCGCCAAGTGTCGCCCTTTGGGGCTAGTACCACGTTGGCCAACCACTCCACGTGGATGACTGGCCGGATATGTTTGATGCTGAGGAGAGTTGCTGTTTCCTTCCTGATGAAATCGCGTCGGTCGGCCGCCATATATCTCTTCTTCTGTTGTATAGGCTTGGCATCCGGCCGCACGGCGAGTTTATGGCATATGAGGATGGGGTCGATGCCCGGCATGTCCTCCGGCCCTCTGGCGAACAAGATCCTGAACCTCCGGAGGACGGCTATGACCCCTGTCCTGATTTCCGGCTCTAGATCCGCACCAATGGACACCTTCCTGTCCGTCGGATCGTCGAGTTCAATTTCCTCCAGCAGAGTTGCTGGTTCCAGATGAGCGTCCAAGTCGGCTTGTTTGGCCTTCTCGGAGATGCTGTTGACCCGAGCCTCCCGCTCGTTGAGCTTCTCCATGGCCTTCGTGTAGCAGGCTCTGGCCATATGCGGGTCCGTACGTGCTACTCCCACTCCAGTGTCGGTGGGGAATTTGATGCATGAGTGCCGTACGGAGCATATGGCCCCCAAGTCTTCTAGGTCGGGTCGGCCCAAAATGGCGTTATGGGCGCACTTCAGGCGGACCACGACGAACGTCATTCCGATCCGGGCGGTGTGGGGGCCATCGCCGATCTCCACTGGCAAGACGATGGTGCCCTCAGCGTCAATGCAATCCCCGGTGAAGCCGGACAGCGGGGTGCGCAGAGGGTGCAACATGTCCTTCCTGAGCTTCATTCCCTCGAAAGCCTCCCAGTAGAGGACGTTCACACTGCTCCCGGTATCCACAAGGACGCGGCGGACGATGGCATCGTTCACGTCCATGCTGATCACCAGCTCGTCTCTGTGCGGCGCTGGTGACATTGGCAGATCGGCGGGACCGAAGGTGATCGCCTCGATTTTGTTGCGCTTAGCGGGGGGTGCTGATACGGAACCCACATAGAGTGATCTCTCAAATTTTTTCCGCTCGGCGGGTGTATCCCCCGTCTCGGCGCCCCCGAAGATCACCTTGATCTCCAACTTCTTCTTTTTGCCCTTCGGGCCAAGGGATCCCTCCGGACGTTTATCTGCACTCCGATAATCCACGTCCTGAGGTTCCGCCTCGCGCCGGTCGTCGCGGCGCCATGTTCTGTGCCTGAGGTTCGGCTTCTGCTGGCTGTTTTTGTTCAGCAGCTGGGTGAACTCGCCCAAGTACCCCTGGCGGATCAGCTCGTCAATTGCCTTCCTCAATTGGCTGCAATTGTCTGTCAGGTGGCCGGTCCTCTGATGGTATTCACAGTAGGCCGATTGGTCGTGCCCCATATGCTTCTTCATATCTTGGGGCTCCACAAGGAGGCCCTTGTCCTTGATGGCCTCGAAGATTTGGCTCACTGGATAGGCCAAGGGAAAATAGCGGTCGTCCGGCCGCGTTTGACTGTCTCCGGACGGAGCCTTCCAAGGGACCATTGCCCCGTCCACCTTTTTCTTTTTGTTTGGGGGGGAGGGCCCGGTTCCTGGTCCGGGTCCGAGCCTGTCCGCCATCTTCCGTGGGTGGGCCGCGGGAACTCCGTCCCGCTGCCTGATCTCCTCCTCGATGGAGGCATACTTTTGTGCCCGAGCCAAAACCTCGGTGTAACTGGTGCCGGGATTCCTCCTCAGGTCCCGGTATAGATCCCCTGTGGCCAGCGCACTGGTGAACATGTTGGTGGCCAGACGTTCGTCCAGATCGTCGACCTGTAGTACCTCGTCCCTCCACCTTACCAGGAACCTAGCCAGCGGTTCGTCCCGCCCTTGTTTGATGTGGGCGAGAGCCGTGACGTCCTTCCTGGGGGTGGTACTGGCAGCAAACTGCGCCATGAACTGCCGGGAAAGCTGTTCGTATGAGTCAATGGTGCCCGGTCTCAACTGGCCGAACCATTCCTGAGCTGGCCCCCTGAGGGTGCTGAAGAACAATCTGCAGATGGCCTCGTCCGATGCTCCCAGCATGGAGAGGTTCCCTTGGTAGCTTATCAGATGGGCCTTAGGATCGCCAGCCCCATTATACACCAAGTTTCCCGGGGGTCTGCAATCCCGGGGGATCTCGACGCTCATCACCCGTGGGGTAAAGGGTGATGTGAGTGAGAAGGAGGGTGTGGCCGAGCCGACGTCCGCCCGCCTATTCATCTCGGCTATCTGCCTTTCCATGGCCTCCAACCTTGCATCCTGTGCGGCCCTTCCGGGGGACACAGGGGGCGCGGCTTCGGGGACGGCATTCTGCTGAGTGGCCACAGCATCGTGCGGCCGCCTAAAGATCTGCGCACCTCGCCGTTGGAAACGTCGTCCAACGATGTTGATCCTCGGGGTTTCGTCTCCCCGCGGGATTTGGCGGGGGACCGATGGTGTGTGAGCCCTGGATGCAGCGATGCTGATTCTGGTTCGCCCTCCCGTTCCACGGGAGCCTGAACCCCCACCTAGCCGCTCGTGGACTGAGGGCCGGTGGTCGCTGGATCCTGTCGTATCGTCATACGACTGCATGCGGCGTATGGGAGAGAGGGGCGTTCGCTGGGTGCTTGCAGAGTACACCTGGTCTCGGGCCTCCCGCTCGTCTGCCAAGCGACGCATGGTGTCTGCGAGTTCCCGCATGAGGCGGGGATCCTGCCTGGCCTCCAGAGGAATGAGGTCAGTGATGCCCCTGTTTCCCCCGGAGGTCCATATTGTTGCGGATAGTTCCGAGTTCTGGCCGCGATTCCGGCGGCTTGATTCCAGACGCTCGGAGAGATCACGCTGGTTGTTGCTTCTTGACATCGTGTTTGCTGTAGGTAGACTTAGTAGCTGTTTGGGAGAGTTTCTGGAAACTTTTTGCTCAGTTTCCCACAGACGGCGCCAGTGTTGAGGTTTATTCCTTCAACCCTTGGACCCAACACGTAAGCCCAAGGATTTCGAGTGGAGTGAGTTTGTGGATATCTAGCCCAACAACTATGAGATGGATCAGGAAACAAGAGTAATAGCAGGCAATGTAAATAGGTATTATTAACTTCGTAATAACTCCCCTAAATACAATCTACTCGCTAAAAAAGGGCACGTCGGCCGTTCGTCTTACAAGGCACTTAGAAATGCTGCAAGTAAGAATGCTGAAGCTAGTATGCTAAGAATAGAAAGTTGCCAACCCTTTACAATGAAATAAATGCTTCTATTTATACCCACCAATGGGCAGGTAGCTGTACTGACGTGGCAGCCTGTGGACCGCTGGTGTCCCAACTACCAAATCTTCAGCATTAAATGCACTTCCCGCCAGAATCTAGGTTTCCCGCCTGATTAGCGGGGACGTTCGTCCTCCCGGGAAGTGAGTTGGATTGCTCCAAGTGACCCTCGAAAGATATCGGCTGTTCGTCTCCTGGCCTTTGTAGATATTCACCATGTGAACTGGGTCCCCTCCGATGACTACAGGCTTGCCCCGGGGACGTTCGTCGCCATCCCTGGTGGCCCGTGGTCCTGCTCCTTGTCCTCGTACAGCCGTTCGTCGGGATGAATTTGCTGGGCCTGAGTCCCCAACATCAGACGCTCGTCCATCCTCAAGGGACATGGGCCTGTGGGATGGCCTGGTGTTCTAACTGGACGTGCGTCTGGCAATATGGGTTAGTGGGCCGGACCTCGGCTTGGGCCCTTAACCCAACAATTACAATTTTTTGTCAAGTGGAACCCATTTATGAGAATAAGAATTTTTAGCATTGATGTGACCAGGCCTCTGAAACGAAAACTTTTTTTAGCAAACAGATGAATGGGACAATTTTTGTGTCAAATTTAGATATGAAAAATTGTCTATACTAGTTTCTGTTTTGCTTGCGGGATTATTGGTCATGCAAAAAGGTATTGTCCGCACTACCCCAATGACACGAGGAAGAAGGGTGGGTTACCTTTTGGTCCTGAATTTAGAGCTACAAAGGGACGTGCACCAACAGGGGGGACAAATGATTGTCCCAGTTAGCAAGGAGAAAGGAAAGGAAGATGAGGGCAGTGCGTTAAAGCCAGATTTGGATGATGAAGGAGGTCTAAAACAGGGGCAAGATCAGCACTCTGTGGGAGAAAAGGTTGAACAAAAACGTAGACGAGTCGGTCAAGGGGAGAAAGGGTCTTTGCACAGGGATATGGAGATATAGCTTATGACATCAAAAAATGGGGGGGGGGGGGGGGGGGCTTCAATGCCCGCCTGTCATGCAATTGAAGTATGGGCAGGAAAATCCAGGAGGGATGGAAGCAATAGAATTCCACCAACTGAACTTTTTTTCCAGACTTAATTTGGTTATTTTTGTGTTTTTATTTTGTTGTACAATAAGGGGAAGAGTTTGTGTGTTGGTTTTGGTTGATAGGTAGATTTCTTGCTAGAGGCAATCAGACACGGCCGCTAATAGCCTCTTTGTTATCACTATTTCAGCGATTAGTCTAGCTCTTTTCGAAGTGGACTATCTATGTCTGATCACTACGTGAGGGGGGCGATGGACTTTCGATATTGGTTGGATAGAGGGAGATTTAGGTCTTGGGGTATAATTGTTGTTCTCGATCATCTTTTGATTTTAATATAAGTTATTTCCTTTTGACAAAAAGACATTTTAACATTGAACTTATTTGAACTACCTAATATTTCAGCCACACCAAAACGACTATAGTCAAAATCAAACAAATAGTGGTGTGTTTAACAATTCGACTGAATGTATCGAAAAATATATTTCAACTTACTAATTAAATCACTCGGCCATGAGAAGAGCTTTATAGTGCTATACTAAACCGTCATAATGGTAATCTTATAAATCCACCTATAACCGGCTACACTCTTAGTTAGGGATGCACATCTGGCGGGTTGAGTCAGGTTTGCTATATTTTTTGGTGCTGCCCAATTTGTTCAGGTTGGCTATTAACCAACCCGCGGTAAGCAAAATAAGCTGGTAAACCATGCATGAACGGGTCGGGTAGGGTCGGGTATTGGGAAAAAATCACTTCGGGTTGCATCTTTCATGTGGGAAATTAATGTAACTAATTTAAAACTCGGTTAACTTGTTTCCAAAACACACAAACAAATACAAGTACTAGTATCTTTTATAAGCAAAAACATTAGGTAATACTCCGTAGTATTAAAACATCCTTTCGTAAAGGAAGTTCATTTAGAAGGAAACATAAATATATATAATAATCACTTTATCAAAATGGTAAATGTTGAATTATAATTCTAATATCATAAAGTCCTAGATAGAGCACATTGGTCTTAAATTGAAATTATCCAAGAAAACAATGTAGCATAATAATAGTAAAATGAACTTCGACCGGGTCGGGTACTATCGGGTTTGAGATTTTAATTCCACAACTCTACTCATTAGGTGCGGGTTCAAACATATTTCACTCATGAATATTTTTTAAAATCAAATACCCGATTAAATAGAGTCGGGTAGGGTTGGGTCGGACGGGTTATGCGGGTTCAGGTTATTCTAGCCCTACTCTTAGTGATTTAGAGCAGTACAAAGTTCCATGTATTATTGATTTGTAATGTATTAAATTCCTTTGTTATCGCCAATCTCCCTTTAATATCTTCATTAGACTTTGAAATTAAAAACAATGTTGAATAATGACTAAGCAGACCTAGGACTGATTAGCAACAATAATTATTCCGAAATGAAGTGTATCGGTCTGAGAAAAATGTAGAATGACCCTTCCTATAGATGTGCGCAAATTATATCGTGCAACCGGCACACCATGAGAATGGTGTGCCCGGTTGCAAAACGACGGAGTATTGAGGCCTGCTGGTTTCTTTATTTCTTATCCTTTTGTTTTTAAAAAATGGTAATAACTTTTTTATTTTTGATCCGATTTTTATAAAATTTATATCAACATTTTTTATTTTTCATGATCTTTCAAATGAGACCAATATTGCTTATGTAATTTTAAGAAATTATCGAACTATTATATTAATGTGTATTGGATTATAAGGAAAACCAAAATAAATTTAATACAGAAAAATAATTGTGTAAATCACAATTTATCTTAAAATTGTGTATATAAAAAATTTATTGTATTAGGTATTTATACATGTGAGTTACATATTTTTATATGTGAAGTTACATATTTGTACACGTAAAGTTACATATTTCTACACGCGAGTTACATATATATACACACGAGTTGCATTTGACTTGCCTGAATGCGAGTTACATATATTTACACGTAAAGTTACATATTTTTACATGTAAATTTACATATTTATACACGCGAGTTACATATATATACACACGAGTTGCATTTGACCTGTCTGAACGCGAGTTACATATTTTTTTAAGTACAGTTACATATTTTTACACGTAGAGTTACATATTTATACACACGAGTTACATTTGGCCTGACTGGACGTGAGTTACATATTTCTACACGTAAAATTATATATTTTACATAGGTTAATATAATAGTTCGATAATATGTTAAAATTACATAGGCAATATTGGTCTCATTTGAAAGATCATGAAAAATAAAAAATTTTGATATAAATTTTATAAAAACCAGATCAGAAATGAAAAAGTTATTATAGTTTTTAACAATAAGAGAAATAAATAAATAATAGGACCCACTGTCTACATGTTTCATGCGGAGCTTCCAAAATGCCTAAAACTGTATGCCGGTATACGGTGCTCACCGTATACCGGTCATACGGTATAACAACTGATAGATGTGATATCACATCTAGTTATAGTAAAGTATCACATGTTATTATGATCAGTGAATAATTAAAAGAAAAGTAAAAAAAATGCATAGAAAATAAAAAAAATGTAGTATATTTGGAGGGACAAAAAATATTTTTATATTTTTATGAATAATCTTATCACATTTTATAATTGTTGTCATTCATTATATCTCATGAATATAAGAAACGGTAACATAAAGTGATGTGGATTGTTAAATTTGGAAAAACCATCAATGGAGATGTCCTTAAATTTGGAAAAACAATCAATGGAGATGTCACAATGGATATGGATTAGATCTGAAAAACAATCAAAGGCATTGTCCAATAAGGCAATACTACCTGCCTGAATTAGATTGATTCAGATCAGACCAGATGTAAATGGACCAAGCAAATCTAGATTGGAAAACTTTAGTCCAATTAAAATGATTCTTATCAGCACAATATATTATATAGTCATAGCTTTTTTATCTTTATAAATCCATTTATATTAAATATTGTTTATAAATATTTTTCATCTTTCCTTAAATATTACTACGTACTATATATTAAAGATTTCCATTCCATTTAAGGAAATGATTTACTCTTTATAAATACTTTTCATAGTTGATTAAATATTACTCATAGTGACATTATAGTTGATTAAACAAGTATAATGGACTATGTAATGTAATTCTGTACGTGTATTCCTTAAAGAGACTAGAAAGGTACTCCGTAATAATATTTAGTTACATATAATTTAATTTATGATAGTTACATTTACTCATAGTTGATTATATCTTGCTGTATATATGCCACGAATACTCGTATAAAATTAAAACAATTGGAAAAAAAATGTCTCCGTTTAAATGTGTCTCCGTTTAAAACAATTGTAATTACATCTATTTTTTTAAAACAATTGGAATTAGTCCATTATACTTTCATAATGATGGTAGTGTCTCCGTGATGGTAGGTCAAGTGGTTGCAAATATTGAGTTCATATTTACTAGGGGTGGGATTTTGGAACCGGGAATTGTAGAACCGATTGGAACCGAACCGTTATGACCCGGTTCGGTTCCTACAAATGAGGTATTAGTTGTTAACGGTTCGGTTACGTTCCTAGATGTTGTTAACGGTTCGATTCCTGGTTCCTATAAAAAAAATGTGTATGGAACCGTAAGGAACCGTTATTAAAAAATAAAAAATAAAATAATATAAGTAGTAGTAATAATAATAATATAATAGCAATAATTACCACAATCACAACAATAATAATACAATAAAAGATATTTAACTAACAATTCTAATTTAATCAACGAAAACAAAGTAATAAATATTGTACATGAGGTTGATACAAATCAAGTTTTGCTCCATCACATAAATTTTATAAATATAAATAACCCAAATAACTTGTAGTTGATTGCACATATTTTACCTTACTATTTTCATGATATTTCTAATTATTAGATTGATTATGAATCATGCTACTAGCAAGTAGACTTTAATAATGTTTTTTATATCTATACATGCGAACTCAATGTATTTTTTATGTTTTAAGGGACTTGAAGTAGACGTCCTATATTCTTGCTACTATGATGACGAGTAACATTCATTATTTGCTCCCACGTACACTACACCGATTTTTATGTTTTATTTATTACATGAAAATTTAAAACATCTTTTGTTCTATTAAGTAAGTGTTCACAGTTCATTAGTTAAGTTTGAGCTTGGTGTTTGAAGTGGTTAGAGCCTCAAATAAAATTTTAGTACTCGTGTTTTGAATTTTCGACGTGTTTATGTTGTAGAAAGTAAATTATATGTTAATTCTTAGATGAAAAAAATTATTCTTGGAACCGGTAAAAGGAAGAACCGAACCGTTTACTACCGGTTCGGTTCCATAACGGTTCTTGATTTTTTATATAGGAACCCAACCGATTTCATTAATTAAAATTTTATAACGATTCCACTCATTTTGAGTAAGAATTGAACCGGTCCCCGCCTTAATATTTACTCCTTTCAAGAATGTGGTCTAGTCTAAAGACATGAACATTTCATCTACGCTTCCGTATAGAAAATTCCTTACGTGAAACGGTGGAAACGAAAAGGAGTAAAATTTGAGATGATGAAGGTTTCCCATTCTAAGGCAATTTCCATGCAGGTTTCCCATTCTAAGGCAATTTCCATGCAATTTTGCAGTTTGGTGCAATAAAAAATTAACAATAGCTAAGAATTTGTCTTCTTTAATCTTTACCATTCTTTTCAAATGACCAAATCAATGAGAGGAAATCGAAGAAGCCCCACTTTCCAAACCTCCATTTTAATTAGACGAACAATGTCTCATCCATATAAATTTGAGAAATCATCCTAAATAAATTTTCATCCATTATTTTAACTAATATGTAGTATATTTATAACATTGATTTTAATAAAGAGCATTTTTATTTCATTTTCCATATTATAAATCTACCGTGTGTAATTATATAATGAGAAAAGGATCAAATAAGGACATGTACTATACCAAAACCATCACATAAAGTCATCTACTCACAAAAGTGTCAAACACATACATTTACTTTTAAAAAAGAATCACATGAGTTCAAATGACCTGCTAGCAACCTGTTACTCCCGGTTATTGCTTATGTGGCTCGTTTTTTGCCACGCTTGACTTTCTTTTCCACGTCATCCAGTTCACATCTTCTTCGATTTTGATCTTTGATTCAATTTGGACGGTTGTTTCTGGAATTGAAGACTCGATTGGGGTCGCCACCTCAGGGCGCACCTCCCCATCTCTTTCCCGGTCGCCGGAATCTCCATTTGGTTGGACTTTAGATATTACCGTTGTGCGCAGTATTGTTGACGCCAGACTGGTTTTTTGTTCGCTGCTCTCGATTGTGAAGCTCAATCCCAACTCTGAAAGTTGTTTGGAGATCGTCTAGTTGAGAAGAAGCTATAGACACCATTCATTTTGAGCTTCGTTTGAATTTTTCAAGTTCAAACTTGCTACAATGATCTGTGCGCAGGTACAATATTAGTTAAACATGTTTCCTGGTTTCTTTACTTTGTGGCGACGAAAACTAATCATACCATCAGATTTGAAATTCAAAGGGGAACATCCATGAGTATTTTGGGGATTTTCTGAACTGTTTTTTGGGTAAGGTTGCTACTGTTCATCTTCTTCCCCAAGATAACAAGGGGAAATAAGCAGAAATGAACACCACCTCCCAATGACGACCAGTTCAATGCAAAGATTAAGATGCTTATAGCTAAGAAATTAGCTCTGGAAACCAAGAACTCAGAGGGAAAAAGTGAAGCATCTTTCACATTTAAACCTTCCTCTTCATCAAATGTGGTTGTTGAAAAGCCAAAATCCGATACATTGGCAAAACAGGTCGAATCAACAATTGATTCTTTACCTAAGGAAGCCATTGGGGGCCACGTGACCATTGAGACTGAGGATTGAGGATGAAGCTGCTATGATGATCCTTATCATACAAACAAGGCACTAATTAAATTGCGATGTATTGTACTTGTGATTGTAGATGGATTATGTTCATTACGGATGTTATGTTAATTTCAGATATATGTTAATTTCGGATGTTAAGTTAGTTCAGATGTTATGTTAATTAATGATGTTTAAATTTGAATGCTTTTTTACATAAATTTTGATCTGTTTATGTAACAGTCCAAATTATGTATTTACAAAGTTAAGTGTGAATGTGGGATAAATACTGTGTGATTGTTGTCTTTTTAGCATGTGGGAAGAGCTGCAGTTTGTGATAGGGGCAGAAGTTGTAGTTTTAAAAATTTAGTCAACTTGTAGGTTTATAAATTTAGCATTAAATTGGTTTCATTTAGAGATTACAATCTAACCTTAGTGTGACATGTAACATGTTAATATATATATATATATGTATGTATGTATGTATGTATGTATGTATGTATGTATGTATGTATGTATGTATGTATGTATGTATGTATGTATGTATGTATGTATGTATGTATGTATGTATGTATGTATGTATGTATGTATGTATGTATGTATGTATGTATGTATGTATGTATGTATGTATGTATGTATGTATGTATGTATGTATGTATGTATGTATGTATGTATGTATGTATGTATGTATGTATGTATGTATGTATGTATGTATGTATGTATGTATGTATGTATGTATGTATGTATGTGGCCATTAACTAGTTGCATTTACAGCATCAAATCAGACATATAGCTTGCTGCATTTACAGGTTAAAATTGCTACATTTGGGGCCTTAATATGCCCTTGACCTTGCTGCACTTAACAGATTAAAAACTGACCTATACCTTATTGCAATTATAGTTAAAAATTACTGTGCATTTATAGGCTTAATATGCCCTTTAACTTGCTTCATTTACTGCTATAAGTTGTTGCATTTGGAGCCTTAAAATGGCCTTGAACTTGCTGCAATTACAACTAACACTTGCTTTGCATTTATAGGCTTAATATGCCTCTTCACTTACAGCATTAAAGCTAACACTTGTTGTGCATTTATAGGCTTAATATGCCTCTTAACTTGCTGCATTTATGGCTAAAACATGCTGCATTTGGAGCCTTAAAATGGCCTTCAAGTTAATGCAATTACAACTTACACTATCTATGCACTTGCAACTTAATATACCCCTTAACTTCCTACGTTTTCCGCTAAAACTTGCAGGATTATTTGGAGCCCTAAAATGGCATTCAAGTTGCTGTAATTACAGCTTAAACTTGTTGTTCATTTAGAGGCTTAATATGAACATTAAATTGGCGCATTTACAAGCTACAAATCTGGCCTTTGCAGGCAGATAAACTGTGTTCAGAACACACAAAAATAGGAGCAAAAATATGCAAAAGTAACAACAAGCACATTGACATTAAAAAAAAGTAAGTTTGACCAGGAATACGTTCCAAGAGCAACACCACATAAGTACATGCTACAAAAGCACTACTGAGTTTAAACAAAATACAAAAAAGCAGTACAACCAAATGTTCTGGGGAAGAAATCATCATTTCTCAGTAACCACTGAGAATAATGCTAGTACCAAATATCTCAGCCAATTTCCAACTGTCAAGGAGAGGGGGTGGCTTCACCCTATCTTTCAAAAAAGTCATTACAGTAGCATCATTCTGAATGACAATGATTAGGACCATTAAAGGAGAAAAATGGAAAATTTTACCAATGTCATGCCATTGAAATGACTATGATTTTAGTTTTGCTTATCCATAAAGCGTAAATAAATATGACAATGGATGGCAGTTTCACACAAGTACAATCAAAATAAACACATAGGGCTGAAATGGACTTTATTCACTAAATACAAAACACAATTATCATCAATCAAGCTTCTCTGAAGACTGGACCACCTGGACTGAAATAGTTTCAATCAAAACACAATTTCATTCAATAAGACTCCACCTCTTGGACTGAAATAACATCATTCAGAACACAATCAAGTTCATCACAAACGTAGGCAAACTCAAAAAAGGCATTGTCATTGCCAGACATATACAAGTACATAAGTGTACCTATCATAATACTGCTAAGCACTACTCTATCCACTAAATGCAGTAGTCCAATAACCCTGCAATCTTAGAATATTTAAAAGGATCAACTTCAATTTTGGGAGCATTGTATGACAGAGTTAGATATATATCTCCACACTCTTCTCTGGTTATGTAAGACACATATCATATACATGTATGTAAAGAAATTATCACAAAAAAGTTAAATATATAACCCTTGACTTTTATAAATTCAAATTACAAATTATATTGTTATACAATGTGATTTCATAGCTATTGCAAGAACTACATAGAAATTGGTAGAAATTTTACTTTACCACACATATCATCATAGCCATTGCTACCACAACAAATACAATTACAATTGTAATCAACAATATACAATTCCTCCTTTCTTGAATTTAAGATTGCAGTGCAGCTCGTAACTGATAAAGTAGCCTTCTGGCCTCCTCCCAGCTTAAGTCTGAGCTTTCCCATTTAGCATTACTCTCTTATTTCCAAGAGAAGAACTTGCATCATCCTCTTGTGCCTATGTATAAAATCAAAAAGTCAGAACAATGCTTCGTAGGTCATCCCCCAAATAGAAAATTTCAAGAAAACAACCACTTCCCACAAAAATCTACCAAACGAAATACCCCCAAAGATTATATTTTTAGAAAATATTTATTTTCACGAAAAATCCCCCAAAATAAAAAATAATTTCATACAACTAGTTCACAATCACCTACTTTCCATCTTTGGCACCCATAGAACCTCCGGCCACCTTCCCTTCCCACACACAAAGGTGCTTTTAATCCACGATTACAATACACACCAGGTTCGTAGTAGAGGTTTGAACCCATCCTTGAATTCGAGGTGAAAGAAATTGAAGTCATTTCGATCCTGGAGAACTTGAGCCGAGCTTAGAGATGAACGTAGCTTCTTCTGGGAGACCAACGTAAAGCTGCTGTCAAAGATTGACGATAAGGGACTGCGGTGTTCTCAAAAGCGTGGGTGGGAGGCCTTTTAAAATTGACGATAAGGGTTGACGTGGAATAAAAATAAAAAATTAACTAAAAGGAGTGCCAGCTAAGCGGAAACCGGGAATAGAGGTTTTTTAACCGGTCATTTTGCCTCATATGGCCGTTTTTTTAAAGCAAGTGTATGTTGGTGACACTTTTATGAGTAGAAGACCTTATGTGATGATTTGAGAAAAGTAGAAGGCCTTATTTGACCCTTTTCTCTTATATAATTGGTCAAAGTTTAACATCATTGATTTAAAAAGCCAAATTTGGATAAATAAAAAGGGGCATAAGGAGTGGTAAAAATATACTTTGTATGTAATTACATACCACCCACCTTTTGTCCAAGCCGAGCTTTCGCTTGGGGGGGATGCGGAAATTGTCGGACTTGAGATCCCGCAGATGTAGCTTGCTCAGGTTGGGAGGAGCTTAATCCTTTCCCTGATTCTTGGTGTGGGCCCCATGGGCTCGGCCCTCTCATGGTTCCATCCAACCCCAAGGTGGACGTTCAGTCTTTATCCTTTTACATTTGGAGATGATGCAAATGGTGGACCAATGATGTTGGGCCAACCCAATATTCCAATAATGACATGTTTATAGGTTGCAAATGTTTAAAGGAAGTGTTTCTAGGTAAAAGGATTAAGCAGAAATTTAAAGTTTCACTAAGTCAACCTGATCAAAGGACCCAATAACTCAAGGTCTCAGATTAGTCCAATCAGTAAGCCCAACAGGAGTCGGGCAACTAGCCCAATAGAGAGCTATCTAGGGAGTCGTCTACTAGTCCAAAAGGGGGCAATCACCATCTTAGCAGGGAGCCGACCTACCAACCCCATAAAGGCCATCCAGCAGTCTGATAGAGTGCCGACCTACCAGTTCAACATGAAAGCCAACCACTAGCCTGACAAGCAGTTGGTCTACCAGTACAACAAGGAGGGAGCTCGAGCGATCGACCTACTAGTCTCATAGAGCGATGGTCAAGACAATTAATCTACTAATTAACATCTTAGTAAATGCTCTATTGACATAATAGTTAATATCGCATTCAATAGCATGTTAATGTCGTAGTCATTATGATTGATAGTGGTTATGCTTTGTAAACACTTATACAAGGCAACTGAAGTTCAATAATGGCGTATCCTTTATTTCCTACTTGAGTATTCTATCGTAGTTTTCTTAACAAGTTTGTTAACGTCCTTTTTTGCTAACGACCATATTAGAGGTCATTTTTTCAAATAGAATCCATCAAATTTCTATTTTTCTTCTATGAATTCATGACATATCATATTATTATTAAAAATAGAATTCACATAACATCAAACTAGATCAAAAGGGACTTAAATAACTTGTCTCGTCGGATAAGAAAATTTAATCTCTCCATTGAAAAGAGTATCTTCGGACGGGGAGGAAAATAATTAAGGAAAAAGGGACGAAATGAAAAAGGAAAAATAATCAACATGAAAAATAGAATTGTCGAGTCCACCATTAACTCTAACAACTTTGGGGAACAATCTTTTGATAAAACAAATTAGGAAGAAGAAAATTGAATGAAAAAAGAAAGAAAATTTGGGGAAAGAGGGGAAGAAATAAGAAAAAAGAAAAATAGCATATCCTCGCACAAATAAAGGGATGGGGTAGCCGAAAAGAGAAGGAAAAGGGGGGAAAAAGTTGGAGCAAAGAGTTTAGAAGTCACACTGGTTAGGATCAATGATAAAATTCTAGACTGAAATGTCAAAATACTTTCAGATCAGTGCAAGATGAGACTATTTTAAGAAAAATTATGGAAAGTAGTTTTAAATTTTTTTTCAAAGTAAAGGAAAAATGTGTAACAGCCGTAAACAAAGAAATAAGATGATGTTCAAATGTTGGTTTATTTTGAAATTAAATATTATTTTTTAAATAGGATTAAAACATATTACACTTTCTCAAATGGGGGTACCATTATATTCTCATCAAAATAGAAATCACACATTCTCCTCTTTGGGAATTTTTTGCTGTTTTGTTCTTGAAATCCAAATCCTACTTAGAAAATAAAATATAACTAGTCCATTCTTTTAACTTTGGTTCTATTTTGTGTAGTTTCAAGTAAGACTGTTTTTAGAACATGATGAAAGATGAAATTTTAAGTTTTACTTTTCGTGAAAAATATAAATAGTTTTGAATCACATAAATTTTTCTAAAAGTTTGTTTGATAATTATGAAAGTTGGTTGGATCAACTAAATCTACAAAATTGTTGAAGTAATAATTGAAACAACTGAATGCACTGTGATAGAGTATATGGGCTTGGACCCCAAGGCCCACATACTCAACGGCCCAAAAGCCCCGAAACGAGACACCGATGCCATGCGCTTCGTCCAGATGACCCGCGACGTCCAAAGAAGTAGTCATCGGGAATCGTCGTACCACGGCCAGAGGGCCGCATCGTCTGGGGTCGCATCGTCTTGGGTCGCGTCGTCCGGGTCGCATCGTCCGGGCCGCGTCATCCGCGGATCTTAGGCAGAACACGTTTTTCTGTATCATTTTACTAAGTATTGTACTCGGCCCATTAGTGGCCTTATTTCGCCCAAAGAAGGCATGATTATTGTAATGGGCCTCCTAAGCCCAAGGCTAGGGGCCCAAATCCATCTTTTTACCTATAAATAGACCCCAAGGGGCTAGTTATAGGGGATTGGCAAGTTGAGAAATATAATTACTCACTTTCTCTCTCTAGCTCTCACTTCTCTCTAGAATTAATACTCTATCAGACTGAATCGTGAGAAATTATATTGAAAATACATATTACAATTAAAATAAAATCATGCAGGGAAATCTAAAATTGTCTCTTAACCAACTTCACCAATTTCGTAAAGAAATGCAATTTGAAACTAATTAATTTTGATTATTGTACATTTTTTCACGCGAAATCAAAAGTTTGATTACAATGACTGATAAATCTTATAAGACGAAAATAGAGTTTACCAAAGAGATGGTTTCAACTTATTGACTTTATCAATTCATCTTTTATTAAACATAGAACTTTTGATTTCATCGGCTCAATTGTTTAAATTATTAAATAAGTAAGATTGAAGTTGTTTCTACGGTTCAATTGGTTAAAATTGTTGAAGAGAATTATTTTAGTCTTTTTTCACAAATTTTGTACTTTATTAATAACATATATTTTGAATATAATTTTTCTACAATTTAGCAAATTCAGCCGCTACAACCAGAATTCCATCAATTTCAGTAGATTCAACCGATTCAAATGTTACCAAACGGGCTCATAGTAGAGATACTGAATATTGTTGATAAAATGCAAAAAAATATTCGTAGTATAAAAAGAATGAAAGAATAGGAAAAAAATAAGTATGAGTGTATAAGTAGAGCTTGTTTAGTCAAAGAAATGCTGAAAAAAGCGGAAGAGAGGCGCTATGTCTCCTAGGGTTTTACGTGGCCGTACATTGGCGATCTAGGAGTAGTTTTTGGTTGCGAAGCAGATTCTTTTCTTAGTTTTGGATAATAGCGTGCAATGGAGAAATTATGGAGAAGTCCGAAATCATCAATAGGTTTCAATCCGTGAACGAGATGAACAAGAGTTTGGCCCGTGTTTGGCCGATTTTGATGATTTCAATGAACTTACGACCGTTTAATCTTGGAGGGAAAAGGTAACATGATAATGGTCTGTCTCCCTCTTGAACCTCCACAATGGAGTAAACAAGCAGCTAGGGTTTGGTTAACTGCATTTCCTTGCTCTATTTTTATTTTTAATTTAAGCTTTATTTTTCTTTCATTAGACATTTTACATTATTTTTGGATTGTTTGTGTTAGTCACATTATTGGGATGTATAAGGTCGTTATTTACCTTGAAGCTTCCGCATGTTCAACGAAAACTTTCACTAAGATTTGGATGAAGTTTTCTATATCTGATCAGGGACCGAGAGAACTTTTCGGCTATTATATATGAGTCTAGTAAAGTCGGGAAGTGTACGGTGACCTTAAGGGTCTGTAAGAACTCTAATATTGTCCATTTGGTGGTCAACGATTCGCGTTGCTTCTTTGAAGGTGATCGTCTCTGTGTTTGATTGTAGGGCTTTTAGTGAGTCTAGATGGAGTTTTTTAGAAGATAGATGGTGGAGTTTTAAGTTGTTGGCTAATTTTAACTCCGAACATTTGTTTGATTTAATATAGTTTGAAGATTTACTTTAAAAAAAAAACCACAGCGGTTTGAATTGCAAAAAAGTCACATTTAATGTTTTTAGTAAAACAAAAGGTTTTTAGTAAAACAAAAGAAAAAGAGAAATATGTGAAAAATAAGTAAAGTACGGAGTAGTTTTGTTGAGCAATTTTAAATAATCACCTTAAAAGGTAACTCTAATCTTACTCAAAAGATAATTCCTTCCCGATTGAAGTTTTAGCTGAAATTTGGTATGAGTAAACTAGACTTGATGAATAAGATGCTCAAAAAATTTCATCAAAAAATTCCACCTGGAACCAACCCAAATGGCGACGGTCGGACAGAGCCTCCTAAAAAGGGCTTATTTGACCTTTTTTGGTTAGTACATGGGACTATTTGCACCTTTTCCCTTTTAATTATGACACAATTCAGCTCAAAGGATCAAAAGTCATGTATCTGTTAAAAAATGGTTGATAATAAAAAAAATATGGAGTGTGTTATCTAAAAAGCTTCTAGATATTTTTAAATTTATGACTCATGCAGACTAACCTATACTTAAACAGACCAGACTAGTTTTAGATTAAAAATATCCAAAGTTTATACATCTACCAGATCGGACCAGTTCAGACCAAACCAGATCTAAATAGATCACATTAGGATAGAGCAAAAAATTCGATCCACTTAAATGTGTAACTCAGTTGGTCGAATAGTGAGAAAGTTAGAAATTAAAAGAGTAACTCTTGAAGTTTATCCGATTATTATTACAATAAAAGATGCGTCCACCTAATTATTACGGAGTATTTTTGTAATTACTGCATACTGCGTTAAAAGTTGAAATTTTATCAGCTATCCATTAATAGTACTCCTAGAAAAATCGATATCCTTTTCGACCTTTAGCCAAAAAAATAAATATAATATTGTTATTATTAAAATCTGTATCTTCTCCGGATCTGCTTATTATAGCACTTAAATACACAGGGGTGTTTTCGTTCTTCAGAAACAGAGAGATCTGTTGGGCTCTCTTTTTTCTCTCTGTTTCCTGACGTTACTGTCTCCAAACGGTGATTGTTTCTCCGAATTGCAAATTGGTCTCCATCCTCACTGTTTCCCAATCTGTATTTGTTATCAAGTGTCTTCATTATTTCGTCATGGCGTGTCTTTCTTAACCCGACCCTGTGTTCATATTGGATCTGTATCGATCTTTTCTGTTTGAGGTCCCAATCCTTTTCTCCAAATCGATGTTGACAGCGTGCATTTTATTGAGAAATTTCTTTCAGGGGCTATTCAATTTAGGATTTATCGCGCATAAACAATGTTATTTTATGTTTTTGTTCGTCTCTCGTTTGTCAGTTGGATCTTTGGGTTTTCCCCTTTGAGTTCTTAATCTTCGTTTGATAATTTTGAATCTCTCTGAATCTATTTCCGGATCATCTTTTAATAATCATTTATTTGTTTGTTGCACATATATACCTCTGCATGGTCAATGCATGTAACATTGTAACCTCTCGGGTTTATGTTTTGTGCATATGCTATTGTGTTTTATGATCAAGGTTTTGTAGCACCATTTCAATTTGTTAAGGTCAGGCGGTTGGCTTTGTCGGTGGTATAGCTGTTTTATATCTTCCATTTTGTTAATTGTTTCTTCTTTAACAGCTTATATCTATGGCCGGTACTCCTTTATGGACTATGGTTGTGGACTAGTTTTCCTATTATGATCCAAATCAACTATTGAATTTTAAATTGGCTTTGTAATTTGTGCTGATCTGAGTATTTTGGTGTGAAATTCTGAATTTTGATTTGTTAATTCCTCCTCTATTTCCATCATTAGTTGTTTCTTCACTTTAATCATTTAATGTTCTTATATCCTGTAAGTGGTTTTTCATTAATTAAGTAGTAGTTTACACGTTTCTTATACTTCTTCTCTGTGTTTTGTGCAACAGGGATCCAAGGCACTCAAAGGAACTCTGAAATTAGCATCTCATTGAAATCATGGGTGCAGATGTGGAAACTAAGTTGGCTCATGTCTCGGCTGAGAATGGAGGTGACAACAACGGTTTTTTGAAGGAAAATGGTTCTGTACCTAATGAGACCATAAAATTTGGTTCCCATGGAACAGAGGAACCAATCAAGGAGGAGATTAAAAGTGCTCCTACAATCAACCTTCCCAAGGATGCCGTTGTTGAGGATTGGCCTGAACCTCAGCAGATCCATTCGTTCTATTTTGTTAAATATCGATCGTTTGAAGACCAGAAGCTGAAGGCCAAAATTGAACTTGCTGAGAAAGAACTTCAAAAGATTTACCAAGCACGAAGCAGGATGATTGATACTTTAAGACCCAAAAAGGTATGTTTTTAAGACTATTTGAATAATGTCAGTTACGACGTATCTGTTTTGATTTTCACAGTGATGAAGTGGTTCACTGTCAAAGGTGAAAGCCTATTTTCTTCAAAAAAAAAAGAAGGTGAAAGCCTATTGCTCACATGTTGGCTATTGGAATTTATTTTGGAAAGAATTTTATTCTATGAATTACTCTGACCTGACATATAAGTTCACATCATTTCAGTTTGTGGTGCACTCAAGTAGTTTTTGTTGTTAAACACAGAATTTCACATTACTAATGCTTTGAGATTCATTCTAAATGATTGATCTAACTGGAATGGTAGCTCAAGACCTTATAGGTGGGGTTGTATTTTCATGCTCCTTCCGTCCCAAAATGTTAGATGCATTTGGATTTGGCACAAGTTGAAGAAAATAAAAGAGACAATCGTTATTCTAGTATTGTACCCTTCAAAAGGATAAAAAAAGTAATACTCCCTCAGTCCCAAATTGTAAGATACATTTACTATTCACTTGGTCAACATAAATCACTCAATCTTTTATTTTATAAATCAAAAGTTTATGAAGTTTGAATTATTTTTTGCAGGTTTTGTAGCGGTTTTAATGTAGTTTTTGAATATGTAAATTTTATTTTCTAGAACTAATTTGAGTTTTGACAGGGATCAATTTGCTTTATTGTCAGTCAAACATCAAACATCGTAAACCGATATGTATCTTACAATTTGGGACTGAGGGAGTGCATGTACTTCAAAAAGTAAAAAGTGGTGATATGAGATATAAAAGGATAAAGTTGGAAAATAAAAAAGGATACAAAAGTAATACATTTACTTAAAAAATTGTATACATTTTATCCCTGTTATCCTTCAAAAGGATAAAAAAGTAATACATGTACTTCAAAAATTGTATATTATTGGGTCAATTTTTTTTGTAAATGTAGCTTGCACAATGGGACAAACAGAGTATATTATCCAATGCTGAATACTTTTAACATGTTGCCAAATGGTCTTATTGCCTTCTGCTAGTTTATGAACTTATTGTAAATGTATATATATTCGTTTACATTGTTTTCTTAAGCTTGGGGGCTTACTTTCAATAATCAAAATGAGCTGCTTGGAACTTTATAATTAATAAATAATGCCTTTTATTTACAGGCAGCTCGGTCGGAGCTAACTAATGAAAGGAAGTCTTTAAGTGCTGAAAGACAGCAGTACAGTTCACAGATGGATGAGAAAAGAAAAGTGATGGAACCTTTGCAGCAAGCTTTAGGCAAGTTGCGAGGTGGTGGAAGCAGAGACAGAGAAAGGGGACCTGTTATTTTTTCATCTGAAGTTGAGCTCAATAATTATGTAATCTCTCTGGCGTTTCACTTCGTTTGAATCTGTCCTTCCATGCTCAATGTAATTTTTGTCTTTTAGTTATTGAGCATAATATAATTTCCTCTATGTATAAGCAGATTAAAAGTTTGGAGTATCGTATTCAACATGAAAGCATACTTATGAGTGAAGAGAAGCAAATTATTAGAGAAATTAAACAACTTGAAGGCACGCGGGAGAAAGTTATCGCAAATGCTGCTGAGAGGGCAAAAATTGAGGAATCTATGGGTGAAAAAGAGTCTATCCAAAGCCAGGTCAAGGTAAATGTAACTTTCTTTAGCAAGACATGGTTGATGTTAGCGAGTCTGTGAGTGATTATTGTTGTTTTTGTTGTTGTTGTTGTTATTTATATTATAATGGGTGTGCAAACCATTGTGGCCTACTAAGCCCATGAGCTTTGAAGTTGATGACTAGGCATTCCCTCCAAAATCGATCATGAGCCTTGAGTAGGAGTGGACATAATGGTTTGGTATGAATGAGCTCAACCAAACTAAACCAAACTCTCCTAACTGAATCCAAATCATATGCAATTCGGTTTTAGTTAGATAAAAAATTTCCTAACTATATTAATTTGAACCAGACAGAACTTTCCAAACAAATCAAACCAAACCAAATGTAGTTTGGTAATCATTCTCCCAGCCTGTTGAGGTTAGGTGAGTGCTGATTGTGTTTTTCAAACCAGTTGAGTACTAACAAGTAACAAGTAGGGGTTCAAACCAGTAGCTCTTCGTTATTCATTGTTTTTCATTTCTTTTTGTAGCTTATAGGTGTTGATCTGGATGGTGTTCGGAAGGAGAAACAAGCTCTTAGTGCTAAGCTTAAGCAAATTGATGATGAGCGTGATGCCTTGAATAAAGATATTGATTTGTTGGAGAAGGAATTGGATGCATTGGCTCAAGAAAGGGACAAAATCAATGAAAGCATTGGGGATTTGAAGAAACAGCGTGATCAAGGGGTATGCATGTTCTTCTTGATCACTATATAGACAAAAATGTATAATTATTTAAATATGTATGTCTTTATGTTGTAATATCATTTTTCATAAACCATTTTGTGTTATCTTTCATTTGGACTCATTTATAAACTCTTTTGGTTCTGTTTCCCCCCTCCAGAATTCTTCATTCTTCAAGTACAAGAAGCTCAATTTTGAAGCCAGACAACTTGCCAACAAGAAGGATATCGCTGCTCTGAAAGTGCTTAGTGAAACAGAGGTTTTTATTCCATTGCCTTTTCCTATTCTGTTTTACATCATTTTTAAATTCTACAATTAAAAAGGCTTTTTTTATTTATTTTGACAAGGTCGAGAAATTCATGACCCAATGGTGCAATGACAAGTCATTCAGAGATGACTATGAGAAGAGACTTCTACAATCACTTGATATGAGGCAGTTGAGTAAGGATGGTAGGATGAGAAACCCTGATGAGAAGCCACTGGTGTTGCCGGAGGCACCTCCCGCAACAACCGTGGCATTGTTAAAAACAACAAACCAGAAGCCATCAAAGGAAGATTCAGCTCCTCCACAATCTGATGCTTCTCTCCCAGTCTCAAAAGCTCAGAAAGAAAAGAATAATAATAGTAGTAATAGTAATAACAGCAAACAACCAAAGGAAGAGACAAACAAAACCAAAAAGAGTTCATCCTCGGGGGTAAATGTCCATAAAGATGATGAAGAAGAAATCCCCGGGGTAACAGATGTCTCCAAGGATAAGGATTCAAGTGTTAAGGAGGACAAAGTTGATGAAGAAGCTTTGAGGCAGGCAAAAAGAGAGGAAGAGCTTGTGAAATATCGGGAAGCATTAGAGAGGAAGAAGAAAAAGGAAGAAAAAGCAGCTGCTAAAGCACAACTAAAAGCTCAGAAGGAAGCTGAAAAGAAGCTCAAGGCAATCATTCTTCTCTTTTCTGTTTTCATTCTTCAAAGTAAAAAATTTCACTTTTAGTTCCACACAACTATTAGGCCATTACCACTTTTTGTCCCCAATTTTTTGCAACTTATGGCCCTTCCGATCTCTTATTCAGTCAATTTCTGGTTGATTTTTTCCGTACAAGTGGCAGGGAAGAAAAACTTTAAAAAATCACAGTCAGGCACCTAAAGTGGGAAAGGTGAAAGTTATGGTTTAAAAATGGCAATGGTCTAATACTCTTATACTCCAATGGCTAAGAATGTACTCCGTATTTTTTAATTTCATTTTGGAATAAATAAATTGGTCTCACAGGCTGTGATTAATGATTTCTGCAGGACCGTGAGAGGAGGGCCAAAAAGAAGGGGGGTGGAGGTGGTAATGCCCCCGATGAATCAACAGAGGAGGCAAGTGAGATAACTACTGAGGATGCTGAACGGGAGAAGTCAGAGGAGAAAGTTGAGACTGCTATTGAACCGAAGAGCAAAGAGAAGAAGGCGAACACTGTGAGGCAGAGGACACGTGGAAAAGGATCATCTGATATTCACAAAGTCATACTCAAACGTAAGAAGGCTATGAACTATTGGGTATGGGCTGCTCCGGCTGCAGCCGTTGCAATTTTGTTACTCTTAGTTATAGGGTACAAGTTTTTTGCCCCGTGAAGCCTATTGCTGGTCGAAAGATGAGTCAAAAACTTCCATTTCCATTTCTCTGGGTAAGACCGAGTCGGATTTTCCCTGTTTGTTTGAGTATTCATTTACTTTGAGAGGATCAGATATACGCATCTTATTTTATTGTTTATGTTTTGAAATTTGACTAGTTTCTCAACTCTATTTAGATTTATGTGTTGGAGTATACTAAAAGTGACATTTTACTCGAGAACCAAAAGCATTTTTTACTTCTGTATGTATGTATTGGCAATAATTTTATGTGTATCATTATCACTTTCATTTTACTCGTTTTATTTCTCTATACCAAAGGTAGCGGCTATTAATCTCGGCCAGTCAAACAAATCATCTCTGTGCACTACCATCGACTCCATCGAGTAAAGGTGGGGGTGGGGGAGAATTGGAGAAGTGGAGATATTAGTAAAATATGCCCCCACTAGCTTTTTGACTTTTTGAGAATATGAGTTTTAGGGGAATGAATGAAGATGGTTTTTGGTTTATCAATAGGTAAGTTTAAATTAGTAAGTTTGAAGTTATTTTTTTGATTAAATTATTGCAGACAATCAATTTATTAATGATATATATATATATATATATATATATATATATATATATATATATATATATATATATATATATATATATATATATATATATATATATATATATATATATATACTAGTGGTACGACGCGCGATGCGCGAAGGGATGATGCCCAAAGTTATTCTGACAAGGTTAACATAATGGAATGTTAATGATGAATATATTTAAGTTGTTTGAAATTGCACATAAACTTTATGTATATTTTTTGCCATAACAAATGATTAAAAAATGTGAGACTTCTTTTTTCCCGTAACCGGAGCAAGTTAAGGATCGTTCCCAAACACGCTATGAGAATATAAGAATATAATTTCAAATATTAATAACAAGAACTTTGGACTTAAATATGAGAAGATAAAAATTTACATAAAATTAATTTTTTATTAGGAGAAAATATAAATTTACATAAAATTGAGTTTTTATCTTAGTAATACAGTTTAATAATGTTATTATTTTTTCAAGTATTAATAATATGAACTTATGCTTGTACATTTATGATAATATAAAATAACAACAACAATAAGAAATAGAGTTTTTGCCATTTTTGGTCCCACGAATATTATGTCAATGACGCTTTTGGTACTTGACTTCTAATTTTTCCCTTTTTAGTCCTTGACTATTGTGCTAGAGACACTTTTAGTCCCCAACTTCAAGATTTCCCACATTTAGTCTCTGAGTATTGTCAAACTTACACTTTTAGTCCTCCCATTATGATTTTGACACCATAAGTGAAGGACTAAAAATGTCACTATTATAATAGTTGAAGGACCAAAAGTGTCACTTTTATGAAAGTTGAAGGACTAAATATGGAAAATTTCAAAGATAGGTACTAAAAGTGTCTCTAGCGCAATATTCAAGGACAAAAAATGGAAAAAATCAAAGTCGAGTACTAAAAGTATCAACAACATAATAGTCGGAGGACTAAAAGTAAATAAAACTCAAAAGAAATAATAGTAATAATATTGATAATAATAAACTAATAATAATAACAATAAAAGTAATAAATCATGTTTGAATTTTTTTCATCTGATTTGATTTGATCTATATCTTTATGATCTAAATCTATTTGATGTGATTTGATTCGAATTTTATGATCTAACACAATATATGATTTTTCTGATTTGATCTGATTTGAGAATAATATCTGATCTGAACGAAATGAGAATAAACAATAAGCAATAAGAATACTATGACTCTCAAAAGACAATTTTGGAGGAAGCGGTCCAACCCAGCTGGTAGTCGACTCACTCTTCCTTATGGGAGGTCCCAAGTTCAATTTTCAATGGAGTGAGATTGATCCCAGTTTATCCCAGGCCTAACAAAGAGATAAAACCAAATCGTTGCGACCACAAGAGCTTTAATAACAAAGGAGCAGTTTCAAAGTAATCATTTTTGCAATCCATGCTGAGATTTTGCTGGGTATCAGTAATTTCATTCCGAAAAGAGAAAATGAAAATTTATCTTCTATGTAACAAATAAGCAACCTAGAAAAAAATATAAAATAAATGAAAACTATAAATGAAAATAAAAGCAATCAAGCATATAGAATAATAAAAAAAGCTAAAGGATAAAATGCTATGTGGAAGCTCTAACGTTTTCTGAACTTAATTAACTAACGGAGTTAGGTGCAAACATATTATAATGATGAAGGTGTAACAACTAAAACAAATTGTACAAGTATATCCTGCATTAGTGTTACACCAACATTTTTATCATTCCTAAAATGCCCTAACTATCATTGGTGTTTATAAGTTTTTGATATATAGAGAGAGAGAGAGAGAAATCATGATATAACATATTCAGGCGTTCAGGCAATTTAGTCGTTTCAACCAAAATTTCATCAATTTTTCAGTTGATCCAACTAATTTTGATGTTATCAAACGGACGGTTAATTTTGTAGAAAAAAGTCAAAAATGAACCCTCAAATGACTAAATATAAATGTTTTTAATATTAGGACCAAATTCAGACCATAATTGCACGATCGGTCCAATTATATAAGAAAGTCACAGTACTCACACTGGTAGCTCATTTGATTGAGTGTTGGGAAAGTCAGAAGATTGACCAGAGATCGAAACCCGCAGCGATTGTGTGGAGTCGTGGAGATTACAACTCATGTGTGCTGAATTGGATCTATGATGCGCACGAGTACAAGTTCTATCACAAATGAGATGACTGAGTAATCGCGACTTATGACCTCCCAAATACCATGTCGGACCGGGGCATGGGGCCCTTGGGATTGATGATCCAACCTTTTGGAAGATATAATTCTTCGAAGAGAGCTGCTTGGGGTACCCCAATTTGTACCCCAAAGTGTACACCGTCTGTGTACACAGACATTTGGGTAGAAAGTTCTGCCCTCTTTCAATTGGGGTACAATTTGGGGTACCTATAGAATTTTTGTTCTTCGAATTGTGTCACTTACCACTTTAGAACCCGCTCAAACAGGTGACCGTTCAATTGTGTTACCTACCATTCTAGTCCAGTTCCGAAACAGATCCGAACTCCGCATAGTTCCAACTTTTGAACATCCAACTTTTGACTAAATTATTCCCTTTGTCATACGATATTTGGCCAACTTTAACCACTTATTTTTTTATTTTAAATGGAAATTAAAAACTTTGACAGCTAAAAAGGAGGAGTTTGACCAAGTGTTGAGGGACGGAGAGAATATCATATAACTACTTATTTAGGAGGAATCGGTCTCCTTTAGACCATTCTTCTTTTTTGTCAAAAACCAACTACAAATTATACCAAAATTGTCAGAATAAGTGGTCAAAATGTCCGCAAGCAACATGTTATGACATATCTATAGCCTTTTTCTATAGGATTGCAACCAAAAGTATTAATTATTAAAACTAGAGGCGAAGAGGATATGGTATCACAGATCAAGTATATGGTGTATAAAGTACTCTATTCTATATACCCTGTCCATATGATTTGTTTTTGAAACTCTGGGGCGACTGGGGTGTGTACACCCTTTTTTGTCATAGTTTGATGGCTGATTCTTTGTGGTGAATAGCTACTCTATATGGTTAGCAATTACGTAGATGGGTTAGGGCACCTTGCGTGGGATTACCTACCGTTTTTGCTTTTTGTATATCATGTACATAAACATTCTTGGATGATTCTATTTATACATTTACATTTTATCCAAAAAAAATTAAAACTAGAGGCGGTAAAAATTGAAATGACATGAGATGTATATGATCAAAAGTGAAACTAATTCAATTATAAACGCCATGTGCTAAATCCACCATTCTGCAGCCTCTCCCTGAATAGGTTTACCTTAATTACATTTTGCTAATGTGAGAGAAGAGAGTTGAACGAAGGAGACAATAAAACATGGAGTGTCGTGGGTGGAGAGAAAAGAACAGAAGGTCAACTGGTTAAGGGAAGAATTTAAGTAGTGTTTGTGCAGTGTTTTCTTCGATTCGTGGAAATGGGTGTATTCCCCATTTGGATTCCACTCATCCATTAAATGCTCATAAATATTGGGTACCCAACAAGTGACTTCCTCAAATATTATCTTTCTTTGAGCCATTCATATTCAGAATATATGCAACAGTTAATACCAAGAAGTGAAGATAATAAATTTGTAGGACGAAAACATAGTCCGTCTCATTTTACATGTCTTACTTTTGTTTTTAGATTGTTAAAAAAATCATTTTTTATGAATTAATTTCATTTTTGGTCCTACGAGTTTTAT